>JBBBDQ010001308.1:2702500-3155000 GCA_037127315.1 Ascarosepion bandense
GTGTTGTCAGCATCACCCACCAAGATTGACTCTCGCATTAACACTGTGATCTCACCTGACTCATCACAGGTGGAATGTGGCTGACACTACCAGGCTCTCAATGCCACCACCATGATTTCTAACCCCTCAACATTTTCACTATCCAGCTCCAGGTCTCCCTTATCACCACTGTGACCGTGTCTCATTGATGATACAATCAACTAGAATTCACCAGATATTTCACTACTAGCCTACTAATTCATCCACTATATTAATAAGGTCAGTTTTGTTACTTTGCTAACCAATCCAGGCCTCACTCATTGCTACTGCTGTCACCTTTGCAACCAATTTTTGCCACCTTTCACACCATTCTGTATATATTCTGAATTTTAATGAATATGCACTGCTGAAATTTTAATCCTTGTTTATTCTTTTTCTTTATGACCAAATGCTTGATATAACACAGTGAATACTGAGCAGTCTTCTTTGGTTATGCAGAAGGATGCTGAGGATATCATGGATTAGACATGTGAGTAACAATCAAATCTTAGGAAAAAAATAGAAATAAAAAACTTATACTTAACATCAGTAAGAAAGAGTTAGAAATTTCTAGGACAGAGAACTTGGAAAATTTGACACTCAAAGGGACATTGAAGGCAAAAGGTAAGCAGCAAATAACTTACCTAATGAGCTTGTGTAAATGGTTAGCAGAACAGGGAGAAGATGAGACAACAAAAAACAAAACTTCACAGAGCTACAAAAGACAGGACGTTGTGGAGAACCATAATCACCCATCTGAAGGTTACTTTCAAACATCAATTTCTTCTCTTTCTTTCCACCCTTCCAACTCTTTCTTTTCCTCACTCTGTTTGTTCCTTTCTTTCTCTAATTAATTAATAGCTCATTAATTTTCTCTCTTTCCCTTGTTCAATGGTCATTCTTCATGAACTTCTAATTACAAATTAAGAGTAGAAAAGTCTGATTTAACACTAAAGGTTCCTTCCCTAAATAGCACCTCTATATAATATTTTTAAAAGAGAATGTCACAGCATTCATCGAGGTCAACAGTTTATATCAAATGCATGTTTTCTTGAGGGCTTTTACATAAATTTCTCCTCAAATATAAATGTTAGTTTTGTCTATTATTAGCAAAGTGCACCATGCAATAAATGGTGAATAATTTTCAAGAATTCTTTGATAATAATGCTTGTCATTTGGTTTCAACAGTTCATAAATTTTTGTCAAACTTTGACTGCTGAGGCTGAGAGCCATTGCCTCCGAGTTCATCCAGGTTGGTTTGGGGAAGGAGAGCATGGCAAGTGCTAAATTTGAATTGGAACTATTTCATGATTTACATTTTATTTCCTGAATTTCAGGTGTGGCTTCTCTTTTATTCCATTGAGCTTGAAGTGACCGTTAATTACAGACTGGGTTTTGCCAAGAATGGATTTTTGAAAGCATTGCTCTTTTACTGGTGATAAATTTTGTATTTTATCACTTTATTCTTTGTTGAGATTTATTGATTGACTGAATATTTTGACTGAACAGAACAGAAAAATAATGAATTCTATTCAATATGTTCATTTGATTCCAAAAAGATGAGGAATTTTGGCAAATGATTGAATTCTTGTTGAATTAAGTGTTTTAGGCTTAGCTTAGATTATACAAGATCAAATTGCATTGCACGATTACTTTTACACATTTTATCAAGCCTTTGCAGGTTATTTAAAGCCAGAAAATACTTTTAGATTGTCAGATTATTTTTCAGATGGATGTAATAATGAGTTAGTGATACAAGTCTTATTAATTCATAGCTTGGGAAAAAAGGGTAGATAAGTAAATATAACAAACCCAACCCAAATTAGAACTCTGCTCTCTGATTAACAATTTCAAGTCATTATCCATTAGACGGCCACTCATCCAAACTTACAGAGCATCTGCTATTCTCAAATGGTCACGCACATAGCTACTGAACAGGCTTAACTTCGGTGATGATATAGGAACCAGTGTCTCAATATGATGTGGCTAAAAACCTTAAGTAAACTGAACGTCTACTTCTAAAATCTTTTATTAATTGAATCATAGTAAAATGAATTTAATTCTAGAATTAAATTTTAAATTCTAGTGTGGCAAAGAGAAATTTCTAAGTGCCTTTACTTCAAATAACTTTTGTAAAACTTTATTCTGGAACTAACTGGGCACAAGTGTAATTTTATGGTTTCATTTGTGTATCTTTGTTAGAATGAATTCATGATGTTGGTATTTAAGTGAACATTTCTTTTGTTGCCATTATCTGAATAAGGTTTTTCTTCTTTAATATATATATATATATATATATATATATATATATATATATATATATATTTGAAAAGATTCTTCAAAGGGCAGAATTTTATAATAGCAAGGAATAATAGGATTTTCAATGACATGCTAAAAACTAAGACAACACAAAACAACGGGTTTCGCCCAGACCTTATCAAGTTTTTAATTTCTGGGATTTTCTAAATCATGATTAAAAGATGAAATGAGAATTGAGGGGTGGGGAATTCAAGGAAAACTAGAGCCCAATCACACTCAGACCCAAAAGGCATTCTCTCTGCTTACAGAGAAAAGTCTTTCAGAATCTGATGTATATGGACTCTAGCACCTTTAGATGAAAGAGAGACTGGGACCTTGATAAAATCGTAAAGTTCTCACCACTCAATCCTACCAAACAATTCCTACTATTTATAACTGATTTTTCGTTTTGTTTGGATGTGCAACTGGAATTTTTAAACAACCGAAAATTTTCAAAATTAGGGATAAGTTATTTAAGGATCTTATAACACTTTCATCTGGACATTATTTCTGATCTTTCATTAAGACATTTTTTTGTTTTGGAAACAACATAATGGTTAACTTTTCTCCTGGCACAATCTGCATACATTGCCACTGTTGCATGCTTTGGCTATTTACACTGTATTCCAAGTTATATCAGGATCTTTTCTATTTTAATTTCCACACAAGGCTAGCCAGTTTGGTACAATTTTTGAGGTTTTCCATATTTAAACTGGAAAGCCTAAAAAATTGTACAAAACTGGTTAGTCACAGGTGGAAATTAAAATTTTAAAAACAGCCGAATAAAATTTGAAGACAAAAATGTAAAATTTTTACAATTACAGTTAATCAGAGAATTTAACCAACCAAAAAAAGAGCTCAAAACTTACAGGATGAATACAAATAAATTCAGAAAGAAATTCAAATATTGTGGAAGAATGCATGAAAGGAATAAATACAAATGTCTGGTGTTAGGGAAACTATAATCGAATTGCGGAAAAAGGAATCATTTTTAAATTGTAGGTATGAGAAACAAGTAGAGAAAATGTAAACAGTGAAAACATTCATCTCCAAAGAAAAAGAAAAAGCTTGAGTATTTGGAGTAAATGTGCAAAAAAGCTCAAGAGAATATAAGAATAAACGGTCATGTATTTCATATGCAGCTGGATTAATGGTAGTAAAATAAATATCAAAGACTTTTTGGATTAAGTTGGGATAAGCTGAACTAAAAAATAAAACTATGTGAAATCGAAGCAGTTTTGATGGATCAACCAAAAAGAAAATGGGTTGCTTTCAAGGTATCTTTGAAACTGGTATGCGATTTGAAGTAATTCCAATTGTGGTCGTAGCATGCCATAAGGATCACGGATTGTTAAGAATCGACGTATTAAAAGTGGACACAGCAAAGCTGATAAATTCCATGGAGACATGACAAAGTGAAATAGGATTGATAAAAAAGTATAAAGAGAGTATTTGGTTGAAAGAGAATTATCACCCTAAATATATAGAGGCAAGAAAAGTTCCGTTTCACATTCTGCCTTTGGTGGCAGCAAAGTTAAGCAGAAGGATCGAACAGGGCATTCTAGAAAAGGTGACTCAAAGTAGAAATTCCTGGGCATCACCTACTGTGGAGATAAAAAAAGCCAATCGAGATTTAAGGATATGTGGCCATTATAATCGCCAAATACGATCAGATTCATTTCTGTTGCTAAATACTAAAATTGCAAGCCACGAGCTAGCAAATATGGAATACTTTGCCAAATTTGATCTTAAGTCTGTGTACAACCAAATTGGGATTGATAAAAAGTTTAAAGAAATCACCACAGTTAACACCCCTATAGGTCTGCCAAGATGGACTTGTCTAACATTTGGCATTAAGACCTCCAGTCACATTTTTCAGTGTTATTAGGAAAAATAAGTAACATAATTATATACCAAAATGATATTGAGGTTGGGGCAAAGATCAAGAAAGAATTAAAGCATAAAATTGAATAAATATTAACAAGATTAAAAAAGACAGGATTAACAATGAACAGAGACAAAGGCAATTCTGATTGTAAGAATTTGTCGTATTTGGACTTTTAGATATTGAAAAAAGGCATATGATGAGAGGTTGACAAAGAAGATTATAGTTATAGCAACTAACAAATAAGAAGGAATTAGAGCCCTTTTGGGGGCTAATAAACTTCTACAGCAACTACATTCCAAGGTACAGTGAAACATTTGAGACAGATGCGTTTTCTATAAGTAGACTTAAAAGTGAAACCAAGCAGGATCTGTTGTTAAGCAGAGTGACGAAAAGAAGAAGTGATAGATAGAGTGATTGTTTAATAGTAGAACAACCATTCAAGGAGGCAAGACACATGTTTGCCATAAAGAATGTTATATGTAATAGAGAGGTAATAGTAGCTCCACAGGAGTTTAGAAAAGACATATTGAGAGAAGTACATGACAAGGTACATTGCGATGTAACAGCAAAATGGAGAAGGTAAAAAATGTAAGCAAGGTACCCAGGGTATTTGAAGGATGTTGAGAAGTATATTAGGAAGTGTCAAAAACATAATGAGATAAGAAATTTCAGGCAGAAAGAATTCATAGCCCTGGGTGAGTGCGCACATGGACCAGTATATAATAAAATAAAGATGGCTCATGTAAGCTGAAAGCTTAGATCAAGAACCAATGTAATAAAAATTATCCAAACGTTGGACAATTTTTTGCCACAAAAAAGAAACCTGAAATTAATATATATATATATATTAATTTTATGTTTCTCTTTTAAAAATCTGAACTCTTAAATATTATTACACAGCAAAACTTTCTGATGATTATATAACTTGATGTAATATTTTAATGATTACTATTTTTACAATTGTTACAAAAAAAAAGAGAGAATCTATCCTTTAATATATTAGCACTTAATATAAACTATAAACATAATTGCATCTTTAAATGTGGGCCCCTACAATTGTAACAGTGTCCACATCAAGTTTTTTTGCCACCAAATGTTGGTAACTTGCAGTAAGCTATGATTGAGACACTATGATTGCCACTTGTCATTTGTGGCATCCAACTCATTCAAAAATGTCTAAATTATCATCAGTAGGCAACAAATTTTGAAGATCAGATGCTAAGGATACCATGGACCAAGCACATGAGCAATGACAAGGTGTTGGAGAAGATGTAAATAAGAAGAAAACTTATCCTTAACATCACAAAGAGACAGATGAGGTTCCTAGGTCACGTAATAAGGAAGGAGAGTTTGGAGAATCTGATACTTATAGGGCAGATAGAGGGAAAGAAAAATAAGAAAGCAGTATGAGACCTATTTGATGAGCTTCAGCCAGTGGATGGCACAGAGGTGTTTAGGAGAGATCCCAGAAGGAAAAATATTAAAAGCAACAAGGGACAAAGGCCAATGGAATTCCATAATTGCCTCTGTCCTGAAGGGATACGGCACTTGAAGGTTAAAAATGGCTCCAAATGAATAAATCCTTGACATTTTAAAGAAGATGTAGTAGATTGGCACTACAAAGCAAAAAAGATCAGTAATAAATAACAGACACCATATCACTTGAAAACTTTCAGCAGCACATATAACCAGAAGAGAAAAATGTCATAACCAAGATGTCAACTTTCCACACAAGTGTAAACAAAAAAGCTTGGAAGGAAACTCATCAATATTATAAAGACTAAGAATGTTGAACACGAGAAGTTATTTTCCTGAAAAACTGTTTCAAAGAAAAGAATTTATAAATTTAAACCGACAATAATGCTAAGTGTTTGGTCAATTAATTCTAAATGTTTCCTTGGAAGGAAATGGTGAATCTCGTAATCATTATTTCTCCTCTTAAATGAAAAACAAAAAGGACACTTATACTTTGCATAAAAAAGAGACCGTTAAAATTTCTAGAGCACATAATGAGAAAAGAGGGCTTGTAAAGTTTGATACTGACATGACAGATTGAAGACAAGAGGGACAAGAAAAAATAATGCATAACCTACATAGTGAGCTTGAGTAAATGGATGGCAGAACAAGGTTTTAGGAGAGATAACAAAAAAACAAAAGGAGAGGAAATTATGGAGAGCTATGATCGCCAATGTCTTAAAGGGATATGGCACATGGAAGACCTAATTATGTTTCAACAATTGCTATATTTCTGGTCAGTACCAAGTCAATTTGTATCCTTTCAGTTGATATCCAAATACTTTGTATCTCTTGTGTCACCAGGAATGTTCCCTTCCTGACCTGTGTACAATACGTTGTCAAATCATTAGAGATGAAAATAGCTGATTGGCATATCTTATATGGCTTTTTATTTTACATGTAGCACACAGTGAACTATTACAAATTATAAAAATAAAGATATTTTTATAATTTTATATTCTTTTGAACATGTGATAGATAGAAAGGCAGTAGACTGTTGTCTGCAGTGGTAGATGTCATAATGTAAAATGCCATGTGTCTAAAACCGTTTGCAGCCATGGGGAAAAAAAACAAATCAAACATTTGTGTATGGCTAAAGGATTCCAAACTTCTTAAAAGTCATATGATTTGTTTAATGCTGCAAAATGAATTCCAGTTATGAGATCTTAAGGGAATCATCAGTGAGTTCCTGGATAGTAAGATAATTTGTAATAGTTAATTCATCATATTTTGAGAGATGTCAAGAAAATTTTATGTACACTATACATGCTATTTGATTAACAAATTTTTTAAAACAAATATATATATATATATATATATAATTTCTAATTCGAAAGGTCAGCCAATTATGCTACCTTGATTTCAACCTTTCAGTATCTTTAGGCATTTTATAGGAGTTTATATAAAATGTCTAAAGATACCAAAAGATTGAAAACAAGGTAACGTAATTGGCTGACCATCCAAATTAGAATATTTAAAAGCATTAAATGATTATTGAGCTCTTTTTGATACAACCACTTACTGGTCTAATTTGACTTTGACCAATTAATCATTTCTTAATCACGGAGGTCTTATCTTTCTGACCTGTGAAGTGAGTGATGACAGCCAGATGTGGGAATAAGCTAAGTATGGTTGATCAGAACTGAGACATAATTGTCCAATTTTTTTTCCTTTAAGAGGTAGAAACCATGAAACATGAAACATTTTCATGTCACATACGAAATATCATACTTGAAAAAAAACCTTCATACACAAAAAAAGAATTATTTTAAATATCTTTTGGCCTAAAGATTTGCATTAAGCTTTTCAATTTTCAATTAAGCTTTTCAATTTTTGATTAGTGCATAAAATCCAAGGATGGAACACTCATATTAGAGAAAGAGAAAATACTTCAGCGATGGGAGAAATATATAGGAGATCTGTTCCATGCCAAGAGAGAGCAACCGACAATACACAGAAATATTGATGGACCAGAAATATTAAAATCCAAATTGGAAGCTGCCCTGGCCAAACTGAATAAAAAAAAGCAGCAGGACCAGATGGCATTGTAATAGAGGTGCCAACAGCCTTAGATGATTTTGGTGTAGGCAAACGTAGACAAATAATATATGAAATCTACAATGGTGGTGAAATACCAGAAGACATAAGTAGATCAACTTTTATAGAACTGTGTAAGAAGCCAGGTGAAAAGAAATATAAACTCCACCAAATAATCAGTTTAATGAGCCACATAACAAAACTCTTCATCCAAATTCTGATGAATAGAACGTGCAGTAGAATCAGGCCAGAGATCGGACAAAAATGGTGTGATTCTGTCAAGGTCCCTGGAATGCAACATTCATGCTTAGAATGCTATCAGAAAAAGCAATACAGATGCAGAAGGGTGTTTCATAGACTATGCAAAGGCATTCGACAAAGTACACCACAAAGACTTGACAGAGATACTCGGCAACCTTTTGATATATTTCCGAAAGACATTAAAATAATCAAGAACCTGTACTGGCAGCAAATCACCTGCATATGAACAGGAAATGAGTTCAGAAGATACACAAAGATAGTGTAAGACAAGGATGGGATGTGTCTTCTCACCAAAGCTATTCAGCTTATACAGTATAACTCGGATATAAGAAACCCTGATATAAGAGAAACCCGGATATAAGATAGATTTTATCTGGTCCAAAATTCGAGCCTGTGAATTTTTATCTGGTCCCGGCAACTCTCTTATATCAGGGTTACACTGTACAACAAGGCAATTCTTAGAGAACTAGAATTCTTGCCAAGATTTGTCATTGGAAAAATATAAAATGCACAGAAGATACAGTACTGATGGCAGACATGGAAAAGAAACTATAAGCCGTTCTATAGAAGGTAACTAAAGAAAGTGAAAGGAACAAACTAAACGTAAACTATAAGAAAACTGAATGCCTGGTCATCAGTAAAAAGAGGAGCCCAAAATGCTAATTACAGGTCGGGGATAAGTACAAAAATTTAAATACTTATAAAATGTTCTAACAAAAGATGAAAAGTGTGACACTGGAATCTGAAGGCATGGCTAAGGATGCATTTCAAAGCTGAACAGAGTATTGTAAGACGAGAAAATTTTGTTGGAAACAAAGAGTACTGGATTGTTATATGATGTCCGTCCTTCAAAATGGTAGCGAATGCTGAACAATCTCATCAAAGATAAAGAAAATTGAAGCAACCAAAATATGGTTCTACAGAAGGATACTGAGGATACTATGGACCAAAAAAAAACTTCTTAATTTTGGACCATTTAGAAAATAATTATAACTTCTCCTATCCCACAAATTCAAGAAAAAGTTTTTTACAAGCCAGTGTGAAATTATTTTCTAACCAATTAAAACCTTATATATTCAAAAAGTTCAATCTTCTCAGTGAAATTAAATTTTGAATCCCCTTTAGAAATATAAAAATAGAGACATAGTACTTCTCAAGGCTCAAAAACAATTTCAGAGTCCAGTTTGATCTACACATGCATACACTCCCCCACACACGATGGAAGAGAGAGCTAGCAACCACTAAGGACTTGTCCATATGCACAATTAACAAGTAACCACCTACTAAGCCCTTATCTAGGAACTCAGAAACACATTAGACTGATTCTCATTAAATCTGTTCACACAACACTATGAACTCTTAATTACTTTATAAAACAATTTTTACTGGAAGGAAAATTGAACATTTTATTGCTATTGTACATTTCTGAAAAGAATATAAAATGTCATTTCAACTGATGTTCTGCTTTTACTTTTCTTAACTCAAATAACATTGTTTTTATGTTTCACTAGCAATATAGCTCGGTGCTGCTCAGGTGTAATGAAAGCTTTAAAACTAATCCATGGTCCTGGAGCTCAGACTCTTTGGACGTTGACACGAAAGACTAAAAGGCAATAATTGTTTCCAGTCAAAGCGAAATCGTAGGCTGAAAGAAAAACGAATGGATGTAAGTCAAATTTTGATTTCCTGGCATCGATATCAAATAGATTTTTTTCATCATAAACTGAATTTTGAAGGCTAAATAAGTCCTCTAAGTAAATGGAATCATGGCTGAGACTAAGAACTACAATTTTACCTACTTAGAGCCAAACCCGAAGCAAAAACTAAAATAAAAGGGCTGAAAAAATAGATATACAGGCAGATAAACAGAGACACACACAAACATCTTGCCTTTTATATATATATATATATATTATCGATTTTCTGCACTATTGTAAGAACTGCAACCTTGAAACTTCTAAATATTGTTTCTTATGTCTTTGTTTATGAGTGTATCAATTTCGATTAAAATCGGACCACTCCTTCTATAACCGGATTTTTTTGATTATCGATTTTCAATATTTATCGGGGGTACCTCGACACAAAACCTAGCTAAGAACACTCAAAAACGCTTATAGTACAACTGTGTAAATTTTCACGAAAATCGGTTCAGCCATGTCGGAGTCTATAAATAACGGACACACACACACAAAGTTCCATTTATAAATAAGTTTAGATTTAGATTAGATTTAAAAGATGTGTTATTAAATGTTTCGAATACTGATACTCAGCATCTAAAACCTGAGTAGACAGATTCCAACATCTACACTCATTTTCCCAATAATAATGCCCAACAGTCGTCCTTACTTGATTTGTTCCTTACCTCCTCTCCTGATTCCTGTCATGCTTTGCAACTGTTTTCTTGGCAAATCAGACCACACTGTAGTATCTGTTGATATATTTTTATTTTTTTTATAATCATATCACCCTAAGCAAGGCATTTTACTGTCACTGTTTTGCAGGGGTTACATAGGAGAAAAGTTATGAGAAAGAGTGACAGGTTATATAGGGAGTGTCAGGAAGTGGGTAAGAGAAGGATGATTGTGGCCATAAACTAGATGATCAATTTATATATTGATTGTAATGTAGAATTGATCCCCCACTTTATATACACATTATAATGGTATAGAATTTTTTTTTTATAATGATATCACTCCAAGCAAGACATTTTACTGCCACTGTTTTGCAAGGTGTTACATAGGAAGAAAGTTATGAAAAGGGTGACAGGTTATAGAGGATGTCAGGAAGTGGGTAAGAGAAGGATGAGAATACTGATGAGAGTGGAGTGGACGGAGAAAGAAGCATGAGAGAGAGAAGATACAGGTTAGTGAGATAGGAGATGACTACTGACTTTATATTTAAATTCTTGGAGATTATAGCTGTCAGGAAAACAAGTAAATGGAAGGGAATTCCACAGGTGGGAAGTGTGAGAAAAGAAGCTGCTGGAGTAGAATTTGCATTTACATTTTATTGGTTTCACAGTAAAAGGGTGGGACCTATTTGTTAATCTTGTGGTTCCAGTAAATTTATATATAGCTCACCGGTGAGCTATGTTCATCGGAGCAGAAGCCGTGAAAGTATTTGTAGAAGAGACACAAAAGTAAGTGAACCCTGATATTCAGTAGTTAATGACTCCTCCTGTTGAGTTCATGATGTCAACCAGTCTTTTTCTGTAATTTTGAAGAAGTTTCTGGCAGGAATTAGCACCCTTCTTTAACCCAACTCGAGTAAATTTATATATAGGGGACACCAGTGAGCTAAGTTCATCGGAGCAGAAGCTGTGAAAGTATTTGTAGAAGAGACACAAGGAAATCACATTGCACCAGTGAGAAAGTGACCGTATTCGTGCTGCCAACTCAGGATCTATCACATTACAGATTCTCTATTGGTTTTTGTTAAGGACACCCAGGTGGATAGCAGGAGCACCCGACCAGATAGGGCAGCAGTATTCAATGCACGGACGGATGGCAGATTTTTATATGTGCAGGATTGATATTTCCTTTCAATTGCCTATTCACAAAACTTCTTTCTGCTTCCAGTATATTTGTTGCATTTCATTTTGCTATTTTCTTTGTGGTACCCCTTGCAGTACAGTTCTAAGTCTTCCTACTGAGAATTGTGTTTCTGAAGTTAATTCTTGGGTGAAAGCCAGAACCAATGCACTTTCATGCCATTTCAGAAATACCAAGTGAAATTACAATCTTCTTAGTTCTTAACTGCCTGTACAGCTGTTATAACTCACAAACATCACTTTTCTGTCTCTCCTAAAATGATACTGGTGGCCTGCTAAGGTCATGATGAATGAGTCAAAGGTTTTAATCTTTTCTCCTTTCAATCAATTTGCAGTGCTATAATCATCTGACAAACAAACCAGAATGCTTTACACACAAACTCTCTTCCAATTCTACTCTCAACTCATCAGCAGTCCCTTTTCCTGGCCTTACACTTAAAACTATATATATATATATATATATATATATATATATATATATATATATACCCTGATTGAGCACTCTGGAAGAGTGGGAGACTTTGTAAACAGTAGCTACCCCGGTATATACGCATCGCTCATTCGATAATGAATTAGAGCACTCTAGCTATTGGGCATGTTTATACACACTAAAAAACCTGCCTTCTTCTACCGGACACTTGTGGCCTAGGGGTAGAATCGCCGACTGACGCCAATTTGGTCGGGTTTCAATCCTGGGTTAGGAAGCAGTTGGAGTCTAAGCCGTAATGATGAGCTGTGATACAGTGAAACAGATCTGTCTGTGGATGACTATAGTATATATATATATATATATATATATATATATATATAGTGTATCAAGGCAGCAGATAATTTCTAAACATATACTGTTAAATGTAAGAGACAATGAATGTCTATGTTTAATCATGAGCTGTTCTAAACATTCTATTTTGGCTTTAATTTCAGGTGAAAATAAAGACAAAAATTCCCAAACATTTGGATATTTTTTATTATATTGGTTCTAAGCTTTCGGCTTACATGAGCCATCTTAATTCCTGTTTCACTGATGATCCCAACACCAAAACATTTCAATGGAACTTCATTAAACGACAAATAAACACAGCCAAACAAAAATTAAGATGGCTCATGTGAGCCAAAAATATAGAACCAACATAATAAAAAAATGTCCAAATATTGGAGAATTTTTGTCTTTATTTTCACCTGAAATTAAGGCCAAAACACAATGTTTAGAATGGCTCATGATTAAACATAATAGACATTGTCTCTTATATTTAACAGCATTTCTTTAAGAAAAAAAAAAAAAAAATATATATATATATATATATATATATATATATATATGATTCTATCCATGGTTTCTACTATCATCTCTAAACTATATCCCTATAAAGCATGTAAACTTGATGGTATCCCTGCAATTGTCCTTAAGAAATGTGCCCTCTGGACTTGTTTCTGTTCTCGCCCAGCTCAACGGCAGATACTTGCTGCTTCTTGCTTTCTAGACTATTGCAATTCCTCCTCTTTAGTTTGTACTATTAAGAACTTGGGTGAACTGTCTGAGCCTTCAAACTATCAACCTATTAGCATTCTACCTCTTTTTGGCAAAAAAACTAGAGGCGCTGATCAACTTCTTGTTGGTTAAACATCTCACCTCACAGTTTGAACAAACAATATGGCTGTTACTTTTCTAGGTCACCTGCTGATGTATTAACCATTTATTGCTGAAAGAGTCTATCAAGCTTTAGATAAGAACTAGGAAACTCTTGAATTTTTGCTTTGGACATCTCAAAAGCAGTCGACAGTTTTTGGCAAACTGGTCTTCTTCACTAGTTGAAGGGTTATGGTATTTTTGCCAATCTTTTTTATCTTTTTTTATTAAAACATGCAAGTTGTCTTGAATGGCCACTCTTCTAGATCTTTTTGTACTTGTTCCCCATGGTTCTCTTCATGGACCCACCGTGTTCTTTATTTTCATGAACTGATAGCCTGACTTGATATCTTGATGACAAACTTTTTTACTCCTGTCTTAATAGTAAGTCTGATTGGTTCAATAAAATCAAATTCGCAGTTGATATAAAAAAAATGACCCACAATCTGTTGAGAATGGCTGCTTACTATCCCCAGGCTTGACGATCAAACTTCATTATCAAACAAGGGGTTTTCAGAGGAAACAGGAGAAGAAGTAAAGGGTAAAAGAAAAAGCAATTAGGATGTAAAGGAAGGTCGCATTCAACATTTTTAGACATAAGCTACCTGTTCAAGTTGATATCTCTCTGTGAAAATTGATTGAGAAAAAGACACTTAGTAATTACAGGAAAAAGATTTTTAATTCAGAATCTGTCTTTATAGACTGTCACATTCCCCATATCCATGTGCCAGATTATGGTCATCTGAGTAATTTACTTTTGTATTTAGAAAATAAAACCTTTACAATAGTATTGTTTTCTTTTCTCAATATAAACATGATTGGTTTTTACTGTTTCTTAACCAACAATATTTTTCCTTGCAAATATGTAATCAATATTATTAAGAGCACTCTGGAACTGGTAATTGTTAGTTTGATTCTAATCAATGATATTGCCTTGGAAATATCGATTATACTGATTCCATTTTGGCCTCTTGCATTTAACCTATGCCAGATGAGGAGATTAGCAGGTTCCTTGTCCGAGAAGAGATTTACTACGGATTAGGCACAGCCAGCACTGTTAAGATGATCCACAGATGGAGCTCAAGTATTTTACACTTCTATTTTCACTTTTACCCACACCACTTGGAGTTTTGCCTGGAATTAGCAGACAAGAAAATCATTTTATTGCATTGTCATTACAATGTAATGCACACAAATGTTTCTTCCACCGATTTCATTCATTTTATCATCAAAGCAAAAGAGCATTTTCAATCCTCCTCATCCCAGATTGTCTAAGAAGAGCTTCAGGCTTCTTAATCTGAAAAATGGAATCCAGCAAGTTCAGACAAATGGGATCTTTTTAAGAACAATCTAGCTAATGACTAACTTAGAAAGTCTTGGACTTGATTCAGATTTTGTCAATGCAACAGACATTTTGCCTAAGTTGGTCATCAGATTGTGAGAATTAATATAAATCGGGGATTGAGAAACTTGGCACATGATAATCACTCAAGACAATCTGCATAAATATCTGGACGCATGCAGACACATATACGGTGTATTTAGGGAGCAAGCTTTTGTCTTGCTTTTTCGTCAAAACCAAAGACCAACAAAATTACATCAAATCTTGTGCCAAACATTATGCATAAAAAAGAAAAACAATTAGAAAAATTCCAACATAACTAAAGAAAATAAACAAGGACTAACATAAAAAACAGAGTTTTTTTCGTTTTTTTTTTTTTGTGGGAGGGAGGAACATTAGGCAATATGGCTCATAATATGACTTTTGAATAGAAGAATCTGGTGCCAACAGTTAAACATGGCAATAATGGCAGCATAATGATTGAGGCAGGGGTGTTTTATTGTAATTTGAACTGGTAAAATTGATGCCACAATAGACTCTGCAAGATACCAAGCAATTTTAGACAAAAGTGTCATACCCTTGGTTTAAAAGTTGGGTTAAAGAAGGGTGCTCATTCCTGCCAGAAACTTCTTCAAAATCATAGAAAAAGACTGGTTGACATCATGAACTCAACAGGAGGAGTCATTAACTACTGAATGTCAGGGTTCACTTACTTTTGTGTCTCTTCTACGAATACTTTCACGGCTTCTGCTCCGATGAACTTAGCTCACCAGTGCCTCCTATATATAAATTTACTGGAGCCACAAGATTAGCAAATAGGTCCCATGCTTTTACTGTGAAAATGTAAATGCAAATTCTACACTAGCAGCTTCTTTTCTCACATTTCCCGCCTGTGGAATTCTCTTCCATTTACTTGTTTTCCTGGCAGCTATAATCTCCAAAAATTTAAATATAAAGTCAATAGTCATCTCCTATCTCACTAACCTGCATCTTCTCTCTCTCATGCTCCTTTCTCTGTCCACTCCACTCTCATCAGTATTCTCATCCTTCTCTTACCCACTTCCTGACATCCTCTATAACCTGTCACCCTTTTCATAACTTTCTTCCTATGTAACACCTTGCAAAACAGTGGCAGTAAAATGTCTTGCTTGGAGTGATATCATTATAAAAAAAAAATTCTATACCATTATAATGTGTATATAAAGTGGGGGATCAATTCTACATTACAATTAATATGTAAACTGATCTCTCACTTTACAACCACAGTCATCCTTCTCTTACCCACTTCCTGACATCCCCTATAACCTGTAACTCTTTCTCATAACTTTCCTCCTATGTAACCCCCTGCAAAACAGTGGCAGTAAAATGTCTTGTTTAGGGCGATATGATTATTAAAAAAAACAAAAAAAAAACATTCATTTCTAATTAATATTTGTATTCCATTTTGATAAAAATTATTCAAAGTGGTTGTAATTTCATTAATAAAGGTTTTTTGTTTATTAATATATAGTTTAATTAAGATATGTTGATTATCTGGAAAAGAGAGAATTTTTTTAATATCATCTGAGGGATTCACTTACTTTTTTGCAGCATCACATATTTCGGATTGTCGGAATATTTTTTCTTTTTTACAAGTTAATATTTTGCATTAAGAATTCTTTTCCAGGTTCGAGCCTTAATATTTACCTCATAACTAGTGGGGAAGGAAATGGATTGAATCATAGTTTTCTCAAGAGTATGTGTGTATAAGTGAATGTAACAAAACCATCTGGAATTCGAACTTGGTTCTTTGATTTCCCATTTCCAGCTGCTATCCACTACACCACCTGCACAACCACCTGCTCTCTTGAGTCAGATTTTCATAATAAAAAATTATACAAGTGCATGTGAAGAAAAAGACAAACAAAAATATAACAGACCAAACTTAAGATATAACAGAATTGAACTTAAATAAATGCATCACTCACTAAATTCTAACCTTAACTAATAAAACAACTTTTTGGCAAAATTTGACTTTATTTATCAATACAGTCTCCTAGGGTGATACACTGATTCAAACACTTCTCTAACAATTTGACGCCTTTTTTTGTAGAACAATTTGTCTTTGTCCTCAAAATATGCCTCAGTTTCCAATATCACTTCTTTATTGGAGCCAAATCTTTTTCCCTGGAGCATTCTTTTGAGGTCTGCAAACAGCCAGAAGCCGCTGGGGGGTCAAATCTAGAGGATAGGGTGGATGCAGAAGCAATTCAAAGTGCAATTCATGTAGTTTTGCCATTGTTGCAATCCACCTGCGGCACACTGCATTGTCTTAATGAAAGAACACTTTCTTCTTCATTCATGGCCATTTTTTAGTGATTTCTTCCTTCAAATGCACTAATAATGTTATATAATATTCACTGTTGATGTTTTTTCCTTTCTTAAAGAAGTCAATGAAAAAATACATTGCTAATTCCAAAATATGGAGGCCAAAATCCTGCCTGCTGATGTTTGCATCATTGGCTACTTTGGATGGCTTTCACCTGCTGCTGTCCACTCAGCTGACTGCCAATTTGACTCCAGAGTGAAGTGGAGAATCCATGTTTCATCCATTGTCACATATTTATGCAAAACCTCTGTTGTGTTGAAACAACTGCAAACAATGCCCTGAATTGTTGAGGCGCCATTGTTTTTGATTGGCTGTGAGTAAACACAGCACAACTTTGAACACAGCTTTCTCATTGAAAACTATTCATGCAATATGATGAATACACTACCTTCTGATATGTTCAAACTCCTCTACTATCTCACGCAACTTCAATTTATGATTGGCCAAATCAAGTTTGTGAACTTTTTTGATGTTTTTCGGGACGACTGCTAATTTTGGGTGATCCAAGCATTCAGCATCATTTGTGTCTGTATAACCACATTTGAAGTTAGTACATCACCTCTTAACTGTTGTTTCTCTCCACAATAGCTATACATTGACTGATCAAAACTAAATTCTGGGAAGGTACAAACAGGTAAGGAGGTACCAAGTACAGTTGATTTTACTAAGGTGTGTAGCTTAGTACAATAAATTTTCATTAATTCTTTTGAAAAAATTAAAAGTATCATTATTTTTTAAAACACAAAATACTCCTACTATTTTAAAAACAATTTAATGATTAAAATAACAAATACTCATTTTATAAAAATGCAAAATTTTTTTTTGCATATCTTTAAGTTTATATATATATATATATATATATATATATATGGGGAAATGGTAAACTTTGAAAAAACATTAGCTACTCACACATCTTCACATCCTTCATTCAGTAATAAATTTGAACACTCTCACCTACTGGCATGTGTATACATTGTATATAACACGCTAAAGTTTGCCTTCCTCTACTGAATGCCCATAACTCAGAGGTAAAATCTTTGACTGATGTCAATTCAGTCAGGTTTCAAGCCTGGCTAAAAGCAATCAGATGTCTAACCGTACAGATGAGCTGTGATACAGCTAAACAGATGTGTCTGGGGATGACTAAACTATATATATATATATATATATAAAAGAATCCATTATAGAGTTTGCTGTGTTTGCAAGAACTATAAACAAAAGGACAAATGCATCAAAAAGTTGAAATTTGACTCCAGAAAGCAATATTTATATGTGCTCAAAAGTAAGAAATCCTAAGAATTTATTCCTCACTGTTAAAACAGAAAAAGTAAAAAAAAAAGAAATTTTCTTAAAAATATTGTTTACCATGAACTCCTATAAAATTATGTTAAAGAAATGATTAAACTGCAAAGTAAGGTTTTGTTAAAGTATTTTTCCAAATTTCATCAATTGGTTTGCAAAATTGAGCAAAGCAGAGTGTATTAATCTCTACAAAAAATGTTAGCAATAACTTTAACGAAACTAAATATTGTAAAGATATCAAGATACACCAGGATATTGTAAAAAATTCTTGTATTTTAGAAAAAATTGGTTGCATTTTAGTTTTCCTTAATATTCTTTGCCAAATTAGAAATGCATGCTGTATTGAAAGAAATCTGGTATCTGCATACATCTAGGCATGTTCAGATCAAACAAGATCTCTAAAGAGGCACTCATTTTGATTTTTTCAAATCATATGCAGTCTTGGAAATGTGAGCAAATGCTGTTGTTGAGAAAAGTTTATAAAAACCATCTGAAAGGTCACTATAACAACCGGAAGCAAACCAACTATATCAACCTGCTGACCATCATCTGGATCAAGCAGACACACCTAGTGATGCACAGGTGAGTTGTAAGACATGCAGATTCAAACAACCCAATCAAAGATAGACTTCATCTGTGATATATGACTGATACCTAAGAAACTAAATGCTGATTTCAAGAGATATACTAGGGTTCATAGATGACAAAACAAAATAGAAACCATCCCAAATGATGCAAAGCATAAGAGAGGTGGATCTCATCTGAGTAAAGATGTGGCTATATATATATATATATATATTTGTGTATTTAGGCAGCAAATTTACATATAATGTTGGTTGTACATAACACATCAGTTAGTGAGAAGGAGTTATTATGGATAATTAAATTAGTACTATTGTATTTTTTCTAATATATTATTAATTTTAATTTTTTATTAGGACCAATGGGAGATATATTAGTACGAATGAGATTTTTTATAATTTTTTTCATCCTGTTTGTAGTTATCATGCATCTGATCGCAATAAAAGAGTTTGATGTGTTTAGGGTCTTTTGTGGAAGTGCCATATACTGTTTGATGTGTGTTGAAGTTCAATTAAAATGTCACTTGGGAGAATGTATCTCCAACAAAAAACAAATATATATGTTGGATTTACAACAACTACATTAACAAGACATCTGACATTACATATGTCTGACCATTCATCCATTTCTAGACATCTATAACACTCCTGTCTACATTCACAATATAAAAAATAATGATCAATAACACAACTATCCTACACCAAGAAAACAACAAAAGCAAACTACAGATCCTCGAGGAAACATTCATTAAAAAATTTAAGCCATCAATTAATAGAATCAGCTATGAATATTGTAATAATGTTCTAAAATGCTTATAGAAAGAACAGTTTTTTCATGCATTAATAAGTGCACGACCATGACATTACAGCATTAAAATATCCCATTTTGGATAATTTTCACATTCTAATGAACGCTAAGCAATTTGTCAACCATTATATTTGAAGCAAGAAGAAAATTTACAGTAATTTTTAGCAACACAATTTTGCGGTTATTTTTTGTTACCACAACTCACACCCCTGACAATGACCGTGGAAGGAGATTGAAAGTACTTGGGAATCTCAAAAAATGAATAATAAAATCATCTGTTAATGTTACAGCTCATTTCTTACATCTTTCAATTATAATACATTAAAGATTATCTGTATGAATGGATTTTATTAAAAATAAGCAGACACCATGTTTGCAATTTATTTAATCTCACACACACACACACACACACACACACACACACACACACACATATGGATTATTATAAAAACAAACAAACATAATATGTCTGTATCATTTAATTAAATATGCTTATTAATTTTAATGAAGATATGCTGCACAAATATATATATATATATATTCTGTTGAGGTCGAATATAAAGCTTGATGATTTACTTAATAATATATATATATATATATATATATATATATATATATATACACACCTCAAAAATTGAACTAGCAGATGAAGAAGGCTATGCATGATGGACCTGCTACAGAAGGTGCCACTTGAAATTGTAATAGAGTCAGTGGTAATCCATGACAGTTTCATGACTGGATTCTGCATGTCTCATTCTATATGTGCAGTGAGGGAAGACTGTTATATCAAGTGTGTGGGTCACTTCATCTTAAACAAATTCACATCATTGGCACTTTCTTCTACTCTGATTTTCCAACACTTACAAAGTCAAATAGCAATAGAGAATCGACAATGGGAGTAAGGTTTGGTGAAACTGAAAGCTTGTAGTCCCAAACCTGCATGTTGGGGGGGGGGGTGAATTTAATCAATGACATCATCATCATAAAGGATGCAATCGGCAAAGAAGAAATTAAATTCTTGGACATGAGATAAAGCTGATAGACAACAGGAGATAGATAGATAGATAGATAGATAGATAGATAGATAGATAGATAAGAAAAATTAAGGTAGACATGTTATTTCATGGTGAATTGGAAATATAGGCCTATTTCAGGTGAACCATCATCAGCTTCCATCTTTATTTTACAAAGGATTTTACACGAATGAAATTCACAAAGACTTAGAAAAAAAACGAATAAAAATAATGGTCGCTGTCTTAAAAGAGAAAATGTAAGAAAAAATACATCAGTTCGGTGAACACACACACACATATTCATACATAAGCATATATATACGCAACATATAATCAGAGGACACGTGTAGCGGCGGATGTCAACAAAAGTTCGAAGATACATTCATTCTGACAGTTGGATTGCAGACCCGTAGATTTGAAACATAAAGAAATTGGGTTAGGTGAGAGAGCGAGAGAGAGAGAGCGAGAGAGAGAGAGTGTTAAAAAGAAAGGGTAAGTAACTTAAAGTGTAAATGAAAAGAGAAGAAGAAGAAATAAGAGAGGAATAAATTTAAAATAGAAAGAAAAGAGGATGGGAGAAAATAGGAAAATAAGAATAAATAAATAAATAATATAAGTTAACGGTGAAAGAAATTGGAGTTTAAAAAAATTTAAAATATATTTAAGCGATAGTTAATCTGTTGTGATCACAAAATACTCACACTAATATATAAACAAAATTATACTAATTATACAATCAACAAAACAAATATAATACAATATAAAATTTAAGAATTAAATATTTTTTATATTTTAAAAGTAAGCCTAATTATTCTATTTAAATTTAGTTGTTTAAACTTAATTATTAAGTTTAAAAATCAATTTACATATTACTAGTGAAAGGATAAGAAATCAGAATTTTTTTTAAAAACCTAAGAAAATTAAGATATAATAGTTAATCAATTCGCTTTAATCATAATTACCACCACACCAATTATATAATCAAAATTATACTAATTATTCGGTTAACAATACAATAAAAATAATAATACTATAATGTTGGTAAATTTTTTGGTCAACAGTACAGTTATAATACCATATAACTTTAGTACTGTAAAAAAACATATATATGTACACATACAACTCACACACGCACATAAATGCGTACACACATACCTGCATACACATATATATATGTATACCCATATATGTACATGTACACAGATACATATATGCATATACACACATACAAACACACATATATATACACTCAAACACTAGCAAAAACAAATATGTAAGCTATACCATAGACATATAAAAACCCATATATATATATATATATATATATATAAAAACCTTCGACATATATAACAATGGTTTACAATTAAACAATATATATTCTGTAGAACAGTGTGTGATGTGTGTAAAGTCTTCAGAGGAAAGAATGAGGGGTTAAAAGTTTAACATAATTTAACTATCCCCTCTTCAGAGTTGTTCGTTCCTGGTTACCTTCCTCTCTTCAGGAAGGACTCCAATGTCCATATGCATGGGCTTGGTGTATATGTCAGCAAACATCTCCCACTAGCCAGGGTCACATCTCTTGAATCCCTTGATCATTCCTTCATGTGCTTTCGCCTCTCACTTCTAAGCTCGGTTAGCTATCTCTTCTTCCTCTACCGCTCCCCCTCCTCCTCTGACTGTACGGTACTTGATTGCATCTCTACTAATATCGACAGGGCCATTTCTACTCACCCATCTGCCCATATATTTGTATTTGGCGATTTTAACGCCCACCACACCAAGTAGCTTGAAAACTCAGCCACCGACCCTGCTGGGATCCGCACCATGCACTTTTCAATAGCCCAAGCTCTAACGCAAGTGGTGGACTTCCCCACGCGTTTCTCTAAAAACCCTAACGGAAGGGACTCTTTACTCGACCTTTGCTTTACTTCCATCCCAGACTCCTGCACTACCAGGCAACTCTGCCCCCTCGGGAACTCTGACCACGCCGTAGCCTCCGTAAACGTATCAATCTGCACTAACTCTACCCAAGAAAACCAGACCAGCAGAATATCATACTGCTACCAAAGAGCCGACTGGGACTCGTTCAGGGACTTCCTCTGCGACGTCCCCTGGAACAACGTCTTCGATCTTCCTGTCGAAGACTGTGCCTCCGAAGTCTCCTCTTGGGTTAAGGCTGGCATCGATGCTTTTATCCCGGCCAGGAAATTCCAACTAAAACCAAATTCGTCCCCCTGGCTCTCACCCGCTTGCTCGGCTGCCATTGCCCACCGGAACCATTTCTTCCGGCTCTATCGAAGCTGCTCGTCGAACCAAAGCAGGCGCCTTTTCACCTCAGCACGGAACAAGTGTAAAAAAGAACTGAACGAAGCCAAGAGGGCGTTTGCTACCAGAATTAGGCAACGCATAGCATCCTCTAATTTTGGTTCCAAAGATTACTGGCGTCTCTGCAAAAGCGTGCTCAGCAGGAACAAGACTTCAATACCCCCACTAATCAATGAATTTGAAGTTCTCACCTCCCCAGCCGACAAGGCTAAATGCTTTGCCCGTAGATTCTCAACCAATTCGACACTGGACTCGTTAGGAATACCTACACCAGACTTCCCACCCAGAACTAAGGCTCAACTAAATAACGTCCATATTACACCCTCGCTGGTTGCCAAGATAATTGCACAACTTGATCCACACAAAGCGAGCGGCGGAGACGGAATCCCAGTCATAGTACTGAAGAAATGTGCTCCAGAACTCTCCTCTGTCCTCTCTAAACTCTATAACCTCTGCCTATCTGCTTCCTGCTTTCCTGCCTGTTGGAAGTCCTCCTGCGTAGTTCCTATATTTAAGAATTCTGGCGAACCCTCAGACCCCACCAATTACCGCCCTATTAGTCTCCTTCCAATCTTTGGCAAAGTTTTCGAAGCCATTATCAACGCCAAGGTGACTCAGCATCTCATGGCCAACGGGCTTCTCTCTGACAAACAGTACGGGTTTCGCTTCACCAGGTCTACTGCTGATATGCTAACGACCATTACCGAGTACATATACCGGGCACTCGACAAGAATGGTGAAGCCCAAACCGTTGCCTTGGATATCTCCAAAGCATTCGACAGGGTCTGGCATGCTGGCCTCTTGTGCAAACTGCGGAGCTATGGGATAACTGGACATCTGTTTGACCTCATCCAGTCTTTCCTCTCTAACCACACATTGAAGGTGGTATTAAATGGGCATGCCTCCCAAAACTACCATACGAACGCGCGCGTCCCTCAAGGTTATATCCTAGGTCCCATGCTCTTTCTGATCTACATTAATGATCTCCCCGACACCATTAGATCCCAAGTTGGCATGTATGCCGACGACACAACAATCTACTCTCGCATCAATCAGAAACCAGGTGTGGACGACAAAGTGAACCTCGCCGCCATACTTGAAAGGGACCTCCAATCCGTAGTGGCCTGGGGTAGGAAATGGTTGGTACATTTCAATGCCTCTAAAACAAAGCTGTTATCAACTAACCACCATAGACAATCGCATCTACCTCCCATTAGCATGGGACAGGCTAGCCTCCCAGAGAGTAAAATACTATGCCTCCTTGGCCTTACACTTTCAGCATGACTATATTGAATCCATTGCCAAATCTGCTGCTATGAAAGTCGGCTCCCTGTGCAGGGCCCGGAAGTTTTTCCCATCTGAATCTATTCTGCACATATACAAATCTACCATCCGCCCGTGTATTGAATATTGCTGCCATATCTGGTCGGGTGCTCCTGCTGCTCTCCTTGGGCTTCTTGACAAAATACAAAGGAGGATCTGTAACGTGGTTGATACTGACTTGACAGACCGGCTGCAGCCGCTCTCTCACAGGCGTGATGTGGCTTCCCTGTGCCTCTTCTACAAGTACTTTCATGGCTTCTGCTCCGATGAGCTTAGATCACTGGTGCCGCCTAAGCACGAATTTACACAAGATACTAGATTAGCAACTAGGTCCCACCCTTTTACAGTTAAACAAATAAGATGTAACCGTAAGTTCTACTCCAACAGCTTCTTTTCTCGCGCTTCCTGCCTGTGGAACTCGCTTCCACAAGTCTGCTTTCCCGACAGTTACAATCTCCAGGTGTTTAAATGTAGGGTCAATAGACACCTATCACACTAACTCCCAACTATTCTCAGAACACTCTCATCTACCCAACCCTCATTCTCGGTATCCTTACCCCCCTATCACCAACCCTCTGACATTTCCTATATTTAATCATCCTTTCTCCACTCTACGTAGCCCCCTGCGCAGTAGTGGCAGTGACATGCCTTGCTCGGGGTGAAACGCTTATAAAAAAAAAACAAAAAAAAACTCCTGTGTCGACATTTAAAAATTAATTCCCTCCTCAGATTTAGCAGCTCCAATTGGTTTTTGTGTTTTACAATAGATATCTTTTCGTCCAGGCATAAGTGACAGCAATCTTTGAAGTTGGTGGATTTTTTAATAATGTTCCATTTAATTATGGGGGTTAGATTATTGTCTTTTTCTAGGTCTTTGTGAATCACATTCATGTAAAATCCTTTGTAAAATAAAGACGAAAGCTGATGATGGTTCACCTGAAATAGGCCATATTTCTGATTTGCCATGAAATAATGTGTCTGCCTTAATTTTTCTTATATTTTCTCTATATGTATTTATATACATATATATTTAGAGCTCTCTTAGAGAGTTATCCTACCATTGTATATACTAGATACTCCTTTGGATTCTTCTATACCCGCACTCGCATGCTTGATATATATATATATATATATATATATATATATATATATATATATATATATTCCATTTAGGGGGACCCAGTTACCATGGACCCAGGTTTTTACTATGAGTGGTGTTCTTCAGGCATTTTCAACAACTGATTTTACCATTTACCATTTTTTTAAGAACGCTCCATAATGGTGGTTTTTGAATGTGCAATTTTTAAAAATTACACATTCAAAAATTCCCTGCCACATGAGCGTTCAAAAAAATAACCATTATGTGAGTGATCTTAAAAAAAACATCGGTATACGGTAAAATAAGTCATTGAAAATTGCCTGAAGACACCACTCATGGTAGAAACCTAGGTCGCATAATAACTCATTTACAAATAAAAAATATTCAAAAGTTTTACAATATAATTGTATTGAACACTTTTTAATACAAATGTGCACTGGTCTAATTTTATTATGACCAGAAAGTAATTAAACAATCAATATGTATATATAAAATGGACACTACCATCGTTTTTTGACACATGATAGTCCAACATCTCAGTTCTTAGAACTGAACAGCTAGACTACCTGCACATATAATTTTGTTATTACTAGTGAAGACATATATAGAAGAGCTAGGTACAGGGAAGTGGTGCACATAGTGAGTCGCACGCTCTCTAAATGACCCTCCTCAGGTTTTGAATTCAGAGCAGTCTTTCTCATAGACTGGTTGCCAATCCTGTCTGCCCTACCGTTTAACTCATAGCTAGTGGGGAGACAGAAGCAACGGATTCACACCTTTCCCAATAGAATTTGCATGTAGGAGAATGTAACAAATTTAACTTGAATTTGAACTTGGCACTCTGATTCTGATTCCAAGCTGCTGACAGTTACACCACCATGCATCTATATATATATATATATATATATATATATATATTTAATCATCACAGATAATAATGAATGTTTCATTTTTGAGCATGAAATAATTCACCATGCATCATTTTCCATCCAAGTTTTGAATTTCAAGAAAACTTTAACGGATTATTTTTTTACTATTATGGGCTTCAAGAATTTTTTCTTCTTTTTCTTTTTATTTTTTATGTCATCACCAAAACCAAATGACTAGGTTAAGTTTTTTATCATAATAATCCTTCTTAGAGCAAAGAAGTGAAGACTGAATAAAAAGTAACTGAATCTTTCCAGATCTGAGGAGAGTTGTGGAACCCACCATCCAGAATAAGATAAGTAAAAATCCTATAAAAATAATTCAGGATTCAGAATTTCAGATTGAAGACCTTGTGATAAAAAAATTCCAGTTTTTTTTTTCTTTTTCATTTCTTTGTTTAGTTGTTTTATCTTTTGTTATTGGATTGATTTGTTTTAATTGGATGGAGTGGAGGTTGTCTCAAGAGAATTTGGCCAAGTATATTCTCCAAATAATCAAGAATCTTTTATTTTAATCTATCCTGATTTTTTACTTTTCTTCTTTGTTTTTCCTCAGAGATTCGTCTGGATTGGAATGGTAATTTGACTCAGCAGAATATGTGCTTTATAACCAAACAGCAGAAAGAAATAAATGGATCGGAATGTGTCGGGGTGATAAACACTTGCTTCAGCCTGACCAGCACGTAAATGACAATAGTGATAATGACAATAGTGATAATGATAATAGTTTTCTCTGAGAAGAAGAGGGAATTCAAATCATCTTAGCTCATCAACAACAAATTTTCTATATATATATATGTATATTATTTTGTAATCTTAGTCTAGTTTGGTACAGGCACACAAACATGAGGTTCTAATCAAATTCCAGCTCAATATCCAGTAATAATGATCCATAACTAAAGTTTCTTAAACATAACCCCACATAGAGATGCACATGCATTTACAAATATTAGGATGTATGGGTAGGTATTTGAAGGCTATCACAATGCGTTTAGTATAATAAAGGAAGGTAAAGAAGGTGTTGGGTATTACCGATTTATTATTCATTAATATTTCAATATCAAAATCTCATCTTCAGAATGACAGGGGAGCTTGGTTTCACATCGTTCGTTCGCTGTCGGACCGTGTCTTTGAATGAATGGTTCTCGCTGCTACTGTTGTCGTTAATTGTAGTGAGTATGTGTGTGTGAGTGAGTGTGCGTATACCTGTAAGTGGGTTAGAGCCTGTATGTGTGTGTGCGTATGTTTATGATTCATATAAGTGTGCGCAGTTGTAGGATATGGCTTTTTCATCTCTTTTTTTTAAAATGATAGCGAGTGTCGTTTTACAATTTGATGATATATCTGTCTGCTTTAATTTATGGTCTAACATGTGCACGCTATCCCGTGACAGTGTTTGGCATTTTTGCATCTCTTTCAAAATTGTGGTAGGTGCTGTTTTATAACCTGATGTTATGTATATCAGCTTTAATTGGAGGCGTGTTTATTGCTACATTTTTTTTTCACCTCTGTTCTTGTGTGATCAATAAATAAAAGGATGTAATCAAAACATCCACAGGTTAATGGATCGTTATTAAATGAATTTTGATCTGAAATTTTCACTGTATAATACTAAATCTATATTATTACTATTCACCCATAAGTTAAGTTCATTAACAAGGAAGAAGATAAAATGTTTCTTTTTTTATTATGAGGATTTAGCTTTGACATTCTTCTCTCCGTTCCTCATTTTAAAAATCTGACATTATTTCTTATTATTTCTTATTGTTACTATAAATGTTATTTTTAATGGGGATAATCATTAAAATAATGCTGGATAAAAAATCCATTCAAAAATTTCTGTACTTAAGTTATCTAGTCTAAACTTATTTATAAATGGAACTTTGTCTCTGTGTCTGTGTGTGTGTATGCGTGTGTATATGTGTGTGTCCATTACCTATAGACTCCAAAATGGCTGAACTGATTTTCTTGAAAATTTACACAGTTGTACTATAAGCATCTGCGAGTGTTCTTAGCTAGGTTTTGTGTCGAGGTACCCCTGATAAATATTGAAAATCGATAATTTAAAATATCAGGTTATAGAAGGAGTGATCCAATTTTAATCAAATTTGATACACTCATAGACAAAGACATAAGAAATGATATTCAGAAGTTTCAAGGTTGCAGTTCTTACAATAGTGCAGAAAACCGATAATATATATATATATATATATAAAGCAAGATGTTTGTGTGTGTGTGTTTATCTGCCTGTATATCTGTATTTTTTTTCAGCCCTTTTATTTTAGTCTTTGCTTCGGGTTTGGCTCTAAGTAGATATAATTGTAGTTCTTAGTCTCAGCCATGATTCCATTTACTCAGAGGATTTATTTAGCCTTCAAAGTTCAGTTTACGATGAAAAAAACTTATTTGATATCAATACCAGGAAATCGAAATCTGACTTACATCCATTCATTTTTCTTTCAGTCTACGATTTCACTTTGACTGGAAACAACTATTGCTTTTTAGTCTTTCATGCCAAAGTCCAAAGAGTCTGAGCTCCAGAACTATAGATTAGTTTTAAAGCTTTCATTACACCCGAGCAACGCCAGGCTATACTGCTAGTAGATAATAATAGTGAAGGTATGGTAAATTAATGGTTAGCGGACTGGATTAAGGAATGGAGAGTTGAGTTTAACACCCTTGGGAAAGTTATGAATTAATTTTTTTGCTGCTCAGGTATATATAAAATAGCAGGATAGACTATAACTTTGGATGGCAACCAGACTATGAGAAGAAAACTGAATTCAAACTAGATTGCACTATCTTAAAAGTGTATATACATGCACCTTGCCATCGCTTGTGAATCTAAATTCCCATTGAAACTGCGACTCTGGATTTGCATGTTTGAATGAATCCAAACTCTGCTATGATTGGTCATCCTTCATTTAGATGCAGCAGATTCATTGGTAAATTTTTGTTTTAGGTCCCAAAGGCTTTTACCCCCTTCAAATTTATCCAAAATAGCATTATTTCTGTGCAAATGTATATGCTGAACTCAAATCAACAATTAATTATTGAAGAGATTTACCTTTATTGATCTTAACGACGAGAAAAAAATCAAACTTCACCTCGCACTTTTTGTCTCCCGTAACTCTCCCGAAGTCATGTAATTAACTGCAGAATGATTTACAGCGTAGGCTCAAATTTCAGCCTATTTACTTCCTGTAATGAAAGTACTACATGTAGAAAAGAAATCGTGTATTACTTTCATTACAGGAAGTAAATAGGCGGAAATTTCAGTAAAGGAAGTAAACAGGCCGAAAATAAACCAAAATTTGTTGTCCTATGCCAAAAGTCATTTAGCACTTAATTACATGACTGCGTTAGAGTTACGGAAGACAAAATGTAGTTCAATTTTTTCTGGACGTTCAGATCAATAAAGGTAGGTTTCTTCAATAACTAATTGTTGATTTGAGTTCAGCATATACATTTGCACAGAAATAATGCTATTTTGGATCAATTTGAAGGGGGAAAAGCCTTCGGGACCTAAAACGAAAATTTACCAATTCATTTAATGGTGCCAGCTCCATGTAAATGCCACAAGAGGGACAGATATAGATAACAATAGATAAGTTTCAAAACAGTTGGCAAATTAAATGAATATCCACTTCCTCTTGTCTTGTTGGCTCAAGAGATGATGGCTTTATATTGATATCTCTGGTGAAATACTTTGACATTAAAGTAAAATGCTTTTGCATTCATTGCTGAATCAATCATAAATATTCAGGATGTGATATTATAAAATGTCGGGCAATTCAAATATGTCAGCGGGAATCAATTTTATAACAATTTTTGAGGAGGAGAAAATGAAATTGAAGATAGAATAGGATGCACTAGTTTGAACTTTAAAAATGATGAGATCTTGCCTTAGTGAATGGATTTGAGTCAGTGAAGCCTATGAACATTGTGGAGTGGCCCCACGAAATCACAAAGAACTCTACCAAATAACAGAAACCCCATCACTTTACGACTAGCAACAACTAAAATAGCTTTGAGTCAGTGAAGTCTGAAAACCTTGTTAACAGAATCCCAAAGTTCTGTAACAAATAACAGAAACCTCATCACTTTCGAACTAACAATAACTAAAATGGCTTTGAGTCTGTGAAGCCTGAGAAGTTTGTTGACTGACCCTACAGAATCACAAAGTTCTCTACCAAATAACAGAAACCCAATCACTTTAAGGCTACCAACAAGTGAAAGGGATATAACATGCAACTTTGTAAGAAAATGACATAATCCAGATGATGACATTTATATAATTACTTCAAATAAAAATATTAAGGCAACCTCTATCAATACTGAAAAGAGCAATAACAGCTATTGGATTTAACAAAGAGAAAATTATGACCTAATATATGACATTCCACACTAATACAAACCAAAGGTTAGAAAAGAAATCTCCAATACTGGAAAGAGCAATAACAGCTACTGGACTTGAGAAATGTGTTTTTTGAAAATTTCTTTTTATAGGAATATTTTATAAATTTCAACCAACAGTGGCATTGACTGCTCAGTAAATAAATGGTGAATATTTCCTTTTAAGGAAACAGCTGAGATTATTATTACTCCCTGTGTGTGACGATTTTGGGAAAACGGACAGCTTTTTAATACCACCTATGCAAACTCTGACTCATATTTGTATATAAATGCTGTATTAGAGAAATTCAATTTTGGAAGTGTTTTATTAAATTATAGAAAATGTGATAGACGTTCAAAGTTGTAATGAAATAGCAAAAGGTGCTTTTCAAATGTCAAACGAAGTATCAATCAAATGAAATAATTCCATTAGAAACTATGAAATAGTGATGCTGAAAAAAGATGATTGATGCAGAGAAATTTTTTGTGTATGAATTTAAAGAATATTTTTCCTACATTTACTTTTTAGTTTTTGCAGTACCATGTGTTGTTTCTTTTTCTGTCATTGTGTATATGATCTTTAAGGGTCCATTTCATAACCTTTCTTGGGCTCACTCAAGAGGATTTCTCTGGAAGAAATCTCAGATAAACAGGCATTTAATTTATTGTGAAATCTGCTTGATTAAATATGCTGACTGCGTGCAAAGTGTGTGTATATAAATTGGTTTGTCATTAGGTTTTTGATATGAAAACCCCATATTTTGAAAAATTTATATGATAACATATTTTATCATACATATAATCATTAAATAAATTTCATAAACAATACTATAAGATAGCCAATAAACTGAATATCTTCGGTTGTTTCCATGGAAATTTACATTATATTCAGAGTAATTCTCGTGTTATCAGACATTCACACTTTGATAACAGTTTATTACGTAATAAATAATATTACAATCTGATGTCAATCTATGACCCTCCAAAAATAAAAGAAACTTTCACACTTCTGAGGCTGCAATTTTAATTAATGCCAAAAACTTCGTTGGAGATATGACGAATATCTGCAAATTTATGCGGGTCCAATTTTCTGCTGATGATAGCCACAAGAAAGGCTATTGATTATTGATTATTGCTAGAATCCCATCCAATTTCTGCAGCAGTGGAATTGATTACTACTGGTAATAACTTCTGATAGCACAGAATGATAACACTGAGGAAGATCTGTCAGCAATGCTTGCAAATATTTCAAGAGGTGTCTCCTGAAAGCAAGACAAGTAAATAACATTCAGACATCTTGCTTAATATTCCTGAATATCACAGTGAAATCATTTCAGTTATGAATAACAGAATCCTCATAAAGACCAGTTACTACAGTTGCATTGGTATCTTAAGAAATTCCCACAGACTTTTAGAGATTCTAATCAACCAGTAGTTATCTTCAGTAAATTTAAGATAAACAGACAAATATCCATCCTGTAGACAGATTTTAAATAGAAGTTAGAAGTATTTATTAAAAATATAATTAATTCAACAACAAACTATGTTTATGTAGTTCAATAATTTTGCAATATTTCTCTCATCATTTTTCAAAATCATTTCAAACCAAGAAAGGCAATAAAGCCACTCAAACACAAGGGGTTACTGAGCACGAAAGAATAAAAAAAGAAAAACATTATTAAGCTGTGAGAAAAATAAAAAGACAGTAGATAAGAACATTGCATTTAAATTTTTGATGATCAAATTTGGCTGGAAAATAAAAAACTAGAAGATATTTTCACAAATGAGAAGTGCAAGAGAAGAAACTTAACAGTTTGGTCGAGCAAATTCAATTCTAAACTTACGTAAATCAATTCTAAACTTACGTAAATCAATTCTAAACTTACGTAAATCAATTCTAAACTTACGTAAATTCAAATAAATTCAATTCTAAACTTACGTAAATTCAAATAAATTCAATTCTAAACTTACGTAACCTTGTTGCCAATCTTGCACTGCACTTAAATTCATGATGTCTAGATATGATAGTGTAAAGTTCATCAGAAGAATTACTATGAATGTACTTAGAAAAAAATTTACAGATAAGTTACATTGGGAGAGTAACTGAAGCCAAGATACCAAGTCAGGCCCAATAAAATTGCTGATTCTTCTTTGGATTCTATCAACTTTCTCTCTCATATATATATATATTCATATAGATAGGTGTGAGTTTGTGACCCTGGGTGTCACGTTCTTGTGATCGTCAGACAAAGTTTGTCTGACGCTTGCAAGAGCATGAAACCCAGGGTTACAAACTCACACCTATCTATATGAATATGTAAGCTCTATCACTGATATTGAATACTTTCAAAAAGGTACCGCACATATATAATATATAAATAATATAATATATATAACAAATTGCATAAATATAGTCATCCGCATACAGATCTGTTTTGCTGTATCACAGCTCATCAGTACAGTTAGACATCCGATTACTTTTTATCCAGGATTGAAACCCGACTGAATTGGCGTCAGTCAGCAATTCTACCTCTGAGTTATGGGCGCTCGGTAGAATGAGGCAGACTTTTTAGTGTGTACATTATCATCATAGACACGCCCAATAGCTAAGAGTGTTCTAATTCATTGCTGAATGAACGATGCATAGATGCTAGAGTAGCTACTGTTTTTCAAAGTCTACCATTTTTTCAGAGTGCTCAATCAGGGTGTGAGAGCATAAATAGTCATCCACAGACAGATTTGTTTCACTGTATCACAGCTCATCAGTACGGTTAGACATCCAATTTCGTTTTACCCAGGATTGAAACCCGACCGAATTGGCGTCAGTCAGCAATTCTACTTCTGAGCTATGGGTGCTCAGTAGAAGGAGGCAGACTTTTTAGCGAGTATATTATCATTATAGACATGCCCAATATTTATAATTATAAACACACACTTTTCACACATACACACACACACACACACACATCTATATATATATATATATATTTAGAGAGAGAGAGAAAAAAGGGAGAGAGAAGGAGCATCAGATCAGCAATATTAAGTGCATGAATGAATGGCAGGCTTATGAATATACAAGACAGATTCTGGTGTAAAAATGAATTAAATTTAAATTTAATTTAAAATTAAATTTAAATTAATTAAATTTAAGAAACAACAGATTAATTTCAGTTACTGAAATTTTTCTTTCAATTAAACATGAATTCTTTTAGTTTATTTACAACTTTCTCAATTAGAATGAGATTAAAATTTGATACATTTAAATGATTCTACATTTTTATTAATAATTCAAAATAATGTTTGCATTCAGGCAGTCAATTAAGTGCCATATGTGATAAACACTTGGGTGATCATGTCTCAAAAGAGACATGACTAACTAGGCAGAAGATTATCCCACAGTAGGTTGCCATTCATTACTTTCTGTGGTAGACTGGTTGCCAACCAAGGCTATAGAACTCAATCTTTCCTGTTATTTAACCCATAACTGGAGGGAAGAGCTGGATTAATACCTTTCCCAAGGATATTCATGCATAAGTGAATGCAAGGAATTCAACTGTAATTCGAACTTGGCTTCCTAATGTTTGCATTACTGATAATAAAAATCAATAAACTTACTATTTTTTAATTGTTTTCAGAATTCCGTAGAGTTTTAAGAAAATTTAACTAAACGAATTATGACGTATCATATAATAATTCTGCTTGTTCCTTCCTTAGTTACTTAGTTATTTCCTCCGTCCGTTATGCCACTGAAGAAAGATTACACCCTTACTCTCTACACAAGCTTATCCTTCCCCTCTATCTTTTTATAAATGCTACTCTCCTCAGCCTTTCTCTCACTTTCGGCAAATGGAAGGCTAGTAAAGAGCGAGAGAGTAGAAGGAGAGAGCCTATAGCATTACTGCAGCAGTAGCAGCTTAAGCTGGTGATTGTAGCAGTAATTATGTGTGTGTATATGTTTGTATACTGTACAATATAGTAAAAATAGGTAGGTTTGTTGTCTTATCCCGTGACCTAATAACAAAATTTCTGGCCTCTACACCCTTGGCCATTACTCAGTTGGTCTTTTCTGTTTACAATAGACACAAGAGCCATGATTTTTCAGTAATAAAAACAAAAAACATTTTCTCTTTCAAAATCTCTCACAAAATAGCATACAGTATTTTGGTTATACGCCACTTAATATAAGATGACAGTAAAGTAGCTTCTATGGACGTTACTTTTATAGATATTTTAATTAAATTACACTGTGTTATTGTTATTTTATTATCCAATACCTTTATGTCTGACGACGTTACTATCATTTGTATTATGACAAAGTAAAATTATCCTTCCGTGAAAATTCCACGGGTTCCACTAGTTTAGATAATTCTAGAAATATGTTTAAACTCTACTTAACTTCTTTATCTTCTATGTGCAAAGTTCTTTCAGGACATAAGTGATCATGGCTCTCCACAGCTTTCTATCTCATATGGCTCTTAGCAGGTTTTCTTCCTTTGCTAAAACAATACCCATTTTGGGATCAGTTGGCAGGAGTTCATCAGGTAAGTAACTCACTGCCTTCTTCCGTTTCTTTTCCTCAAAATGCCACGTGAGGGGGGGGAAGTTTTTCAAGCCCTACTTTCTAATTATGTGCCTGAGTAAAAGTGTTCTTTCTATTGCTATTTTCTTTAAAACTTCCTTGTTGCTTACACACTCTCTCTCCATGGAATGCTCAGCATCCTTCTGTAGAACCATGTTTCTGCTGCCTATGTTTTTTCCTCATCTTTGGGAGATCATTCACTGCCTTATAAGAGGACGGATATCCCATAGAAATCCAACACTGTTCTTTGTTTCTAATGAAACTTTTTCAGACCACAGCACCTTTGGAATATTGCTGTTGTTACTCTGCATGTTCAGATCATAATGTCAAATTTTCCATCCACTGTTAAAATGCTTCCCAGATATTCAAACTTCTGCACCTGCTTCCTGGTTATATCTCTGTGGTAGGAAAAAAAAAAATACAAAACAGGCAGAGTCGTCTCTTTTGTTTCTTCTTCTCTCAAACAACCTATGCATGGTCTGCAAGAGACAAAACGCATTCCCTCATTCTCAAAAAACGGCTTGCTTTAAACAGTCCAGGACCAGCCATAATTTACATGCAAATGACGAGACAAGGAGATTTCGTGTTAACTGTCCAAGACCGCCTGGCATAAAACATAGGTTCTGCCATTTTGGTTCTTTTTACTACGGAGCAGCTAGATTTTACACAGTGCACAGACTCATTGGTGTTTCCGAGGTAAGCTGTTTTCACAATTTTCCCCACAATCTCCATTTTATAATTCCCATCCTGGACTTTTCCTCTTGCTGATGACCATACTTTCCATCTCCTTTTTTCTCACTTTTTCTTCTGCCCTCTCAAGGAAGCTCTGTATTTTTCTTTCCAATTCAGCTATCAACACTGTGCCAGAGCATATCCAATATTGTTAAAATTACACTAATAATAACTCTTGCTCAGGTCACCCATTCCCTTAAGATGACATTACCTATAGAGGTTGAATAATTCTGGAGAGAAGACCCCTTTCTATTTTTGTTATATTTACTAAATTCATCGACTGTCCCTGTGCAGGTGGTTTTGCTTCTAGTATAAGTTCTGAATTATTCTAACATCTTTCGCAAATAGATTGAGTTTGCCCAACATTTCAAATAGACCCTTGTACCCCACTTCACCAAATGCTTTTGTTTAGTCTATAAAACCTAAGTTCACATGCGTCTGCATTTGTATTGCTATTTCTTATATTATTCTATCCATGCAGATTGAATTTCTTACTTCATTTGATTTGAAAACTCCTCACTATTTTTATCCTATTTCCAGTCTCATTCTGCTTCTCATTCTCTTCATCAGTCGGCTTATGTGGCACATTTAACTGAGTATCCTGTGGATTTTTTGGTTGTTTTGTGTTTATGGCATATCAACCTTGGCGGGTCATTTATTGTCAACTAAATTTTTATTTGTTTATTGTTGGTAATACCTTTTTTATTGTTGTTTTATATAAGTTTTGTGTCTAGTAATACTTTTTCTTTTTGAGAATCAAGATTCATTGGGATTTGTTTTTAAGAGCAGGGTCCCCAAGTCCTACCCTGTTATTTAACCCATAACTAAAGGGAAGGGACGGATTAATACCTTTCCCAAGGGTACCAGTGCTTAAGTGAATGCAGAGTATTCAACTGGAATTCGAACTCGGCTCACCGATTTCTGTTTTTGAGCCGATATCCACTGCACCATCCGTCACTATACGCTTACAGTACCTGGTATTCCCAAGTGGTCACCCATCTAAGTACTGACCAGGCTCAACCTAGCTTAACTTTGGTGATCGAGCAAGAACTGGTGTATTCAACATGATATGGCTGTAAGTATGCACATCCATCACTAAATGCTTATAGCACCTGGTATTCCCAAGTGGTCACCCATCTAAGTACTGACCAGGCTTAACTTTGGTGATTGAGCGAGAACCAGTGTATTCAACGTGATATGATCGTAAGCCGTGTCCTGTGGAGTTCATATTCATTTGCATCTGCTCTCTTAGATAACATGAAAAAGATGAGGTTCTCTGATATATGGCCTCTGTTTTAGATTTCATTTATTATTTCTGCAGACTTGTTGATGCCAAATTCATCTCAGGCTGAGACCACTTCTGAACTAATTTGTTAAAATCTGAAATGTCAAACAGCAATGATGATTACTATAAACTGCAAGGAATAAAATGTTGCTTGGCCTCCAAATTCCATAAAATATCTCAGTTTTTAAATTATTTACTTTATGTCTGTTTCTAAAAAATAAAATATTAACATTAATGTCGTCTGTAATAACCTTTATTGTCTACTACAATACAGTGAACCAACTTTCTTAGCAGCTGAACGAGCAATGGAGTCAATAGAGTCTTTACACTTCGTGTTGGTCAAGAAGTCATTTCATTGTATTGTACTAGACAATATTTCTCTCCTGAATCTATCTTACATATTTATAAATCTACGAGTAGGCTCATACTGTCAATTACTGTAGATTTTAGTGTTATATACACAATGTAAACACACACCAGTAACATAGGGTGTTCAAATTCATTACTGAATGAATGAGATATATATTCCTTGCTGTCATGCTCAAGGAGAATAACCTGTGAGAAAAAAGTTAATAATTCTCTCAAATATTTTGCTGTCATTTTTGACAGTAGGGATACACTCATATATATAAATTTAATAAAAATGATTGTTTCACAATGCAAATGGTTTTGTTCTACTGGTGTAAAATGGGAACACAGACAACATTTCACCTTATACAAGTTTATAAAAGCAGCAGTGTTTTTTAATGTTAAAATATACTTAAAAATAAATACTATTCCAGTAAATTATCTCCATTTTAAATCATGTTTTTTATCATTTTTTAACCAATACGTTGTCATGGTTTTCTTCCATTGATGATTTTTTTTGGTATAATTAATAAAACCTGAAAGTTTTTTTTACATGTTTAAAAATATTTTCATACAAATCAACGACCTACGACCAAAAATATAATAAGCTTATGCGATACAAGTATTTCAAAAATATAAGCAAGTACAAACTATCTCCAAAGGTGAATCAATGCATCAGGCACAAAGTTGTGCAAGCTCACGATCATATCAAAATTAATATTCAAATTTCTTTTGTTTGCACAAAGAAATGCTACTATCTTTAAAATGACTAACACATTATTGTAAGACAAGTGATCTAAAGTGATGACTTGCTGAAGCAACTTGTCTATGGCAGCAGATAGGCTAGAACACTGATGGTCAGAAATATGAATGTCATAATGTAAAATTATTCACTCACAGATTTCTTATTTTTTAGGTTCTTCTTAAAAGATGACCCCGTATTTTACTCCGGTCAGTAAAAAATGATTGTCTCTATTTCAACGATTTGTAAAATACAATTGTTCTATCCATTCTGTCATCGAAAGTCTAGCTTAATAAAAATGAAGGTTGGGACTGCATGGCTGTGAAAGACGCTGATTTCTCAGCAGTGTTGAAGAAACGTTAGGATTTGAGTCAAGTGAGGATTTTGAATGCTGATTTTCAGGACTGGCAGGCAGTCAGTCAGTGCTTCAAAATTTAGAGTGATTTTTACGACTCACATTTGTTGTTGCTGACTATCAAACAAAAGGAGAGAAAGAAAGAAAAAATGATAGGAAGTTGTAGAGAGCCATGATCACACTTATCAGGAAGGGGCATGGCACATTAAAAGAAATCTGTTGATGTGCCCAATAACCTTCATAAATAACAAAATGTCCTTTTTCCTACCTTGGATTTATGCATGCATGATGCATTTATTAAAGAGACATACAAAAGCAACAATTTAAACAAAAAAAAAAATCATGTGTTCTCATGCTGTTCTTACAAAAAGGATTCTTATATGCAGGAAGCTTAACCCTGTTGTGGAGTAATTTTGGATTTGAAAGTTATAATTGTGCTATGTCGGTTGCTAATCGACTTAACGCACCCTAAATGTTAGAAACTTGGTAATCTTCCACTGAAAAGCTGACTCCTTAGTATTCGGCTAACTGCCGACTAATATCAACTGCCTAGTAGTTCTACTGAACTCCAATAGAACTCTAAAGAACTCTCTAGAACTTCTAAGAACTCCTATGAACTTACCAAGAACTTTTTGAGTTAACTTCCCGTTAACTCTTAATATAGGAGGGAGAGTCCATCATCTGAGGAATAGGTGTGTTTCACCATAACAAACCCTTACAAAAGATGAGATACATCTGAATTTTTTATCATTATTTTCATTTAATGTCTGTTTCCATGCTAGCACGGGTTGCATGGGGTTTTCTTGATGGCTCTTTTCTAAGCTGCTCACTTTTGTTTAAGGCCTGACTGTAATCTCAACTTCTTTAAATTGTCATTGATAAACTAGGTCCATGTTTTATGTGGTCCACCTATCCCTCTTAGGCCATCAACCTAAATAAACCTACAATCGCTGACTGGGTTTTCTGTATCCATTCTCTCAACATGGACAAACCATCTAAGTCTTGCTTGATGCATGCAATAATATATTGGGCTGTTTTGGAAATATTGTCCAATTTTAGGATACATTTTGTATTCATAACTGAATGTATTTGGATGTGCGTTGTGGTGCATTGGATATTTGCGCGGAACGAGAAATCGGAGAGTCGAGTTCGAATTCCAGCTGAATTCATTGCATTCACTTATGCGCAAATACCCTTGGGAAAGGTATTAATCCATCTATTCCTTCCAGTTATGGGTTAAATAACAGGACAGATTGGGTTCTATAGCCTTGGTCAGCAACCAGTCTACCACAGAAAGCAATGGCAACCTACTGCGGGAAAGTCTTCTGCCCAGTCAGTCATGTCACTTTTGAGACATGATAGCCCAAGTGTGTATCACATATGGCACTTAACTGACTAAATGTATTTAAATAGCATTTAAATCAGTCAAAATAGAAACTCTGAACATCATTAGGCCTTCCTAATAAAAGTCTAAGTGTTTAGGTGCCAAGAAATCTTCAAATGCAGTCTCTTCATCTTTTTTACAACATCTTAGATTAAAAAATTGACAAAATATTTGAAAAAGTTGTCATTAGTGGGTTAGATATCATGGGAATATGGTGGATGTAGCAAAGTTTCATATTGAAAGGCAAAAAGTTTCTGAAGTATCATCCTGGAAACATGTTGCCGAAAATTGTCATGAAGCAGAATTGGACTTTGTTGATTAACCAATGCCAGTTGCATTTTTCTTAACAGAATAGGCATTTGATCCATTTGCTGTGAAAGTAAACTTTGGCAGTGATGCACTGGTTAGATTCCAGAAAACTGAAGATAGATGACGTCAATGGCAAACCACCAGTCATTCACCATTTTCTTCTGTGGGGATAATTTCAGTTTTGAAAGTGTTTGGGAGCTTATCATGACCAAGCCATTGAGTTGAACATTTACGATTATCACAGAATCCATTTATCCTCATAAGCTACTATTCAATCAAGAAATGGATCGTTCAAATTTTGCACATGCAGCATCATGCATCAACACTCTTCAAAATGTCAAACTCTTAGACTTTCACTCATGTGGAACCCATTTATTGAGTTTCTTCACCTTACCAATTCTCTCGAGATATATTTTTTTTTAATCATGTCACCCCGAGCAAGGCAGTAATGCCACTGATGTGCATGGGGCTACATAAGAGTAAAAAGATTAGATAAAAGAGTGTGAAGAGAAAGATGAACCAGTTAGAAAGGAGCAAGAGAAGGATGGGAATACAGATGTGATGACAGTTGCAAAGGTGGAGAGAAAGGAAAGGATATACAGGGTGGTAAAGAAAGAACTAGAGTCAAGTGGTTAAGAGATGAGTATTGACATTGCATTTAAATTCCTGGAGGTTGTAGCCATCAGGAAAGCAAGAATATGGAAGCGAGTTCCACAGGTTGGAAGTGCGAGAAAAGAAGCTGCAGGAGTAAAATTGTCGTCCACGTTTAGTTAATCTGATACTATATTGTTGAAAGGTTGAGACCCATTATCAGAGACATTTTGACAGGTTTTTCTTTGACAAGTATTTTCAGATGCTGATTGTCAATTACAGATGGACATCCTCTACCAAGGCTCATATCCCCACTGTGGAACTTCAGAAATCTGCACTGTTTAATTATAAATGGATCCTTTATCCGAGGCTCTTTACATATTAGCAGCAGTTTGAGAAACATTATGACCAAGTTTGAACTCATGCAAAAAATAAAAATGCATCTCTTTTTTTCATGTCCAAGATTAGAGTGGAGTATATAATGTTTTATGTTAAATTCTGAAAGAAATTAATATAAAATTAACAAAGAGGACACATAAAATGTTAGCAATGAGTCATATTTTACACAATACTTTTTGTTGCATCACCGAAGTGGCAGGACAATACCCAGAAAATGTATGCTAAGTATCTACAGCACAATATCCATGCTAAGAGATATTAATACAAAAAAGACAAACACCATAAGACTGAACAACAGATAATAAAAAAGTGAAAAGGTCAAGTTATTAGAGTCGCAAAGAGCACAGCCTGATATTAATCGTCAATAACAATCTGAATCACCCAGACTGCTATTAGTCTTTATTTTTATAGCTACCTAGGTCCACAGACCATTCCATATTGAGAGTACTAGAGGGGTGTTAGCTGCTCTCCAACACCACCTTCTTGAAATGTTTCCTCCCCTGGACAAGACATTTTCTTTTTGGATTGATCTCAATTGTTCCCATAGCTAATAAAAAGGAAACTTATATTTGGTATCAGGAAGAGAAACCTGAGGTTCCTAGGACACCAAATGAGGAAAGAGAGCATGGAGAACCTAATACTCACAGGATGGACAGAGAGAAAGGGAGGAGGAAAGCAGCGTGAAACCTACTTGATGGACTTGGGCAGGTGTGGGCCAGATACCAAGAAGAAAAATGTTAAGAGTGACAAGGAACAGGTGCAAATGGAAATCCATAATTACCTACGTCCTGAAAGGATACAGTACATAAAAAAGAAGATGGTGTTGTGTGCAAAATTTTCTGAAAAATTCAACTCTAGTAATTGAAGTAGTTAATTTATTCTTGAAATACAAATTATTTTACAGTTATTATCAATCTTTGCATCTTGTTCTCTTACTGATATATTTAAGAGAACAATTTCAATTAATTTCCTATCAGAAATCCCACTGTTGTCTTTATTTTATAAATACCAGGAAAGAAAACATAGGTGATTGTTAAATGTACTTATTTTATGATGAAAATATGATCAGACTTAGAATATCATTCAGTTTTTCACGTATCTACATGATTTCACTGAGAACAAATTTTGGTAAGAACCAGCAACAAAGAATTAAGTGAATTCATCATTTGAATTTCTTATCTTCATTTCTCTATGACTCCTTAAGAAAAAGAAATAATCGTAACAGACACAAGGTTTCAGTTTGATTGAGAAAAGAAACACTGGCATTATTATTTATTATTGGATATTATTAGGGTCTCCATTTGCCACCTTTTAAGATCCTTTCTATTTAATTGGTGTAAACAAATATATCTTCATGATTGCTATGTGCTGCTTGTCATGTATAATGTCAAGTGGCATAAATATCAAACATTAACTGGGTTGTCTCCCCTTTTCTCTTTTTTGGACATCTGTCTCTCTGCAATCACAGATTCTAATTGCTGGTAGATAGAAATATCTATGCTAAGATTAACAAGAGCCATTTTTCACTGGGTCGTCATCAGATAATAAGGTTACAAAGAGGAGATAAATGCCTAAATACTAAAGTGACCAATGGTCAGTTGTACAAAAGATCAAGCTTGACTAAATTAATAGTGAGCAAAGAAGAGAATAAAGTCAGGGATATCAGAGTGTCGATGATCTTTGTTCATGATAGAAAGAAAAGAAAATAGTCCCAATATTTCACTATTTGTTTTTTCTAATCTTAACATCCTTATAATACTTAAACTGATTTTGTATGTAACCAGAAGCACTGAATTAAGGTACTTGTAAAATCTAGTTAAAGAAAATAAAATCTGATTGATTTGCAAATGTAGCACAATCTCCAAGAGAGTAAATTCAATGATAATCTGACCAATGATGTGCAACTCAACAAGGCACTTGGTTGTCTAGCCTTTTCTTATATCCTCAATCTTGCCATAAAGATTCCTTGAGAGTAATAATCGTTATAAAACACAGAATATTAAAAAAAGAAATATTGGAAAAGAAATAAAATTAAGAAGAACTTGTGTTTCTATCACAAACTGTTTATTCTCCCTTTTTATATAAGCTGTAATGAAACTGTCCTCAATGTGACTTGGGTATGTTCGTTTTATTTTTGGTCGAGGAGTTAGGATAAGTAAGGATAATAAAGGTTTCAACTGGTCAAGTTCAAGTCAAATTTGCACTGAGTTGGAGCAACCAAAATACTTCATGAGTGGGGCTGCTAGTCACCTCTGAATGCAGTCATTAAAAAATAATAAAAAGAGTTATCATCAGTGGGCCAGGGAAACAAGATTTTTGCTCGTGAGAAAGTAATCTCTACTTGGTACTACATCTTGGAGTGGAGGGAAGAAAGAGGATGAAAAAGTTAAACGCTTGTCTTTTTAAAGACTTAGCCACTGCTGCTTAACAGCCAGACAAGGCAATAGTACTGCTGGTTCCATTACTCTGAGCATCATGAAGAAATATATCTCTTTTCCATTTTTGTCAAAGATTTCTTGAGAAGAATAATGGTTATAAAACTAATTGGAGCCAGAAGAGCATTAAGAAAAGAAATAATGGAAAAGAATTACTCTTTTATATGAAACAAAATTTGGTGTTGAAAATACTTGCTATAGGATACAAATCCTATATCATCCAACAGTCAACTAAAACACACAAAGTAAAATTGCACCCCTGCAAAATTAGATCGAAACTACTAAAAACATTTTGGAAAATCCCAACTGTAACAGACAAATAAAATTGCACACCCGCAAAAGTGGATTCAAATTACTAAAACCATTTTGGAAAAGCCCAGACCAAGAAAATTTCACAAGTCAGTGTGAAAAGCAAAATTCTGGATCCTGATTGGATAGCAAATGGAAAATCTATATATGACATTTTTTCACACCAAGAAGTGAAAATGCCTGCTCGAGCTATTTAAACCATGTTGCTGAGTTAGCATGGAAGTGTTTAGCTGAGAGACCTTGTAGCAATGTAACAAAAGAAATTTCAAGGCAGTCAGAATGTGAGCATTATCTGATAGCATCTCACAATGTAAAGAAGAAACTTCAAGCTGACTGTCACGTCTTACTTTTACTTCTAATTTTCCTTTCTTTTTTTTCACTCCATATCACCATTGAGAACAACAACAATGACAATAGGATGCAAGTACAATTTCTTTAACCTTCTCTCTCAATCTGCCATCAACCACCGAAAAAGAGGAAGGAAGATAGGACTTTACATTCTGCTACTATCAACCATGAACTTCTGTGGACATTTAAAATACTTACATTTCTCTTTGAACAGTTTTAACTACAAAGCTACATACATTTTCTCAATGAACATTTTAATCCTCACAAATAATATATAGCATTTAGTGCTATAAACAAAATTCTACTTATTTTTTTTCAACAACCTGATGATATCTTAAGATGCAGGAATTGTTGGCTATGTTTGGAAGTGACCTTACCAGACATAACTGACGCACCTTAAATTTCTCTTGGAAAATCTGTTGGTTTCAATCGAAAAAGGAATGACTGCCAAAAACCCCTTCTCTCTCCAAATTGATAGAGGCATTCTGCAGATGCATGCTGGGATTTCTTCCTAATCAATAAAAAAAGGACCAATTCTTGGTGTCATATGATATTTTATTTGTTATTTTTTGTCTTGAGATTAGAATGTTACAATCACTTGACTGTATCCCTTTTGTTCATGTGAACAAAATTCTTTTGTTAATTTTTGCCTTATTATCATTGTTTTATTTACTTCAACTTGCATTTTTGCTTAGTTTTATTTTTATTATTTCTTTTTCTTTCTTTTTTTATTGTTTATTGGAAAATTTGTCAATTCCATTTCTTGAGAATTTTTGTTAATTACACTTAAACATGGCTGATTACTCTATTGAATCAATCTCCAAAAAACAAATACATGAAAAATATTAAGTAAAAATTTTGTCAAACAAACCCAAGGTTAAAACTTTCTTTGAAATCAGCTGCAAAGTTTCTTCATTAATCTTTGTTTAAAAAACAAAACACTAATTAAAATTTTTATCTTAAAATTAAAACAGTTAATTAGATGTGGATTAAAATGTAAGATTCAAACTGAATTAAAATATTGAATTTGGAAAGAAAAATTTAAAGAAAATAAATACCAATTTATGATGCAATTTTCATGAGTTTCATATCAGAAGTGAACAATATGAGCCTAGGTTATTTATGAAACCAAAGTTTTTATTTTGATAATCAAGAGAAATCAAAGCCAAAAAATACAGCAATAGAAGCTGAAGATTTTTTTTTTAATCATTTCACCCCAAGCAAGGCATTCCACTGCCACTATTGCACAAGGGGTTACATAGGGAAAGGTGATGAGAAAGAGTGGTTAAATATAGGAAATGTCAGAAGGAGTGTGATAGACGGGTAAGGATACCGAGGATGAGGGTTGCGTAGATGGGAAGAGTGTTTGAGAGAATGGATGCGAGTTAGTGTGTTAGGAGAAGTCTATTGACCTTACATTTAAACTCCTGGAGATTGAAATTGTTGGGGAAGCAAGCATGTGGAAGGGAATTCCACAGACGGGAAGTGCGAGAAAAGAAGCTGTTAGAGTAGAAATTGTGGTTACATTTTATCAGTTATTTTTTTTTAATCATTTCACCCCGAGCAAGGCAGAAATGCCACTGATGAGCGGGGGGCTACATAACTGTAAAAAAATTAATTAGAAGAGAGTGAGGAGTACAAACTAGTTAGAAAGGAGCAATAGAAAGCTGAGAATGCAGGTGCGATAACAGATACATAGGTGGAGAGAAAGGGAAGGATATACAGAGGAGGGAAGAGAGCTAGAGTCCAGTGGTTAATAAATGAGTATTGACATTGCATTTAAATTTCTGAAGGTTGTAGCCATCAGGAAAGCAAGAGTATGGGAGCGAGTTCCTCAGGTGGGAAGTGCGATAGAAGAAGCTGCTGGAGTAGAATTGTCATCTGCATTTGGCTAACCTAACTGTGAATGGGTGGGACCCAGTTGCCAGTCTGGTTGCACGAGTAAACACCTGTTGAGGAGGCACCAGTGACTTAAGTTCGTTAGAGCAGAAGCCATGAAAGTATTTATAGAACAGACAAAGGGAGGCCACATTTCGAAGATATCCGGATATTTTGGAGGAGAATTCCACAAGGCATTAAAATAGCTAAGAGTATATTTTTGTGTACGACAAAGAAACAGACCACAAAACTTCTGCCTAGGGATAAGAATTCTACTTTACAAAAAAGAGCAAATAAAGACCTCAGCAACGATCAAATTACTATCAAACATCTACGTATAAAATTCTGTGACTTCTATTAGTCTCTCCATAAAAAAACCCACACACCCAACCATCCATCCATCCATCCATCCATCACACCCTCTAAAGTAGACTCATCAAAACCAAATTTTTGGGGAGAAGTGCAAACAGGTAAGCGAGAGTGGGGTACAAAGTACACTTGATTTTAATAGGGTGTGTAGCTTAGTACAATAAATTTTCATTAATATTTTTAGAAAAATTAAGTTTTATTATTTAACAAAATATTCCCACCATTTTAAAAACAATTTCATGATTAAAATAAATAACTTTTATAATAAAAATGCAATATATTTCGATTTTTGCATATTTTTACTTAAGTTTTTAATTTTGGTCGATTGGTTTGCAAAATTGAACAAAGCATTTCGTTTAATTGACAAAAAAATGTCAGCAATAACTGCAGCAATACTGTGAGAATTTCAACACGCATTGGCATGTGGAATTATTAGACAGTCTAAAAACCATCTGAAATGATAATCAGCCAGAAGGTCAATTTTAGAAGTTGTCACTCAACAGACGATTGGCAATTGATTACTAAAAGCAACAGAACAAAATATTTTATTTGCATTTAGTTGACTACAAAAATGCCTCTGAAAAGACGGTCTTCAACTCAATGTCATGATAGTGGCAAAAATTACGTAATAGTTATTATAAATGTATTTGATTAAACAGTACGGCAATCAGATGATTACAAAAATCTATTTAATCTAATCTAAATCTAAACTTATTTATAAAGGGAACTGTGTGTGTGTGTGTGTGTGTGTGTGTGTGTGTGTGTGTGTGTGTCTGTTACCTATAGACTCTGAAACGGCTGAACAGATTTTCTTGAAAATTTACACAGTTGTACTATAAGTGGCTGCGAGTGTTCTTAGCTAGGTTTTGTGTTGAGGTACCCCCAATAAATATCGAAAATCGATAATCAAAAAATCGGGTTATAGGAGGAGTGGTTCGATTTTAATCAAATTTGATACACTCATAAACAAAGACACAAGAAATGATATTCAGAAGTTTCAAGGTTGCAATAGTGCAGAAAATCGATAATATATATATATATATATATATATATATATATATATATATATATATATATATATATAAAAGGCAAGATGTTTGTGCATGTGTGTCTGTTTATCTGCCTGTATGTCTGTATTTTTTCAGCCCTTTTATTTTAGTTTTTGCTTCGGGTTTGGCTCTAAGTAGGTATAATTGTAGTTCTTAGCCTCAGCCGTGATACCATTTACTCAGACGATTTATTTAGCCTTCAAAATTCAGTTTACGATGAAAAAAACTTATTTGATATCGATAGCAGGAAATCAACATTTGACTTAATCCATTCATTTTTCTTTCAGTCTACGGTTTTGCTTTAACTGGAAACAACTATTGCTTTTTAGTCTTTCATGCCAACATCCAAAGAGTCTGAGCTCCAGGACCGTGGATTAGTTTTAAAGCTTTCATTACACTCGAGCAACGCAGGGCTATCCTGCTAGTATACAGATAAAATAAAGATTGAAAAAGGAGTGAAACAAGGTGATACAATTTTTTTTAAATGAAGTGCAACATTACTTGAAAGCATTTTCTGGAAAATGAACTGGTGAAGAATGAATAGAAACATAAACACAGAATATTTAAACTATCTTTGAACAAATTACAGTTTTTATGTGGATGTGCCAAGCATGAAAATCAAACTGTTAAGATAAGAATTCAACTAAGAGGTGTTATAAAGGTGAAAATGAAGTTAGGCAGGACACATAGGAAAAAGGAAAGACAGCAGATGAAGCTATAGGTTGCTTGCTGAGGTTACCCAAGCAAGCAACCTTTATTCATCTCTATTCATCTCTCCCACTTCTCCCTGTTTATCAGGGAGAAGAGGGAGAGATGAAGAGGTGTGGGTGTTGCTGAGATATCTCAGAGAAGAGAATAATCATAGTCATAATGAAACAAGTTTGGAAAGGCTTTTAGCCAGCTGTGAATTCGCAACAGTAGATAATGATCACAAATATATATGATGTTTGTTACCAAGTTATTTGCCAAATTCTGATCTAGACGTTTAACTGTATAATGACTGATCCACATGAAAATTATTTAACACTAAATCAAAATTCTAATCAAATAAAAAGATAATTAAAAAATATTTTTTTGCAAAATCAATGGATTTTTTATAATTTACTTATTTCTATATATATGATCAAACCATCACTACAATGGGGGGGGGATTAGTAACACCATGAAATCTTTGTAACAACCCAAAAGTGAAAATCAGCAATTAAATGTTTTTAAAATCATTTCACTCCAAGCAATGCAATAAAGTCATCAAGATGCAAGGAACTACTCAGTGTGAGAAAATACTAGAAAAAAAAAACACTTTAAAGAGAAAGAACAATAAAAGAACAGTAATTAATAATTGACTTCACATTTAAATTTTTGAAGATCAAAGTTGACTTGGAAACAAGAAGCTGGAAGAGAGTTCCACAAGTGAGAAGTGTGAAAGAAGAAACTGTTAGCATAGAACTTATGGTTGTATCTAGCCATTTCAATTGTAAAATGATGAGACCTTGCCAGGGAAGCAAGAAGCAGGAAGAGAGTTCCACAAGTGAGAAGTGTGAAAGAAGAAACTGTTAGCATAGAACTTATGGTTACATCTAGCCATTTCAATTGTAAAATGATGAGACCTTGCCAGGGAAGCAAGAAGCTGGAAGAGAGTTCCACAACTGTGAAGTTTGAAAGAAGAAACTGTTAGCATTAAAATTCTGGTTACATCTCGCCATTTCAATTGTAAAATTATGAGACATTGCTAGGGAAGCAAGAAGCCAGAAGAGAGTTCCACAAGTGAGAAGTGTGAAAAGAGAAACTATTAGCATAGAACTCATGGTTTACATCTAGTCATTTCAGGTGCAAAATGAAGAGACCTTGCCAGGGTAGCAAGAAGCCAGAAGAGAGTTCCACAAGTGAGAAGTGTGAAAGAAGAAACTATTAACTTCATAGAACTCATGGTTTACATCTAGTCATTTCAGGTGTAAAATGAAGAGACCTTGCCAGGGTAGCCAAAGCCAGAAGAGTTCCACAAGTGAGAAGTGTGAAAGAAGAAACTATTAGCATAGAACTCATGGTTTACATCTAGTCATTTCAGGTGTAAAATGAAGAGACCTTGCCAGGGTAGCAAGAAGCCAGAAGAGAGTTCCACAAGTGAGAAGTGTGAAAGAAGAAACTATTAGCATAGAACTCATGGTTTACATCCAGTCATTTCAGGTGTAAAATGAAGAGACCTTGCCAGGGTAGCAAGAAGCCAGAAGAGAGTTCCACAAGTGAGAAGTGTGAAAGAAGAAACTATTAGCATAGAACTCATGGTTTACATCTAGTCATTTCAGGTGTAAAATGAAGAGACCTTGCCAGGGTAGCAAGAAGCCAGAAAGAGAGTTCCACAAGTGAGAAGTGTGAAAGAGAAAACTACTAGCATAGAACTCCATGGTTTACATCTAGTCATTTCAGGTGTAAAATGAAGAGACCTTGCCAGGGTAGCAAGAAGCCAGAGAGTTCCACAAGTGAGAAGTGTGAAAGAAGAAACTATTAGCATAGAACTCATGGTTTTACATCTAGTCATTTCAGGTGTCAAATGAAGAGACCTTGCCAGGGGTAGCAAGCCAGAAGAGAGTTCCACAAGTGAGAAGTGTGAAAAGAAGAAACTATTAGCATAGAACTCATGGTTTACATCTGATCATTTCAGGTGTAAAATGAAGAGACCTTGCCAGGGGTAGCAAGAGGCCAGAAGAGAGTTCCACAAGTGAGAAGTGTGAAAGGAAAGAAACTATTAGCATAGAACTCATGGTTTACATCTAGTCATTTCAGGTGTAAAATGAAGAGACCTTGCCAGGGTAGCAAGAAGCCAGAAGAGAGTTCCACAAGTGAGAAGTGTGAAAGAAGAAACTATTAGCATAGAACTCATGGTTTACATCTAGTCATTTCAGGTGTAAAATGAAGAGACCTTGCCAGGGTAGCAAGAAGCCAGAAGAGTTCCACAAGTGAGAAGTGTGAAAGAAACTATTAGCATAGAACTCATGGTTTACATCTAGTCATTTCAGGTGTAAAATGAAGAGACCTTGCCAGGGTAGCAAGAAGCCAGAAGAGAGAGTTCCACAAGTGAGAAGTGTGAAAGAAGAAACTATTAGCATAGAACTCATGGTTTACATCTAGTCATTTCAGGTGTAAAATGAAGAGACCTTGCCAGGGTAGCAAGAAGCCAGAAGAGAGTTCCACAAGTGAGAAGTGTGAAAAGAAGAAACTATTAGCATAGAACTTATGGTTACATCTAGCCATTTCAAGTGTAAAATGATGAGACCTTTTTGTCAATCTACTAGTGTACTTAAATACATAGTCTCTTTACCATGGAGGAAAGTAATATTTATTTTGTTGAAAATAAAAAATGTGGTACATGTACTTAAAGGGAAGATATGGGAGAGCTTGACTTCAATGTCTCATCTTAAACTTAGCCAGTCACAATTACTGACCCAAACATACTGCAGTATTCCTAATACTAAAACAACATATTCTTATTTACGTTCTTGCTACACAGCCACCATAATAACTCCAATTCCATGCAGTCATAACTTGTCCCCATATGTACAATTTGTTTTTGTGGAGTGGAGAAAAAAAAATTTTTTTTAAATAAATCCTTAATGAAAATTTACAATGAGTACAATTTATAGACAAGAAACAAAACAAAATAATGCTCATCATAAGAAATACAATCCTTAATTCATCAGAAAAAAATTTGTTTAGTGGACAAAATTAATGCAGGACTGGGTAAATAAGAACAATTTTTTAACCAAGCACACACACACACACACACACACACACACACACACACACACACACACAGAGAAAATACAAAATAGACACTTAAAAAATATAAACCACCTGCATCTATCAGAGAACTGACATCTATGTCACTTAACGGGGGGGGGGGGATTAAACTAAAGAAAGAGGGAACAAATAAAAGAATCCAATGAACATACAATTTAAATTAACTTGATGAAAAAAAACTCAAGTCAAATCTAATCTACCCTATTTTGGGTGGGGTTGTCCATGTTCAACGCAGATTTCTGTGCCTAACTGACACTTGAAATCAGATCCTTTCACTCAATAGAAATGCACAAGATTCACCCGTCTTTTGCCAAATTCTGATGGAGAGAGTTGTTGCCTTTTTGCCCGAATCTTAACTTTAAGCTGATGCTTAAATCACAAGGTCAAATAGGAAAAGGTAAACTTCTTGTCACCATAGAATTCTTTCTGTCACATTGTTCATATCACTACTCTCATAATGTTGAGCAAGAAAAAGAACGCATCATTCTCAGCAATAAAATTGCAAAATGGGCCAACAAACCTGCAGTGGAAGGTGTGACACAGGATCTCCACCAATTCACCACAGCAAACGCAGTTTGAAGATTTTTGCAAGCCCCTCAGACAAATTCCTTTGCCAACCCAGGGGGCCTTTCATATCACCAGCCAGGTAAGTGATGCTTCATTATTAGTGAGACATTTCAACTCAGGTACCCGAGGCCAATATGGATGGAGCAAACTTCCTGCTTCACAAGACTGAGATCACTGATCAGATCAACTTGCAATCCAATAATCATGATAAGAGCACATGCCTCAAGTTAAATGGTGGTTCTCCTCCTCTCATGAGTGCATACCTCATAAATGGGGAGTTCTTAAGAGTGTCTTCCTTCCAGAATTTGCCCTTGCCATCCAAACGGTGACAGTAACAGATCTCCTGAACTACCCTGGGGGATTTACGTTCCCATAACATGGAGAACAAAACTCTAAACCCATTTGTGTGCTATTACAGTAGTACAATGCAGACAAAATGTGACCTCGACCTTCTCCCACACCTCCAACAAATTCAAGGAGAGATTGGGAGCAAACCAAATGCTATCTTGACTAGCCCATCTGTCCAGAGGAAAAGGAGAAACTCTTCCACACACACACAACCAGAAGCCAACAAACCCATCACAGTTGATCTTGGACCCTGTCACTGTCTCGTACCTCCTGATCTCTTTGCCAATTTGGTCAATCTCGGCTGTGTTTGACACAAGAATGAAAACATCGTCAACATAGGCAGAGTACCTGGCTGAGGTGGTAACACTAGGTAGGGAAATTCTATATAAGACCTGATTCATTTTTTAACTTGCAAAGGAGTTAATGATTCGATCATGAGGGGTGGTGCTGTAGTGATAGAAATGACAGTGCCAAGAAATGAAGGCTTTTTTTTTTCACTGATGTTTCTTGTGATCTTTTTCTTTTATGGATTCCTTAAATTGCTCACACTTTTCAAATTTCTCAAAACTCAACTCATATTTGAGTCATCATCAAATCATTTTGGTATAACTGGCCAAGGCATCACCCTTGAAATGGGTAGAGGGAGTAGGGCTGTTTATTCCTTTACCTGTGCGTGCTTCTGGGAACAGAGGTCCCACTGTCTGGAGTTTTTCTTTGGTCTGCCATTCCCCCTTTTCCTTCTTCACAACCACACAAGCATTAGATAAAACCTTTTTGGAGAATGAGTTCTGCAAAATGAACACAACTGGGAGTTTTACCAGACCAGTCCTGGTCACTGGCATGCCTGTTACAGGCAAAATAGAAATAAGAGCTTTGATTGTCAAAGGGGGATTTGGGTCGGCATCTTCACACTTCCAGTAGGTTGGTTTAAAGTAGGTCACAATGATTGGCATTTACTGGCCCTCTACATCCAAACAGTTGGTGACAGAGATAAAGACTTTGTGATCCAACATTAATTGAATGCTCAATCCCCATTTAAGGTCATCGTTGGAAGCACAGATCTGTTCATATGGAACCTGTTGAGCAGCCAAGTGTTTCTCTAATACTAGACAAGGAAGCACAAATACTGAACCTATGGTCATCTGTCCTTATTATTTGGTTCTGAATATAAAAACAAATGAAACAATAAATTGAAAAGAGAAGATACATAAAAAATGATAAGGCTTGGCTTGTGAGTAAAAATTAAAATTCAGACACCACAAAAAAAATGAACAAAGAAACGTATAGAAAATTCAAACCAAACAATTAAGCAGAAGAAAGAAAAAATTATAAAAACTTTAATTTATGAAGGTTAGGGTGAAAAATGAAAGAAAATTTTAAATTAAATATGATTTACTAAAAAAAGTAAATAAAATTAAATCAATAGTCCATTGAAATTAGATGTTATACGAGCAAATAAGAATAAAAAGCGAGTTAGAGTCGAGGAGGATGAACAAAAGTAAAAAGCATAAAAGAAAATTTAGAAAACTTTCTCAAAAACTAAGAAAAACACATACAAAAATTAAAGATAAACTTAATGTAAAATTGTATGTTTTACTTGGTAGAGCAACAAAATCATGTCTGGCATGTGGCAAGACAAGAGCTGGTCTGTAACAATAAAGAATCCAAGTACAAAAATACAATACAGGAAAGATTATCAGAATAATGTAATATGAAAGCATTTACAGGAAAAAAAGCATAGGGAAGCTACACTATGGCGATGGGAAAGTGATTGAAGCCGAGATGCCAGGTCAAAAACAATAACAGATTTTGTGGATTCTATTACTAATCTCTAAATATAAAACAAGAGCACCAGACCAAATGTGGAAGCAAAATTCAAAGCAACTTTTGAATGGTAAATTTATAACTATGTCAGATAGACAATTTTTCTTGCCAGAATCTATCACAACACAGTGAAACAACTTCCTTAGAAGGCAGACTTAGAAACTGATTCAATATAAGCTTTCCACAAAATGTCAGCAGAAAAAACATTAATCCTAGAAGGCACAAGGAGTCACTCTCCTGAAGGCTAGCATCAACCATCTTGATGGAAGACACGAAGGTTCTATCAGACGATTGAAAGAGAATTCAATTTTGTTTTGGAGACATTAAAATTAAGAAACCATTAACTAGCATAGCATAGTGAACTAACTTTCCCAGCAGGCCAATTTAGCAATGGATTCAATATAATCTTGCCACTTCATACCAGCAGAAAACATTTGTCCTAGAAGACACACTGAGTCACTCTCCTGAAGGTTAGCATCAACCATGTTGATGGACGACACAAAGGTTCTATTAGACGATTAAAAGAAAATTCAATTTTGTTTTGGAGACATTAAAATTAACAAGCCATTAACAAGCACAACACAAACATTCTGCTTTATCAGCAGGAGACATTATCACCTCAAATTGGGTGAAGAGAAAAGGAATAGAAGGCTTAGTCTTATTCAGCACTATTACAGAGCCGCCAGCAGTTATGAGAACCAAACGTGTTAGAGGCCATAGGGTGCCTCATTCTATCAGCAAACAAAGACCGTCTCTTTGAAGATTCGTTTACTATTATTTTGAGCAGTCACAAATAGATCCCTGTTGTGATCGGAACTTTTATGCTGATGCATCTGGAAAAAGTAATACCTGTGGGCTATAGTGGCTGAACAAGCTGATGTGAACAAAAGAGAAGATTGTGAATTCGACTGGTATTTTCAAAATGGTACAAAAGTATCTATACCATCTTTAACCCAAGAAACCTCTGTGACACAATTCTCAATAAGAAGGTTAAGAATATCAATCCAAAGGGCATCTCGAATAAAGTCACAAAACAAATCACAATAAGTACAATAAGGCAGCCTTAGCAATGGATTCAACATAATCTTTCCACTTCATGTCAGTCTGAGATCATTAGTCTGCTGAAGTGACTCTCCTTGTGGTTAGCTACATTTTTATTGTGGTGATTTTGATTATTTCCCAGGTGCTCACTTTTTCCAACCTTGTGTTAAATTAATCTGAATAACTATTGCCAGATAAAAATCAAATTATCAGTTCAATCTGGTTCCTTTCTGATTTAAAACAATTCTTTATCCAAGCAAAAACAAAAAAAAAACTTTCTCCAATAAAAAGAATCACAAAAATCCAGTAAAACTCACATATCCCACAATCCACTGCAACTAACCAACAAGCAGATAAAAAATCCTTTTAACAACTACAAAAAAATGAAACTGATGAAAGAATTTCATTTTCTTTAAATTTCAAGTTTTAAAAAAATCCAAAAAATACTTTTTAGATGGTCATGTTTGAAAATCGTCTTTTTAGACAAATAATTTCAAGACATAAAATTAAAAGAAATTTAAAAACAAAAAAAGATTTGAAGTCGGATTGTTTGAGAAGCAAATATCAACATATTTTTTCTCTTCCAATTTGTTTATTTTCCATGTCATCCTTCTCGCTTCAGATTTAAAACCAATCAACCATTTATGCCTGCCTCGATAGTTAGGCTGATCCATGTGACAAAGTCAAAAGGACAGCTGGTGTCCAAAACGACCTCTAGACTGTCATTAACTGAGGCAAAAGATGGACTGTCATTTTCAGTGCCTCCCAAAATTAAACTTCTCTCTATTAATCATCTGAGGGACCCTTTTCTGCCTTCCATCACTATAGCTGATGCTAACCTCCAGGACAGTAACTCATTGCATCTTCTCGAACTAACATTCTTGGTTGGCATGAAGTGAAAAGACTACATTAAATCCATCGCTGGGTCAGCTGCTAAGAACATTGGTTAACTGTGTTGTGCATGACAATTTTTCTACTGAATTGATCTTGTCCATCTATAAAGATACCGTTTGTCTATGCCTAGAATATTGCTGCCAATTGTACGTTTTACTGGTAGAGCGACAAAATCCCGTCTGGCATGTGGCAAGACTCAAGCTGGTCTGTAAAATGAACAATCCTCGTAGAAAAATACCATACAAGAAAGATTATCAGAATATAAAATATCAAACAAGAGCACCAGACCAGATGTGGCAGCAAAATTCAAAGCAACTTTTGAATGGTAATCTTATAAATATGTAAAATAGATTCTGGCAAGAAAAATCGTCTGGTGCCATTGTTATCTACTTTGAGCTACTTGATAAGATCTCAAGGAGAATCAACAATATTATTGGTCCTGATCTGGTGGTTTGGTTTCAGTCGTTTACCCACTGCCATAAGGTGACCACTGTGCCTTTTTTTAATAAATACTTTCATGGTAATTGTTCAGATGAGCTCTTTGCTATAGTACCTAGACTTTATGAATTTAAGCACAGCACTAGAATGGTGTTGAGATCTTAATTTACAGTTGAGCAGGTTAAATACAGCTCTAAATTCCATGCTAACAGTTTCTTTTCTCACACTTTTCACTTATGGAACTCTCTTCTGGCTCCATGCTTTCCAGTCAACTTTAATCTTCAAAAATTCAAATGCAGTGTTAATCGCTATCTACTGTTCTCCTGATTACTTTTTTCTTTTCCCCGCACATTATTAATGCATCTTTTCCTAATTGTTCCACGCGCTGTAACTCCTTGTGTCTTAGTGGCTTTAATGCTTTGCTTGGGGTGATACTGATTTAAAAAACAAAATCAAAATTTAAAAAATTAAAGATAAAAACAAAAAACAAATAAAATAATTTCTCACCAAAATTCTAATGATAATTGTAAATTTTAGCCCAAGCATTACCAGGTCACCTTAATCTCTGTACAACATATGGAAAATTACCAAATTGATTATTTTTTTTATCAATCATATTCAGAAAATTATTATTCCCTCTTTTGTTTGGGTAAAACTGTTAATCACTATTTTCTCACTGGGGGTTCATCTTACCCCAACTGGTCAGTCTACACACAGAAGCAGTTATGAGAAAATCTAAATAATTGGTGGAGAATTTCAAGTGGTGACATTTTCAATAAACAAGTAACTAAATATTGGCTGAACATATTTATGCCTTTTGCCAAAAAGAGATTCCTTCCTCCTAACACCACTGACGTATCACACATCTGTGATCACTGACTTCACTGTCTCTGCTCTCAATAATAATATGATCTCAATTACTGTCATCTTTCCTCACAAGAAGTTCTGACAGCCAGTGAATAAGAAAACTCGCACCCCTGACAAGTTACGCAGAACCAAACTCAGGCAACCAACTACTTTTTGCTGTCACCCCTTTTAAGAAGGCGTGTATATGAAACTTCATTATGTAAAAATGAACTCGAGAACACTTCAGAGCTTCAATATCAGTTAAACACTGTAAAAAGACCACAAAAATAAATTCTTGGAAATCTATAGCTGCCAACTAGCTAAAAAGTTCATAGTCACAACCATTTCTTTTGGTGTTGCTAAGCAAAAATGAACCAAAGATTAACAAGACAATTATTTCTAACAATAGAATTATCTGTGTTATTATTAAGCTTAATTGAACATATGACTGACTCGTTTTTTATCTATGGTCATTGTAGCATCTGGAGTCAAACTCTAGCTCTTCTCAGTGAGGAAAGTTATTTTTCCAAACCTTTATAATAGCAAATGCAAGTGGAAAAGTAAGAGTTACCAATGTCTATATCCACTAGGTCATGTGTTCTTAAGGACGTTGGTTAGTTCCTGACTTGACTCTTAGAGTTGTTAGTTCAATATCAGGCTACAGTAGTGGTGAACAAATAACTTGAAGAGTTAGAGGGAGATAGCTCATGACTTCCAATCGAGACTTCTTGCAAGCAACAGAGTTCATATACCCCAGTGATCGTAATATAGGGTTTGGTTTGAAATTACTAGCACCTGAAGAGGGCCCGGGTGTACAACGGCCGAAACGTCATACAAATGGCAACAAAGATGAAGGCAATAGTCCGAATAATGTAAATACTACCTCATCTCAGAAATATAGACAAATACTAAGAGTTACACTATCTTCAGAGGGCAAACCCATGAAGAAGGACTTTATAACTGAAAAGACTCTTCCAGTGATTTCATAGCATGTAAAGTAATCCTTTAGGCCACTACTTTTTAAAAGGCCTCTAAAATATTTCAGTTTTTATTTTTTTAGATCATTTGACCTCAAGCAAGGTACGACTGCCACTGGTTTGCATAATGTTACAATAATTTAATGCAGTAATCCTTGAGTTACATTTATTGTTTAGTGCCTCACTGATTCTGAGAGTAATGCCAGATTGAACATCAGCAGTGGATCAGACCAACTGAAACTCATACTGCTTGTTGCACAAGAAATTATTCCTATTTAGGTGATCAACAACCTTCTTGCTGATTATAGCCTCAAAAAGATTTCTGATGACACTGAAAAGACTGACGGCCTATTCTTTGAGGAGATGAGTGCTCATATGCATTCTTAAAATTAAGTATACACTTAACATCTTCCACAGGCTTTGGAAGGATTTCACCTTGAATTTTGCTAAAATCAAGAATAATTCTGGGTTGATATTCTTAAGGACAACCACTAGGATTATGTCTGGGTCAGCAGGGTTTTTAGAGTCAAGACTTGATAAATATTAAGCCTGTAATAAAAATACTCCCGAGATTGTGCTACGTGAAGTGGGTCAAGTCAGGAAGAGTTTGGCCTATGTTATATAATATTGCAGCACATCCAGGTGGGAACAAAGGCAGGCTTTTAGGTTTTTGTTGGAATCTTTGAGTTATAAAACCATGCATTCCAGAAAGGATCCATTCCAAGCAATTTTAGAGGCAGTATATTTAAAGAAAGTTGAGATAGAAGCTTTGGCTATGCAAGATCCAAGGCAGTGCCAGTCTGTCTTTAGCAGAAAATCATTCTATGGAATGGCTGAATTTCACAGTCCTTGTCTATGTAGATCTCAAGTCCTGTTTAGTTCTGTTTCTACTGCATCTGAGCCTGTCCTACTATTACTACTCAGTCCAGGGATTGAACTCACAATTACAATGCCACCAGTTTTACAAACCATTGATTTAATCCATTCGGCTATTGTTCCTTGTGACAATCCAGGAGCTATAACTTGGAACCTTAAATCTAAGGTCCTTATTGTTTGCCTGCTGTTACAGTTTGACTGTTAAGATTAACAAACTCCTGATAAAGGCCAACAGGCACCAAAAAAAGAAAAAACTGGAACATTGTGATAACAACGAAGTTAAAAAAACAAAAAAAAAACTTCTCATCCCAGAAATTCAGATGAATAAGCTTAATTACTCAATAAGTTAGAAAAATCTTCTTTTCTTAAAAGTCAATTATGAGGGGGCCTTATTTATATTGTGGAGGGTAGGATTTGGGGAGCCAGTGAGTGGGGCGAATGTTGTCTTGCTATGATATTTTATTTCCAATACGTTTTTTACAACCCAAAGATCGTCTCAAACAGTTGAATCTAATTTTATCATACGTGTTCAAATTATTCTCTTTTGTCTTCAAAGACATCAAGACTATCAGGTCTTTAAAGAGTGAAATACAACTGACCGCCCGAGAATTAGGGTCAGAAAAAAAACATCACTACATTCAGCTTGAAAGTTTTATTCTCATCCATTTTTTGAAATTGATGATTTTGCAAGTTTTGTTCACTCTGACTTGCACACGCATATTTCTTCCTTTAAATCATTGCCAGTTTTGCTCTGATGAGGATGAGAGTGAACGACTTCTGTCAAGGTTGACTTTTGAAGTAAAAGGATTTTATTACACAGTAGGTAATTACAGAAGAGAGGTTTGACCAAATATTATTCAGGACATACAGTAAAGAAATATTTAATGATATCTGATGATGTGATAACAAGTGGATTAAATCCTTTGCAATGAAGGTACAGTCATATTTTGATTTTTGGCTTGTTCATTCTATTTTTTGTAGGAAATAAATAAAAATAAAATTTATAAAAGAAAACCAATATTAAGAATTAAAAAAAGCGATTATCTCCCTTTGGTTCTGCAAACAATGATTATCTCCCTTTGGTTCTGCTCCCTCTTCTTCTATGTGCCATGTCCCTTCAGGACGTAGGCAATCATGGCCTACCACATCCCCCTATCCCTTGGAGCTCTTAACACCCTTTCTCTGGTTACCACCCACAAACCTTGCGCTGTCATCCATTTGCTAAAGTCCATCAAGTATGTCATGCATTGCTTTCTCATCTTTCTTTTCCTCTATCTGTCCTGTGAGTATCAGATTTTCTGAGCCCTCCTTCCTCATTACATGTCCCAAAAACTCCAGTTGTCTTTTTCTGGTGTTAAGTATAAGTTTCCTTTTCATTTCCATCCTCTCCAAAACCTTTTTGTTGATCATATGTTCAGTCTAGGATTTTTTTTAGTTTCTTTCCATGTCTGCTGTCAGCGTATCTTATATTGTTAAGATTGTGGCTGCCTATGACAAATCCTGGAAGGACTTCTCATTCTTTAAGAATTGCCTCGCTGTATTGTGAGAAGACACATCCTTGTCTTACACCTCTTTCTATTTCTGAATATCTACTGAACTTATTTTCTGTCCCTATACAAGTGGTTTGCTGCCAATATATGTTCTCGATTAATCTAATATCTTACCAGAATATGTCAAGGTCGTCAAGCATCTCTATCAAGTCTTTGTGGCATACTTTGCCAAATGCCTTTGTGTAGTCTATGAAACACAGATACATTCATTGGTAATCTTCTTTCTGAGAACATTTTGAGTATAAATATTGTATTCCTTGTTCCAGTGTCCTTGACAAAACCACACTGTTCTTGTCTTATCTCAGGCCTGATTTTATTGCTCACTCAATTCATCAGAATTTAGATGATGATTTTTGTTATGTGACTCATTAAGTTGACTGTTTGGTAGAGTTTACATTTCTTTGCACTTGGTTTTTTAGGCAGTGCTATGAAAGCCGATCTACTTAGGTCTTCCAGGATTTACCACTGTAGTAGATTTCATATATTATTTCTGTCATTTTGTCTATGTTAAAATTGTCTAAGGCCGTCAAGCACCTCTATTATAATATCTGGTTCTGCTGCTTTGTTTCTCTTCAATTTGGCCAGGGCAGCTTCCACATCAGTTTTGAATATTTCCAGTCCATCAGTATCTCTGTGTATTATCAGTTGTTCTCTTGTCGTAGAAGAGATCTCCAATATATTCATACTTGTATTTTATACATCCTGTTGATGAGCATGTCTTTTGTCCTGTCAGTTCTTTTTATGCATGCCTCCTTTATTAGTCATATTAAACGTCTCTATTTCAGCCCTTTTGTTGTTGAGCCATTCTTCTATAGTCTGTCTGCATTTGCTCCTTATTTCCTTGTGTAGTTTCCTGTATTATGTTCCATTTCTTGGCATTGTTTTCTGTCTTTTTTGCATCATGTTGAGAATCTTATTTTTTTCATTTCGAATTTGTCCTGGAGTCTTTTTTTTTCATTATTTTTAAAACTACTGAAAAAACAACAATCTTAATACCAAACATTATCTTGCACACACACACACACACACAAATATTGATACTCACAAAGAGATGTTTTTTGGGTTTTTTTTTAATCATTTCACCCCGAGCAAGGCGGAAATGCCACTGATGTGCAGGGGGTTACATAAATGTAAAAAGAATTAATTAGAAAAGAGTGAGGAGTACAAACTAGTTAGAAAGGAACAATAGAAAGCAGGTGCGATGACAGATACATAGGTGGAGAGAAAGGGAAGGTTATACAGGGGTGGGGAGAGAGCTAGAGTCCAGTGGTTAGTAGATGAGTATTGACTTTGCATTTAAATTTCTGGAGGTTGTAGCCGTCAGGAAAGCAAGAATACGGGAGCGAGTTCCACAGGCGGGAAGTGCGAGAGAGGAAGCTGCAGGAGTAGAATTGTTGTCTGCATTTGGCTAACCTGACTGTGAATGGGTGGGACCCAGTTTCCAGTCTGGTTGCACGAGTAAACACCTGTTGAGGAGGCATCAGTGACTTAAGCTCGTCCGAGCAGAAGCCATGAAAGTATTTATAGAACAGACAAAGGGAGGCCACATTTCGACGATGGGGAAGTGGCTGCTGTCGAGTCGCCAGATGAGTACCTATCACATTACAGACTCTCCTTTGGAGCTTGTCAAGAACACTGAGGAGAACAGCAAGGGCACCTGACCATAAATGGCAGCAGTACTCCATGCACGGACGGATGGTTGACTTGTATATATACAGGATGGTGGCCAACAAATGTATATGTACACTGAACTGTATGCACACTAGAAATAAAACAAATATGATTACACGGTGTAGATCGGATACAAATGAAAATGAATCCAGTCATAGATTTTGTGACTTTTCTACTTCTCCTTGATTGCCATTAATGATGGGCCTTGTAGAAGAGACTCACTTCAAATCACTACTTAGAGTTTCTTTTGCACAGTGTCATTGGTTACTGTTCTGTCAGTCTACTTGATATAAACATTGAACACTTTGGATAGATAGATGTCCGGGTTTTATTTGTTGAGGGAGGTCTTTTCTTATTCTTTTTTGTTTATTGGTTCCCCTGGGGGTCACTGTCATTAAATCTGACATGTATAAACCTATGGAGAGCATTAATTGCCATGCAAAGTCTAAATAGTGCCTTTAAACAGATTTTTCTCCCACTCTTCAAATTGACATATCTGCCCAGTTTTTTATTCTAAAATAAACAAAGCAATTTCTATTTTTTATTTAATCCAACAGATTTTTTATTAGTTAAACATTATCTAGTGACAGTTTCCCCTATAGTAATGCAGGTTCAAATCCTGCCAGGGAGAACATTTTTCTTCAATAAGATTACTCAAACATTCAGGCCAGCAGAAAAAATAAGTGAACATACTGTTTAATAAATACATGAATCATCTACGCAGATATGGGTACCACTATAAATAACATTTCAGTACTGAAAAACTGTTAGATAAATAAATAAAAAATCCATTCCTTTCTTCAGTAATAGCTAGTGTGTGTGTGTATATATATATATATATATATATATATAGCCTTTGAGATTTGAAAAAGAAATCACTCAACCAGCGGTCAAAAGTGAGGAAAATTCACTCGCCCCAAAATCATTTTACTCAACTGACTCCATTTTCTTAACAGTCGCCTTATGTAAACATAGCGTGAATCGCTGATGGAAAACAAAAAATGAAATTTTGATTAAAATTTCTAATGTGTTAGAAAGGATTTAAAAAATTTTTTTAAATAATAACAACAAAATTTGATCTTTCCTTTTAATAATAGCATAAACATTCTGATGATAAAACTTTGTTTTTATTCAGTTTGAACCCTTTTAACATCATGATATGCTGATTTTTTTGGTAATTGAGTGGAGGTACCTAAATTCGTAGTTTCTTTCTTCTGTTTGACTATAACCTCCATCTCATAGATGATAAAATATAAATCTGATTTACTCAACAATTTTCTATAAAAAATTATTTATATAATTTGTTTTTCGATGCATGGTTGAAAGAAGTATATGTATTTTTTTTTCTTTCTTTCATATGTGCGTTTTTACTTTTCATAATCAGGAAGGGAGTATAGATGTTGAGTCAAGGATAATATTTTTCTAAATGAGTTTTTAAAAATCTGTGAGTGTAATCTTGGTGACAGAGACATATTGGCTCTACTCTGGAAGTATTAATTAAAAGAATGTTTACACTGACCGGGATGATAAAATCAAGACAAGAGCTTGTCAATCTAAATTCCATTTGTCAGATCTTGCTTTGATGATTGTGGGATGATACTGTTTTTTGTTTAACCACACATTTCAACAGAGTTCAATAATGTCATTGTAGGTCATTCTAAGTAACTTGTGAATCTTTAATGGCATACTTTTCGGTTGTAAAAGGAATCAGATTTCCTTTTTCTATATTTGAAAGGACATGTTTCATTGCAAGGTTTTTAATCAACTCTGGGCAAGTAAAGCAATAAACTTTATTCACCCAATTAAGTTTTTAACCGACTGAGTTGATCAGGTGAGTGAAATCTCAAAGGCTATATATATATATATATATATCTGTCTGTATGCAGGAATTAATTAAAATCCAAATTTGTTGCCTGAACATAATTTGGGCTTTTGATAAATTATTTGCAAAAGTGTCTGATTTAACAATTTACAAAACTTTAGTTAGAATTGAAGTGACACTGGTTTCTAGACATCATTTTTTATGCCTTCTCATAAAATATTAATTCTGCATATTTGTTATAATCTGACAAACAAAATGATCAACTAGAAATGTTTTTTCTTCTTATTTCATAATTGAATAAAAGTTCATTTGACTTATAGTTGCTGGAATTTCACTTTCACTGCTTACAAATCACAAATCAAACAGAATCAAACTTTGCACATCATTTTAATTCTAAAATTTCTTATTCATGTTTTAGAGTTGGAATTTAATGTTTATATTTATCTGATATATTATATCATACATCAAATGACACATTTTGAAAAATAAATTATTTGTCAAAAAAAAACCCGATGAAGAACCAAAACATAGAAAAGTGCTTTATATTAAAATTTGTATTTACGAAAAGAAATGAAACACAAGGGCAACTGAACATTTGATGTGAACCTTGACCACAGGTAAATTTCTTTACACAATTTCCATATGGACTATTGTCCTCATCTTTTTGTTGTCATCACAACAATGGTAAGAATAATCAGTCAGTCATTTAAGGGCCATACATGATACATGATTTGGGCGATCATGTCTCGAAAGAGACATGACTGACTGGGCAAAAGATTATTCTGCACTAGGTTGCCATTACTTTCTACAGTAAACTGGTTGCCAGCCAAGGCTATAGAACACAAACTGTCTTTATTATTTAACCCATAACTGGAGGGAAAAGATGGATTAATACCTTTCCCAAGGAAATTTGTGCATAAGTGAATGCAAGGAATTCAACTAGAATTCAAAATCAGCTCCCCGATTTGTCATTCCGAGTTGATATCTACTGCACCACAATGCACATCTGCATGTATTTGTCTATATTTCTGAGATGAGGTAGTATTTACAGTATTTACATTATTCGGACTATTGTCCTCATCTTTGTTGCTATTTGTATGACATTTAATAATAGATCGTTCTATTTGTCTATATTTTTGAGATGAGGTAGTATTTACAGTATTCGAACTATTATCCTCATCTTTGTTGCTATTTGTATGATGTTTCAGCTGTTGTACACTCCGGCCTTCTTCAGGTGCTAGGAATTTCAATCGAACTCTTTATTACAATCACCAGAGTATATGAACTCCATTCCTTGCAGAAAGCCTTGATTGGAAGTCATGAGTTATCTCCCTCTAACCTTTCAAGTTACTTGTTCACCACCGCTGTAGCCTGGTATTGAACTCACAACTACAAGAGTCAAGTCAGGAACTTTCAATTGAGGTTTTACACAAGAAATGTGGATGATATATCCCAGTGATTGTAATAAAGAGTTCGATTCAAAATTAATAGCACTCGGAGTGTACAATGGCCAAAACATCGTACAAATGGCAACAAAGATGAGGACAATAGTCCAAATAATGTAAATACTGTAAACATCTGCATGTAATTAGTGTAAATAGGTAACTTCTCATCTCAGAAATATCATACAAGATTACACAGTGGCTATAGATCTCAAGAAGTTTTTTATACCAATTATCACTCAATGCAAGACTCAAGATTCACTTGAAGTATAGAGTTACAGTTTATATGGTAATGAATGAGGTGTCTGATATGAATAGATGAGAGGATAGTAGAAAGATTATGAGGCTAAGATAGATAGATAGATAGATAGATAGATAGATAGATAGATAGATAATGTGACTTAGATAGATAGATAGATAGATAGATAGATAGATAGATAATGTGACTTAGATAGATAGATAGATAGATAGATAGATAGATAGATAGATAATGTGACTTAGATAGATAGATAGATAGATAGATAGATAGATAATGTGACTTAGATAGATAGATAATGTGACTTAGATAGATAGATAGATAGATAGATAGATAGATAGATAGATAGATTAGCCCTTGCTTTGAAGAGATTAAGATTAAAGCATTCAGAGAAGTAGATTTTATGAAATTCTACAAATTGATGGTGTTTGGAAAAAAACCTAAGTGAATCTTCTGTCTTACATTTGTAACAAAGAAAATAAGCATGATTAAACTCCTCAGAAGCAGTTTGTCATCACAGTAAAGGTCTGAACAAGTGAAACTTAACAATTGGGCCTAGAACTTCCATTAATAACAATGAACCAACATTCATCAGAGAGGCTCTGTATCTTAAGTACAAACTTCAAACTCAGATTAGACCTAGTGCAATTATTATATACAATCCAGCTGGGAAAATGGTTCATTCCGTGTACCACTCCTTAAGTATGTGACCCCCTGTTGTTATCCTCTCTCCATACAAGAGTCAGATCAGGCCAAAAATGGACTACTGCTGCCATATAGAGGCAGGAACTGCCCATTTTTCACTCTTGATAGAATCCAAAAGTGCTTCTGGATCCTTGCAGTGGACAAATTATTTCCCATTCTACAAAGCCTTTCCCACTGACAAAACATTGTAAGCTTCCCAAAGCTCTATTGCTATTTCCATAGAGAGTGTTCCACCAGCCGTAACAGTCACAGCAAATTTCTCCCAAACTCTAACCCTGCATCCTATAAATCAAAGAACACGGACATTATTTAGAACTTTGGTCTGTGGAATGAACATCAACTTCCCAGTTACATTGGATTCTGAGCCATTGAAAATAAAACAAGTCCAGTGTTTCAAAATTAGATCAACATTTTGAGGGAAGGGATTTATACAATTAAGATAAACTTGTCAAGATTACCAATAATGAAGATTTCAAGGGATAATACTGATATAAGGATTCAACAGTATGATAAGCACTATTGTAGGTTTTAACCGACACATAAATAAAGATTAATTCTGTTTCTGTATCCAAATTGACATGTATGTAATTTATAATTGGTTCCCCATCTTGGTTTTTGATGAATTCAGGCTTCAATAAGGTCAGGTTTCACTAACTTCTCTTATAATTGTCACATTCTAAATAATTACAAAAAATTTGGTACTTCTCAGTCTGTGATAAATTTGTTACGATTAGTTAAGTTTTCATGCTGAAATATGCTATTCAGGAGGTAAAAGTGGGGATAGTGGGGAGGGCAATGAATTACACAGAAATAGCTTTTTTCTATTTCTTCTTATAAATTTTTTTGTTAGTGGGTGGGTTTAATGCCTCGGAGCATCTTATAAGCAGGGAAATATGGTAGCCATTTTTCTATGAATTATTCAGTATAAAATCTCCACATCTTTTGACTAAATCCAGGATATCCTTCAGTATTTAAAAAAAATAAAAATAAATCAAGTAAAAAAAAATTATTTTGCGTTTGTGACGATCCACAGAATTATTTATGATGCATTGCTGGAATCCTGAGACAAATTCTTGCAGTTCAAGAATTCAGTGGAACAGAAAACAGAAGTCAATCAATGAGTTCTCTACATGGCAACTGTCCTCACAAAGCAGGCATTTTTGAGACATTTGCCAAGTCATATGTGCTATATTTAGTTTGAAATTAAACAGTCTCAGGATTTCAGAGCTGGTCTAATTTTGTCTTTACTCAAAGTATCTATCAAGTTATAATCACTTGAATTTAATCAAAACTTTTCATTTTAAAAATTTAGTCATTTAATTTGCAATAAATTCTAAACAGTTGCTTTTACTTGTCTTTTGCAAGCAACATCACTGGAATCTTGTTTAAATGGTAGATATGTTTAATTTGATACTTCAAAAAAAGATGTCTTAAATGAGTTTTGGGGGTTTGCAACACAAAAGTATTGACTACTTTTGTGTTAGCAGGGTGTTTTTTTTGGTCTTTTTACATATTTTGCCTGCTTCTGAAATGAAACATTTTTTTCTTTTTAGTAAAATTTCCTAAATACTAAAAATTTCAATCTGCAAAAATGTTTGGCAATTCTTCTCCCGAATACACAAATGTAAAATGTACGCAGTTGCCTTCATGCATTAAATTTGATCATTATCTGCTTTTGACACCATATATTGGATAGCAAATAACTTTCCTTGTATTTCTCAAAAAATCATGATCTAGACCTCTATTCCTTTGTTTTTGATGGGGAGAGTTCTGAATCTGTTTTTGGCACCAAAAACCCTCCCTGCCCTAACAGAAGTTTTAATAGATTAAATGCAAAAATTAAGATTTTGCCTCTTCACTATACACCAGGGAATCTAAGCCTAAACCCCTATTTTTAAATTAGAAATGTCAAAGTTTGTTTTAATGTTTCTTTTAAGTACAAATAACATTAATACAGTTCATGATTAAAAAGAAAATGATTCAGGGAACTGAAAAATGTACAAATGTTCAGTTGACTCTATTGTTTGAGACTTGCCGTGTACATGAAAAATGCCATACAGCAAAAGCTCAGGAAATTCAGATCGTAATATTAACTTCAGATGATTTTTTTGTTTCCTTCCAGACACCAATTTTTGTTAGGAGTTCCAGTAAGTTTAAGAGACCAAATTATAACCAGAAAACCAAAAGAAACTGGATCAAAAATTGTCAGCTCCTCTCATTATAAAAGACAGACTTTGGTTATAAAGAAGTTCAATTAACACCTCTCAATTCTTTTTACAGTAATCTTCATCATCGAGTCATATGGCACCAAAATAATTTTGTACCATTTTTAAATCCTAATAAATCCTAAAATTTTACTTTCCATAATTTATATTTGGATTTGTTGCCGTTAAAACAGAGTCCATGTTTGGGTTTCTACCTGTAGAATAAGGAAGTACAGTTATGCATAACCGTCAAATTTCTCACTTAGTGGAATTGACTAAATTCACAACAATAAGTGGAGACGACAAAAAAACAGAGCAAAATGATACGAGACAAAATGTATCAGGCAAGTCAAGAGCAAAGTAAGACAGTAAAGTGAAAAAGGGATACAATCAAGGAGTATAAAACCTTCGGACTTCAAGGCAAAAAACAAGAAAATGTGGGGGATAAAGCTGAGAATTGTGAATTTATTTTTTTTTTTTGGTTAGAGAGAAATCTCAACAGCAACTTATCTTTAAATTTGGGGAGTTTTTAACAGCCATTCTCAGGTTATAAGCTACAAATTGAATCAAACAGAGACTCATCTAAATCTAAACTTATTTATAAATGGAACTTTGTCTCTGTGTGTGTCTGTGTCTGTTACCTATAGACTCCGAAACAGCTGAACCGATTTTCTTGAAAATTTACACAGTTGTACTATAAGCGTCTGCAAGTGTTCTTAGCTAAGTTTCATGTCGAAGTACCCCCAATAAATATCGAAAATTGATAATCGAAAAAATCGGGTTATAGAAGGAGTGGTCCGATTTTAATCAAATTTGATACACGCATAGACAAAGACATAAGAAACGATATTCAGAAGTTTCAAGGTTGCAGTTCTTATAGTAGTGCATAAAATCGATAATATATATATATATATATATATATATATATATATATAAAAGGCAAGATATTTGTGTGTGTGTCTGTTTATCTGCCTGTATGTCTGTACTTTTTCAGCCCTTTTATTTTACTTTAGGTTTGGCTCTAAGTAGGTATAATTGTAGTTCTTAATCTCAGCCATGATACCATTTACTCAGAGGACTTATTTAGCCTTCAAAATTCAGTTTACAACAAAAAAAACTTATTTGATATTGATACCAGGAAATCAAAATTTCACTTGCATCCATTCATTTTTCTTTCAGTCTACAGTTTTGCTTTAACTGCAAACAACTAATGCTTTTTAGTCTTTTGTGCCAACGTCCAAAGAGTCTGAGCTCCAGGACCATGGATTAATTTTAAAGTTTTCATTACACCCGAGCAACACCGGGCTATACTGCTAGTTCTTTTATAATAGAATATACAATTTACCTAAAAGATTGAGAAAAGAAATCTAATTAAAATATTTTGATAACTAAATAATGATGCTACAAAATTGAACAAAGAAAAATTCTGTAGTTAAAATATGCTTGAAACTTTTGCATCAATACATTTAATTTAATTTGTCTTTCTCTGGTGGTTTGTGCATTTATTCCCTGTTTTTATCAAAAAAAAAAAAAGAAAAGCTGTACGTCTTGTCAGTCGTTAAATTTTGTATTCAAAACTTGCCCACTGTAGGATTTAGGCATCAACAGCTAATGCCAACAAGAAAAAAAAAAGTAATATTGAACATGTGCTCACTAGAGGACACCACTTAGTGTGAGACGATAGTGTAGAAATTCTCAAAGTAATTTTTGTGTTTTTGTTGACAGTTTTGAATGTGGAAATTTTGGCAGGTTTTCATCAAGAGACTTTCTAGTAATTGCTTAATTCTTTTTGTAAAACTCAAATTAAATTTCCTTGAAAATTAATCTTCAATGTGCTTTACCCACTCATTGACCTCAATGCCACCGTCACTGTCACAGAAAAATTTCACTTTATTCATTGCAGGAAAATATTGAAGCCATTTCACTAAACAATACCAAATTCTGAATATTTTATCAGGAAATCAAATTTCAAAAAGTTGAATTAAAAATAAAACCGAAAACTTTAAGCTTTGTATTTGTTGGCCAAAATGTCTTTCATAGCGAAGAGGAATGTATGCGAGGCTGTGTGTAGATGCATAGAAATGAGAGTGTGTATATGTTTCCATAATTATGTGCATAAATGAAAATGAAAGTGGCAATTTATATACCAAGTGTATGTAGATATATATTATATTTTTTTAAATATAACAGACAATGAATGTCGATTATGTTTAATCATGAGCCGTTCTAAACATCGTGTTTTGGTTTTAATTTCAGGTGAAAATAAAGACAAAAATTCTCCAACATTTGGATATTTTTTATGATGCTGGTCCTGAGCTTTTGGCTCACATGAGCCATCTACAGAGAAGTTACAGGAACATTAACACAAAGGCATCCAACATCAAAGATGATTTTATCTTGTGTTGACATAAAACATTGCTATGCAATGAAAACAGTCACCGAATAGCAGACCTCTAGCAATATTGATAATAATAGTGTACGTAAAAATAAACATAACACTATTAACTTATACTATTGCAACCAAATGCATGAGAATTATAAACAATGCTCAAAAACATAATACGTAAAAATGTTAAACCAATAAATAATAATAAAATTAAGCTCATCATATATTATAAAAAATTTAAACAATTGACCTCATAGTCTCTAATACCCAAGTTCACCACAGACTGGAGGTCCTTTTTAAGATCAGCAGCAAGTTAATCTTTGGCTACCTTGGCAGATTTCTTACTGAGGTGGGAGTCAATAGGAGTATCGTCAGCATAAATGGCTCCTTGGGATTTGATCATATCAGGGAGATTGTTGAAGAAGATCAGAAAGAGTGTCAGACCTAGGATATAGTCCTGGGGACACCCATGTGGATGTGATAGGATCTGGAGGCATGCCCATTTAAAATGATTTTCATTATACTGTAATAAACTTCATTATTATAAAAGTGTCCAATGCAATTCCTTCTGTCTTGACTGTATGCTATCCTTAGTCGTGTCGTACCAGCAAACCTCTTCACTTCATCCTTACATCTTAAGTTTTCTCTTTTACTGTTTATGATCTATTAGAACACAGTCAGTCTTTTGCTATATTAGTTATCCTTTCTTTCTTGCTAGAAATTCTAAAGGCAGGAATTGCAAGAAAAAAATGTTCGAGTAGAAGTGGCAGTCGCATTTAACTATTTCAATGGTAAAAGGGTGGGACATAGATGGCAATCTAGCAGCATACTTAAATTCATGTGATTAAGGTACCAGGAAAATGTCCATCAAATCAGTTACCATGAAAATATTTGTAGAAAAGACAGAGGAAAGCAACATTATGTTGGTGAGAAAGTGACTGAAGATGCCAAGTCAGGACTGATTACATGGCAGGTCCTTCTGTGGATTTTCTTGAGAACCTCAAGAAGAATAGCAGGAGCACCTGACCAGACATGGCAATAGTATTCAATGCATGGACAAATGGTTGGTTTATAAATGTGCAAGATGGATTCTGATGAGAAAACTCCCTGACCAAACACATTGACCCAACCTTCCTAGCAGTAGATGCAGCTATAGAGTTGATGTAGTCATTCCACTTTAGGTTGGTTGAAAAAATGAGGCCAGAGTGACGCAGTATGTTGCTTCCCAAGAGACTTGCAGGTCTCTGTCCATCAGATGCCAAACCACAGAGATACACAAATGTTCCTTGTGTTCAGTTAAAGCCATTTGTGTAAAGGTCAGATTGTGGACCAACAAGAAACTGGATGGTCATTTTGGAGAATTCTTATTTGTTGATTGTGACACTCTGTGGTGTTTTAATGTTGATAAGAGGCATTAAATCAACATCCCTTGGGTGAACCATATAAGTGCTCATTTTAATAGCCACCAAAATGGAAAATCACATGGTATCCACAGCATGGATCAGAGAAAGTATCTTCCAAAAGTACTGAGAAACCCTTTCTTGCAGCAGAATGACAGTTATGCAGGCTTATAACTAGACTTGCCTCAAGAATCAAATGACCCATTTTCATTATTCAAACTATTGTCCTTATCTTTGTTGTCATTTGTATATTTTGCCCGTTGTACACTCTGGCCTTCTTCAGATGCTAGGAATTTCAAACTGAACCCTTTATTATAATATAATGATATTATTATTATTATGATATAATGATATTATTATTATTATGATATAATGATATTATTATTATTATGATATAATGATATTATTATTAGTCAACTTTCAGCGAAACCCCTGTGGCGAGAGAACTTGCATCGACCCATACCTCATAAGTGTGTCCGCTTGTGCACCATTTACCGTGTGCAGGGTCATTCTGGCGAATTCTTTCTGCTATGTCCTCAGTCATGTTCTTAAGGGGAGCGTCTGTCACTTCGTCGTCCCAACCAGACGTGATCGATACGGTCCTACGTTTAACAAATGATGTAGCAACACGAAGCCATCCACACACGGGAACGTGACCCACCAGTGATTTTAATAAAGAATTTGATTCAAAATTCATAGTACCTGTAAAATGCCAGAGCACATAATGGTCAAAACATTGTACAATTGACAACAACGATAAGAGCAATAGTCTGAATAATGTAAATAGTGTAAATAGTACCTCATCTCAGAAATAGAGACAGACCCTTTTTCATGTTCAGTAATGAGAGAGCAGGTTCTGCCTTCATGGAAGTGACGGTTGTGTGCATGTGTGGCATAGATCTTGAAACAAGTCTAACCATTGGCATCATTACGTGTGGTACCCAAAGTTAGAACTCTCACTCATTTCTGGCATTTGTGGAGGAAATTCTGAACACTGTAGTTCAACCTTTTCTGTTATTATTCCTGCAACAGGAAGTTGAAGTGACATTTCAACAGGATAATATCTGCCCACATGATGCTTGTGTTTTTCAAGATGGTACAGAACAGGTTTCAAAACTTCCCTATCATGATCCTTAAACGTGTCTTCTACTGAACATTTATTGTTCTTGATTGAACAATGCCTAAATAATTCATTATTAACACTTTATAATGTTTAATCCCTTCTCTGCCACTTAATCTGTTTTTAGGTTCTTGTTAATTTCTCTCTCATCAATAAGGAGCAGTTATTAAAAAAAAAGACCAAACGAATCAATGTTGAACTTTAATGATGGAATTAAAAATACATCAATGAGAATCAAAATTTAAAATAGACTTAATGAATTTCAGCTCAGTACTAGATTGGAAGCTAGGTCTCATCATCTTTCAGCTGAAATGGTTAGATGCAACCATAAGTTTTATGCTGGCAGTTTCTACTATTGAATTTTGCTATTGTGAAACTCTTCCAGCTTCTTGCTTTCCAGTCAACTTTGACCTTCCAAAATTTAAATGCAATATCAACTGTTATCTTCTGTCTTCTAAATTCTTATCCTTTTATTGTTGCCATTCCTTAAGAAATCTTGGAGATTAATGGTTACCCAGATGCTGTCAACAACTTAACTACATAATTCTTCTTCTATGAGTCATGTTATTTCATAAGCAATCATGGTTTTCTACAATTTTCTGTCCTTTGTAGTTCTTAATAAATTTTGTCTTTGTCTCTCCAAAACTTTGCTGTGCCATTTATTTGTTTAAGTTATTTTCTTCTATTCTTCTTGCAAGGTTTGCAGTCTTCCAGTTTCTATGATAAATTTTACAAGTTTTTGAGGAATTATGGCAGAAATATGGTGTTTAATAATTTTTTGTATAGCAAATTCATCCTGTTTATAATTATTGTGCATTTACTTGCAATAAAATATGTTTTTTGTGTTATTTTTAATACTGGTATCATGTATTTTTTGCAAGAATAATTTTAAATTCTTGTTTCTAATCAAAATAACCCCATCAGATCTAAACTAGTGATAACTAATATAGTGTATAAATTTCAATGCCCTGTACAGGAATGCGCTTCTTTTCATAAATCAATTACCTATATTGGATATACTACCACTTCCGTAATAATAGTGAAATAAAAAAAAATTTATTAACCCATTGAACAGGTTAAGAGGCTCATCCCTTGTTCCCTGTTTAGGATGTGGTTTCCGGCTTTCTCTTTTCCAATCTTTTCACTATTATGTAGCCCCCTGCACATCAGTGGTGTTACCACCTTGCTCGGGATGATACAATTAAAAAAAAAAATAACTGACAAAAACCTTTAAGAAAACTTTTGGTTGAAAATACAAAATTAGTATTTAAATCACAATATCAAAGGTACCTCTCTATATGAGTGGCACTATATATCAAACAATTTTATCCTACCATCAACTTCATATTATTTAACAGTGGAAATAGAGTTTTGAAAATTTTTTGGGGAAAAAAAAACACACCGTGTGATAGTTATGAGAACTCTCCTTTTCGAAATAAAATAACAAAAAAAATTATGTTACAGTCAAACATGATGACAAAATAACATCCGAAAAATAACGTCCTTGAAAATGGCCAATAAAGTGACTGAAAGTGCTTGGAAAGTTACAAATCATTGAACATTTTTACATTCCTTGTCTCTGGCGAAACGGAAACATAGGAATACTGGGGAAATTAAATCAAAACTTAAGAAAATCTTCCTTGTCTATAGTTTTTAACAAAACATGTTGTAATGAAAGATTACTGCCCAAATATATATTAATATATATCCACACACACACACACACACGTGTGTGTGTTCATGTATATATATATATGTGTGGTTATGTGCATGTATATATACACACATGTGAGCATATGTGTGTATATATATATATATATATATATGTGTGTGTGTGTGTGTGTGTGTGTGTGTGTGTGTATGCGCACACGTATCTGATATCTTTGCGGTAACAGACTTGACATAAGTAGATATGCTTAAAAAATCTTACAAGAAATAATTATTGATTATATTACAGGGAATTAAAAATTAAAACAGAAATTGATGTTAAATTCAATTTTTTAGAATTTAAATATTAAATTAAATTTACTGAAAATGAAAGAAAAAAATAATTCAACAAATCAAAGTTTTGAAATGTCTGCCTTTTTAAAAAGAAGCTTTTTTTTCTGTAAAGACAGATTATCGAAAATGGAAATAAATTTTTGAAAATCTGGTTGGGAGTAAATCAATATTTGATGACTGAAGAAGAATTGTAATAAACTATAAATATTGCAATGTTTATTTGCATCATCTTCAGAAAACATTCTACTTTCCAATGAATATGATTTTCAGATTTGTAGCTTTATGCAATGTATGTGAGTAGCGTAATTTACCAGCATTGGAATTGGTCAGCTCAGTTCAAATTACAGGCTAGTGTGTTGCATTCACTTTTGCACGAGATGACAATGAAAAAAGCATGACTTCATCTCTTCTCCATAAGTTATGGATTAAATAGCAGAGTAGAATGAGCTTTCTAGCCTTGAATAGCAACTCTGAATTCAGTACCATAGAGAAGGTAACTGGAAACCATTCCACTACTTTTCCCAAGATTTTATGGCAACTCGCACATAATAAAGAAAAGGAACTTGAGGAGAGCCATGATTGCTTCTGTCCTAACCAGATATAGCATTAAAAAAAATATACAGACTGAGAAAAGCAAATCATGTGACAATGTAGACTAATCAGAATGTTGAAAGGCAATTGGAATAAATGATTTTCAAGATGATTAACTATGATTTATATAAGTCAACAGAGTTGACTGCTTAAAAGGCATGAATCCAAAGGTTCTTTGTAAAGCTTTGTCCTTAGTGATTTTAAAATTAGTGTGAATGTCATGCTGTCAAATTTTGATGTAGTCTAATTGCAATTCTTTCAAAAGTTGCTGGTGTTTGCATATCCTATTGCACATGAAATTCAGATTTTTCCATTGTTTTGAAAATTTGCAACAGTAGCTTCACATAAATGACTAATTTGTAAACTAATAATCCGATTAAGCCCAAATTTTGTCACATGCCATTTGAAGGTCAGTACTTTATAAAAATCATGTAGATTTTTTATTAGTGGTGCCATCTATATGTCGGGCCTGAGACTTATTCAGTGATCTATTAAGAGATGTAAAAATCTAAGCAAGTTGTTAAAATCCATTAAAGAACAGTCGTTACATATTTAATTCTCCCTTCCTCCATACATGCACTCACACAGCATGTGCTCTTGGGTTTTTTCTTTTTATGGGCTGCGTCCCTCCACATATTCCCCTATCCCTTCTAGCCCTTAACACCTTTTCTCTTCGTATTTCTCCCAAACTGTTCGGACATCGACCTGCTCAAGCCCAATTGTATTCACATAAGCTTTTCATAGTTTTTTGAGTTTTGCGACATGTGCATGATTTGAATGGAGGCCAAGGTGTGAGCAGTCAGCCTATTCTGAAGTTCTGCTTGAAGTTCGGGATTCTGACTTGATGTTCACTTGTGGATTTCGGATCTGTTTTCGGATTGAGAATGGTTGCTCATTACAGTTTGATTAATTCTAGCATTTCATGGTGAGTAAATGCTGTGTAGTCCATCTAGTTCCAGCCGCATACTTCTGACACCAATTGTTATATTAAGCGTATGATTACAGAACAAGGAAGAAACAGGAGTCGTTTAAGAAAAAGACAATTGCATTAACATAAAAATCCAACAAATGGTAAATCGGTGTACATGTCTCTCATTGAAAGAAAGAGATAAGTAGAATTGTAAAAGTTGTCCACAAAGGCACACGATAGAAGAGGGAGGGTGATTTGTGACTGTTGTAAGGACTTGTGGCGGGTCGTCTTTTAGAGACGAGAGATTGTGTTCTGATAAGTGGTTTGAAGCCTGGCCATTGTGCCATCCTAATGATGAAGATATCCCTTTGATGGGCTTTTATGACCTTTTCTTAGGTTTAAATCAGTTTCAAATTTGAGTGGGTGCTATTGGGCAAAAATTTTGGATTGTATTTTTCTTCGAGTGTGTAAAACAGAAGCTATGTGCAGAGTTGGTGCACAGTTGATAGAATTTTTAGTTCAGTCTTGAATTTTAGAGTGTTCACATCCAGCCTCAGGTAGAAATTTCTAACAGGAATCAGAAGAAAATTTGGTTTTAGGAAGATGATAACACTGATCTGTCCAATAGAATTAAATAGAGAGTTCTAAAACTGTCCCGAATGTTCTACCCACACACTGCTATATAAGCAGAGCTGGTAGGGCAGAATTTTTTGTTTGTTTTTTTTTTTTAATTAGTTCTTTCTTTTTATACATCATTTGAAAGACAGTAAACCTATTTGAGAGTATCACTGGATTTTCTGTGAGTGAACGAAAGAAACACAAGTTGGTGCCGCCAACAGGATAAGAAAGACGTTCTTAACAGAACGAACTGTTTTACTTAGACAACAATGGTGGAAGTGGTCAGCTGATCAACTTCAACTCCAGGGTAAACAAATGGAGGTAGAGAATACATGGAACCTTTCAGAAGGCTGGTTCAATTTCAAACTTCTAAAAAGGATTCCATTCCAAGTTCTCATCTTCTAACTTCTTTAGCTGTTATCCCACTATTTGCTGTTTCAATTCAACATCAGAACTATAGCCTGATTAGTGGTCAAGAGTCAGCACTTTTGTTGTGGTCAAATCTGTGCCTGACCAGTGCAAGGCTCAAACTGCTGACATCTATAAACAATTGGTAAATCTGGCTTCTCAACAGAATCCTCCCAAGGATATTAATGAGCCGACAATGGAGGAAATCAGCAACTTTATGAAAAAACAATTTGACCAGAAATGATCATGTTTTAAATGAAATTCATTGTCCAAATTCTGATGAATAGAGCACAAAGTAGAATCAGACCAAAAATAGGACAAGAACAGTGTGGTTTCGTCAAAGACACTGGAACAAGGAATGTGATATTTATGCTTAAGATGCTATCAAAAAGGGCAATACACATGAAAAGGGACATTTACCTGTGTTTTGTAGGCTATGCCAAGGCGTTCGACAAAGTACGCTATAAAGAATTGATAGAAATGATCAGCAACCTCGACATATTTGGCAAAGACAGCAGAGTAATCAAGAATCTCTACTGACAACAAACCGCTGACATATGGACAGGAAATTAATCCAGCAGATAAACAGGGGCGTAAGACAAGGATGTGTCTTTTCACCAGATCTATTCAACTTGTACAGCAAGACTATTCTGAGGACCCAAGAAGTTATGCCAGGATTTGTCATCAGTGGTCACAATCTAAACAACATAAGATATACAGATGACAGTGCTGATAGCAGACATGGAAAGAAAACTACAAAACCTCCTAAACAAGGTAGACGAAGAAAGTCGAAAGGAAGAATTTCAAATAAACTACAAGAAAACCAAATACAAGCTCATCAGCTAACAGAGGAGCCCAAAATGACAGCTACAGATTGGGGATACTAAAATTAACCAAGTACAAAAATTCAAGTACTTGGGAAGTGTTCTAACAGAAGACGGAAAGTGCAACACTGAGATCTGAAGACAAATTGGCATGGCCAAGGATGCATTCCAGAAGCTGAGCAGAGTATTAAGTGACAGGAAAATTTTGCTAGAGATAAACGAGAGTACTGGATTGCTATGTGATGTCAGTTCTTCAATATGGCAGTAAATGCAGTACAATATCATCAAAGATGAAGAAAAACTTGAAGCAACTGAAATGTTTTTCTACAAAAGGATGCTGCAGATATCATGGACCGAGCATGTGAGCAATGATGAGGTTCTGGAAAGGACGGAAATGAAAGGGAAGTTAATACTGCACATCAGGAAATGACAGTTGAAGTTCCTGGGACATGTGATGAGGAAAGAAGGGTTGGTGAATCTGATACTCACAGGTTATATAGAGGGAAAAAGAGACAGGACAAAGCAGCAGGTAACATATTTGAAGGAGCTGAGCAGGTGGATGTCAGAGAGGTGTTTGGGTGGGATAATAGGAGAAAGTGTGCTAAGAGCTACCAGGGATAGGGAGACATGGAGGGCCATGATTGCCTACATCCTGAAGGGACATGACACATAGAAGAAGAACTGACATGCAATGGAAGGCAGGCAAAACTGTTCAACAGCTGTCAGCACATGTACGTCAAAAAAGACATTGCTACTTGTGACTTTTCTGTGATTGCAGACCCACAAGATAAAGCTCTTAGAGATTCCTATGTTCTGTCAACAAGGAAGCTGTCTTAAAGGCTCTTTTCAAGAACAAAGACATGGAACTGAACTTTGAACTTTGCTATTTAAGTTACAATTGAAAGGACATTTGGATGCCATTTGTAAGAAGAAGAAGCAACGACAGCAACAGGATCATCATTCCCAAACTTCCATGAAGAGACTCAAGAAAGCAGAGCTTTTGATGTAATTCTCACCAATACGCCGAGGTTAGTTATATTAATCACAATCCAGAACTAACAGTTCATGATGAAACTGGACACTGCAGCTATGGAAAATTTTATTTTCTTGCTGGTCTGGAAATAAGTAGAAAAACCAAAACTCGATTATGTCAACATTGCTACGAGTCTGCCAGCAAGCATAATCGAATACTGGAAAACTGCATATCATAGCAATGCTGGTGCCCTTAGTTGCTTGTCATCTGGAGACAACAACAACTTTGACTGGGCAAAAAGTGGTGAAGACATGGACATGACGTGTGCTATAAAGGTTCTTGAGTTTCAAGTCAAACCTGTGGAAACCAACATTCTCTATGAAGAGTCTCGGAAAGATCCAGTGATAAATACAGTGATGCACTATGTCCATGAAGGGTAATCACTGACATGCACAGAGATCAATGATGAATGTAAAAAGTTCATGAAATTGTTGGATTCATTCAGTATCTACCAAGGATGCCTCATCCATAGATTTTGAGAAGTGTGATTCCACAGAATCTACAGTCTAATATCCTAGATATACAGTATATTGGACACCTCGGCATAATGTCCCAGGTATACTGCATATTGGACACTTCGTCATGACTGTATGACACTGTTTACTTGCATAGCTATTGAGATAGCTTGTTGGCAATATAACTCATGCAATGAACATCAAAATAAGCAATCTCTGCAGTTTACCTATGGAGCCACTTACACATGGAACATGCCATCAACTTCATTGATATGAAGTTGCCAATGATTACAGATGCTTTCTCACGGTATTTGTGTATTCACCCAACATCATGCACATCCACTAGAGCTACTCTAGATCTGCCGGAATAGGTCTTTGGATAACTTCATAAGCTGGTCGTGGATAATGCATAGTCTTTCCTTTCTGAAGAATTTCAGAGTTGGTGCAAAGAACCTAGGATCACACACCTGCATTATACCATCCAGCTACCAATGAAGCAGCAGAACATTTGGTGCAGACATTCAAGAAAGCACTTAGAAAACTTTCTCTGCCTCCGAAGTAGGCTCTTCAAGAGTTTTTGATGTAGTACCAGAGAATGCCATCATCATGTGGTTTCTCTTCAAGTGAACTCTTGTTGTCCAAGCAGATACAGACTATGATTGACTCTCTGCTGCATTAACCAGGACACGTAGCTCAGGGCTAGCAATCCAAAGTGTCATCAAAGGCCGAGATGACTCCAGACTTGGGAGTTTTTGCAAAGGTAACCAGCCAGTACAGGGCTGGTGATCTTGTCTATGCACTGTACTATAGACCTCACCGAGACAAACATCCCCTATGGATACCAACAGTCATCACAAAGTCATTGTGTGCTCACTGTTTTAACATCAAGGTCTTTCCTCATGGCTTAGTATGGACATCACTGGGAACAGCTACATCCCCATGCTATGCTTCTGTGGAAGATGACAACCCACGCGGATAAGACAGACGGTCTTTCTGACCTTCTTGATGATCATCCAATGAAAATCCTGGAGGAAACCAAGGATCTGAGCCAAACTCACAGACACATCAGACCATTTCTACCTTAGACCAAATCCCTTGTACCAAACAATCCTAGATGAATCAAGAGAACACTCAAGTCCAGAGATAAATTTGTTACTGATGCTTTTTGTGTAGCTTTAGTTTTAGTGGACATGTTGTGGAGATTGCTAGCATTGAGATCCGTCCAACGGAAAATGATTGCATGCTAATCTGTCCAATAGAATCAAATGGAATGTTCTAGAGCTCTCTAGAATGTTCTAATTAAACACTGCTATATAAGCAGAGCTGGTGGAGTGGCATTGTTTAGGCTTATTTGCTTTAGTCCTTTCTTGTTATACACGTTTGAGAGACAGTAAACTTATCTGGAATATTGCTATGTTTTTGTTTTCTCTGTAAGTGAATGAGAGAAGTACACCACCTTTAAAATTGACCAGATGCAACATATTCTGAGGAGGAAAGAAAATTTCACACCTCTGACAATATGTGATAAAAAATGAACACAATGAGGAGAGTTCAAATCAATCAAGAAATAATATCAACCTCACACGAAAGTATGTATACAAAATATATTGACACTAGAGATCTCACAATTGCACTTATGTAGGTGTCTTAATAGTAAATCTGATTGGTTCAATAAGTCAAATTAGCAACTGATCTAAAAAATGACATAGAATCTGTTGTTAACTGTGACAAGAAATGGATTGTCAATTTTTAAAACCTCCCAAATGAAACTGCTAATCATTTGAGAGAAAACCTTTCTGCCTTCCATCAACATGGCTGAGGCTAACCTCCAGGAGAGTGACTCATTGCGCCTCCTCGGACTAACGTTTTCAGCTTGACATAAAGTGAAAACATTATATTGAATCAGTTGCTAAATCTGCAGCTAAAGAAATTGATTCACTATGTCATGCTAAACAATTTTTCTGCCAGTATCTATCTTACATGTATTTGTAAGTTTACCATTTGTCCTTGCTTTATATATTGCTGCCACATCTGGTCTAGTGCTCCTGCTATATATATATATATACTAGCAGTAGAGCCCGGCATTGCTCAGGTGTAATGAAAGCTTTAAAACTAATTCATGGTCCTGGAGCTCAGCCTAAAGAATATTTATGTGAAGTTTGGTGAGAATCAGATAAAAATTGTGGATTTGTATAAAGGACACACAAACATCTTGCCTTTTATATATATATATATATTATCGATTTTCTGCACTATTGTAAGAACTGCAACCTTGAAACTTCTGAATATCAATTCTTATGTCTTTGTCTATGAGTGTATCAAATTTGATCAAAATCGGACCACTACTTCTATAACCCAATTTTTTCGATTATCGATTTTCGATATTTATCGGGGGTACCTCAACACAAAACCTAGCTAAGAACACTCGCAGACGCTTATAGTACAACTGTGTAAATTTTCAAGAAAATCGGTTCAAATCGTTTCAGAGTCTATAGGTAACAGGCACACATGCACACAGACACACACACACAGACAAAGTTCCATTTATAAATAAGTTTAGATTTAGATATTTACAGATTCTTGATAAAATACAAAGAAGAGTCTACAATGTTATTTCTCTTGACCTGACATCTTGATTTCAGTCACTTTCCAACCACTGTGACGTTGCTTCTTTGTACCTTTTCTATAAATAATATTATGGTAATTGTTCCGATGAGCTTTAATCTATAGTACCTAGACTTTACGAATTGCAGTACTACATTGGCAAAAGGGTTTTATCATTTTGCAGTTGAAATGGATGGATACAATGCAAAGTTCTATGCTAACAGTTTCTTCTATCACACTTCTCACTTGTGGAACTCTCTTCCAGCTTCTTGCTTCCCTGGCATGGTCTCATCATTTTACAATTTAAATGGCTAGATGTAACCATAAGTTCTATGCTAATAGTTTCTTCTCACGTGAAGAACTCTTTTTACTTATTGCTTCCCAGTCAACTTTGATATTGGAAACTTTATAAACAGTCATCATCTTGTCTTAATTCCTGTCCTTTTATTGTTATCTGTTCTCAGTAGTGCTTTTTCTCATATTCCATAACACTCAGTAACTCCTTGCGTCTTATTGGCTTTATTGCCTTACTTGAGGTTAAATTACTTTTTTTTAAATACTGAAAAGGAAGGAACATTGTATTTCCTTGATGTCTGCATTGAGCTTCTTGAGTGAAGCAAATATTTTTTATACAATTCTGCTGTTAAAATAATAAAAACTACTTAGGTAAAACAATTCAGTGAAATGACATTTGAATGAAGGAGTTAAAACAAACCAAAACTTAAATATACATTCACAGAGCAATTTTTAAATCAGAAGAAAATAACAACCATTAGATAGAAATTATTGTTGACTGTATGCAAGAGAACAAGTAGAAAATATCTAAGCTTTCTTGGACATATTAAAGAAATGGAGGAAGTAAATGTTTGGTTCATTTGAATTAGAATAGAAAAACAATTTGACCACATGTATTACATTCAGACCAGAAAGATTATCTTAGTTGTTATACTGCTAATGTTTTAATCATTATACCCTCCGCCTTTTTTCGGGTATCTATTATTGCACTTGATAACTTTCTCAATATCTTAAACAAAACACTTTATTCAAATCCACAGAGAGAGACAATTCTCATTCTCCTTTCCAAGCTTAGGGTAGACAACTCATATCAGTTGCTGATGATTTTAATTCAGCTTTGCCTTGCTTTTCCCTTTTCTTCCACTGAACCAGAGTATCTGACTTTTCAGCACTACCAACCCCAGGGATTGAACTTAAAACCAACAGGAAATTAAATAAGCTTTAACTAATATTTTAATCTGACGTACACTGACAGAACTAATTCTTTAAGTCAAAAGTGCTCTCTTTGACATGGACAGCTTATAGGACAAAAACAGATCATGATTTTGTTTGGAATCATACACCCACTTCCTGAATACTATCTAAAAATACCAGGATTAAAAGGCCAACACCAATTTTACCCATGAAATCAGATCTGACATCTGACATTATTGATGAACCCCATGGCAGGAAAGCTTCATCAAGCATGGCAGACTAAATGACTGCTCAGGCTATCCGCAGTGACACCAAGGCACTTACAACAGTGATGCCTTTGGCAGGTAGCAAAACCATCAGAGTCAAAATCTCGACTACTACAAAACAATAATTCAGAATATTTTCTCCCATAAGTCTATCTCACTCAGCTACATATGGATATTGATTTTCTATGTGTGTGTGTATCACAACTAATAACTTGTCTTTTACCTTGAATGACATCTCAGTCTCCCAGAACTGATATGCAATACCCTGGAACAAATAAGCAATCAAAACTCATAAACCCCATATCTTCATTTCTTGTTTTGTCACTTCCACTGTTTTTCTCAGTCGTGGAAAGGTTGCCATTACAAGTCTACTAGGCTATAATGTCATTTTGGAACTTTCAATCTAATAGTCCCACTCAGATGGAGGAACTGTAATTGTAAAAGTGGATGTTTTTTCAATTCACTTTCTTTGTTAATCAGAGGCTCCCAGAGGGTGTTCATTTCTATGCTAGGTCTACTGAGGATGTTATCAATGCCTAGCATTTACACTGATTCATTTATGTCATCCTCCAATGTTTTTTGTGCATCATCTTGAAATTATTCCACGAGTGTTGATGACCACCTTTTTCCTTCATATATGATCAGTTATGCCTGATTTAAATGTCTCTTTATGGCATAAAGGAAAAATTTGTTTGATGGAATCACACTGGAAGGAAGAATTCAGAGATGTATTTGATTCACAAATGTACCGAAACCTTTCTATGGAAGCAAGCAAAAATTTTGTGTACATTGTTCAATATGAAACAGAAACAGAAACAGAAACAGTGATGTTAATTCTAATAAAATTTCTGGTCTGAATCTTGAAAATCTTATTTGAATTCTCTCATTGAATTTTAGTCTTTCTCCATTTTACTAAGTTGTACGAAATAAGACGTTGTGGGAAAATGAAATAAAATTAACGCATAAAATAATAATAAACAATGAAAAAAAAACAAAGAAAAAAATACACTTTTCCATGATGCTAGTAATAAGAGTCAGGAATTTTATTGCCGCACTTGACTTAATCAAATGCTGTTAGATGGCACTGTTGAATCCTATAAAAAGATTTTCTCCTCTTAACCCTAACCCTCTCCCTTGCTCCAAGATGAAGCAATTTATAGTAATTATGTTCTTGGTGGCTAAACTCTTTCCACTTTCCAATGCATGGAATTCACGTGTGTCTTCCAAAACCTCCTATGAAATAAATCAACCTTTTCTTTGGTTGTTCCAACTGGGTGCAAGTCTGACTTGAGCACGGTCATTATAACAATGCATATTCTTACTTACCCTAAATTCTGGAGCAAGAAAAAGAAAATGGACAAACCATAAGCATGTTTAAACTTTCCAGTGATAAAATAAGTACAAACTTTTCTTTACTCGTTCCAAATCTGCTCAAGGCAGATTTGAACTTGACCATTATATTTATGCTTATCCTTACCATGACCCTGACTCCTGGAACAAAAGGTAAACGTACTTAAGATATACAGAGACCCACTTTGTTACATTACAGTTTATATAAGAAAAGAGAATAAACGGCTCATAGTATAGACCTAAGGTTTTGTATGCTTCTAAATTGTTAGCATATGAACATGCGCACACACACACACACACATTAATTATAAATCCTTTAAATTCTATAACACATTTAGTTTTTAGTGCAAACATTCATATTATTCACATGATAGATTACAAAAAAAAAATGCACACATAAACCTTAGGTTATATTAATATTTTTCAAAATGCAAATCTTCCAAAGTTTCTTTGAAAAGAACAAAGTTTCCGTCTAACGATCTGTTGTTTGTCAGCATATTTAACATCGGAATTATTTGCTTAATACAAAATATATTCTCAAGACAGAAATAAATTAGGCAATTTTTCAACAGGCAACAAAGTCAAGTCAGTGAATAAAAACCCTTTTCATTTATACAGTGTAGCCATAGCAACTGTCATGTCAGTAGGGGCATTGTCTTTTAGAAAAAAAATGGATGGAAAAATAAAAGATAAATAAAACAAAAAGAAAAAAGAAGAAAGAAGCAAAAGAGAAGAGAGAAGGAATGGAACCTCAAGAGACAAATTGTGGTATCAAATTTGAAGCAGAAAGGCATTTCTTCAAATTCAGGGATGACCTCCATAATATAAATAAAATACAACAAAATTATATCAAAATGATAAACAAGAACCTCTCTAAAATTTGTGACATTCCGTCCATCTTATGGTCAAGGAAATTATTTAAAATAACCAAATTGCAATCCCATCATGACATCTAGTCAACCAGATAATATAATGCAATGCAATTAACTGCATGATTTCATGCTAAGCCTTCCCATTCCATTATTAAAGGCTACAGAGAAAAGCAGAATTTAAGGATCTATAATAGCAGTTTACTTAATAAACACTCAATTATGAAGCTTAACGACATAACACTTAAATAATTCTTGGGAGATATTTACTGACAATTAACTCTTTTCATTAATACCATAATTAAAAGTTATGATGACGAGATTAAATTTTATCTCCAATATAATATTGCATATGTTCATTTCAGTATGATGTTTACTGTTGATAAAAGTTAGTATTATTACCAAGAGAACAGATGCCTCTGGGCTAAATAAATGAAACACAATATCCTTGAATTGTTCAGTATTTTCTGATTTAATTCTCTTTTACATCATTTATTGTTAAAGTAAATAAAACAATCAACATGATAAACGATATGGTATGAATTTTAACCACTGATCTTCTAAACTTGAATTTACAAGAAATTGTTTTTGGGTCAAATTGTTCAGAATGTGTGTAAATACATTCTTCTTTTATGTGCCATGTCCTTTCAGGACATAGGCGATCATGGCTTTCCACATCTACCTGTCCCTGGTGGCTCTTAGCACACTTTCTCCTGTTGCACCATACAACCCTCGTTCCGTCATCCACCTGATCAGGTCCTTCAAATAGGTTATCTGCTGCTTTCCTCTGTCTCTTTTCCCCTCTATCTGACCTGTTAGTAACAGGTTCTCCAAGCCCTCCTTCCTCATTGCATGTCCCAGGAACTTTAGTTGTCTCTTCCTGATGCTCAGTATTAATTTCCTTTTCGTCTCCATCCTTTCTAAAACCTCATCATTGCTCACATGCTCGGTCCATGATATCTGCAGCATCCTTCCGTAGAACCACATTTCAGCTGCTTCAAATACATTATGAAACAAAAAAGCAACAGAGACTTTTTATTTTGCAATGTACAATGCCCAAGAGCCACTCAGGGTAGTGGGTTACTGAGGAAGAGATATAGTTTAGGCAAATATGTGGCGGAAGATAACAGGTAATCCAAGATTTCAACAGGTTAAGATTGTAGTGACTGAGAAAAATACCCTCTTGGGAATTTGTTCCAGAGAGCAGTGATTAGACAACTTTTTGCTGTATATTTTGTAAAAGTTACGCATTTCATTGTATTTGTGGCTTAACTTTTTAGCAGGTTATTTAAAGCCAAGAAATATTTCTAGACTGTAGAAATTTTTCAAGATAATAATGAGTTACTAAGTCCTACTGGGAAGAGAAAATGTGTGCACCAATGCCCTTTCCCAAGACAGGTGGACAGAGATAGGCTAGCTGACAAGCATGCAGACAGGTGGACAGAGAGAGGGCTAGCTGACAAGCAAGCAGACAGGTGGACAGAGAGAGGCTAGCTGACAAGCAAGCAGACAGGTGGACAGAGAGAGGCTAGCTGACAAGCACGCAGACAGGTGGACAGAGAGGCTAGCTGACAAGCCCGAGACAGGTGGACAGAGAGGCTAGCTGACAAGCCCGCAGACAGGTGGACAGGGAGAGGAGGCTAGCTGACAAGCCCGCAGACAGGTGGACAGAGAGGCTAGCTGACAAGCCCGCAGACAGGTGGACAGAGAGAGGCTAGCTGACAAGCCCCGCAGACAGTGGGACAGAGAGAAGCTAGCTGACAGCCCGCAGACAGGTGGACAGAGAGAGGCTAGCTGACAAGGCCCGCAGACAGGTGGACAGAGAGGCTAGCTGACAAGCCCGCAGACAGGTGGACAGAGAGAGGCTAGCTGACAAGCCCGCAGACAGGTGGACAGAGAGGCTAGCTGGCAAGCCCGCAGACAGGTGGACAGAGAGAGGCCAGCTGGCTGGCCCGCAGACAGGTGGACAGGAGAGGAGGCTAGCTGACAAGCCCAGACAGGTGGACAGAGGTGGAGAGGCTAGTTGACAAGCCCGCAGACAGGTGGACAGAGAGAGGCTAGCTGACAAGCCCGCAGGACAGGTGGACAGAGAGAGGCTAGGGCTGACAAGCCCGCAGACAGGTGGACAGAGAGAGGCTAGCTGACAAGCCCAGACAGGTGGACAGAGAGAGCGAGCTGACAAGCCCGCAGACAGGTGGACAGAGAGAGCAGCTGACAAGCACAGACAGGTGGAGACAGAGAGAGGCTAGCTGACAAGCACGCAGACAGGTGCACAGAGAGAGGCTAGCTGACAAGCACGCAGACAGGTGGACAGAGAGAGGCTAGCCGGGACAAGCACGCAGACAGGTAGACAGAGAGGGAGCTAGCTGACAAGCACGCAGACAGGACAGAGAGGCTAGCTGACAAGCACGCAGACAGGTGGACAGAGAGAGGCTAGCTGACAAGCACGCAGACAGGTGGACAGAGAGAGGCTAGCTGGACAAGCACGCAGACAGGTGGACAGAGAGAGGCTAGCTGACAAGCACGCAGACAGGTGGACAGAGAGAGGCTAGCTGACAAGCACGCGCAGACAGGGTGGACAGAGAGAGGCTAGCTGACAAGCACGCAGACAGGTGGACAGAGAGAGGCTAGCTGACAAGCACGCAGACAGGTGGACAGAGAGAGGCTAGCTGACAAGCACGCAGACAGGTGGACAGAGAGAGGCTAGCTGACAAGCACGCAGACAGGGACAGAGGAGGCTAGCTGACAAGCACGCAGACAGGTGGACAGAGAGAGGCTAGCTGACAAGCACGCAGACAGGTGGACAGAGAGATGGCTGACAAGCACGCAGACAGGTGGACAGAGAGAGGCTAGCTGACAAGCACGCAGACAGGTGGACAGAGAGAGGCTAGCTTGACAAGCACGCAGACAGGTGGACAGAGAGAGGCTAGCTGACAAGCACGCAGACAGGTGGACAGAGAGAGGCTAGCTGACAAGCACGCAGACAGGTGGACAGAGAGAGGCTAGCTGACAAGCACGCAGACAGGTGGACAGAGAGAGGCTAGCTGACAAGCACGCAGACAGGTGGACAGAGAGAGGCTAGCTGACAAGCACGCAGACAGGTGGACAGAGAGAGGCTAGCTGACAAGCACGCAGACAGGTGGACAGAGAGAGGCTAGCTGACAAGCACGCAGACAGGTGGACAGAGATAGGCTAGCTGACAAGCACGCAGACAGGTGGACAGAGATAGGCTAGCTGACAAGCACGCAGACAGGTGGACAGAGATAGGTTAGCTGACAAGCACGCAGACAGGTGGACAGAGATAGGCTGACAAGCACGCAGACAGGTGGACAGAGATAGGCTAGCTGACAAGCACGCAGACAGGTGGACAGAGATAGGCTAGCTGACAAGCACGCAGACAGGTGGACAGAGATAGGCTAGCTGACAAGCACGCAGACAGGTGGACAGAGATAGGCTAGCTGACAAGCAATGGAGACAGGTGGACAGAGATAGGCTAGCTGACAAGCAACGCAGACAGGTGGACAGAGATAGGCTAGCTGAGCACGCAGACAGGTGGACAGAGATAGGCTAGCTGACAAGCACGCAGACAGGTGGACAGAGATAGGCTAGCTGACAAGCACGCAGACAGGTGGACAGAGATAGGCTAGCTGACAAGCACGCAGACAGGTGGACAGAGATAGGCTAGCTGACAAGCACGCAGACAGGTGGACAGAGATAGGCTAGCTGACAAGCACGCAGACAGGTGGACAGAGATAGCGAGCTGACAAGCACGCAGACAGGTGGACAGAGATAGGCTAGCTGACAAGCACGCAGACAGGTGGACAGAGATAGGCTAGCTGACAAGCACGCAGACAGGTGGACAGAGATAGGCTAGCTGACAAGCACGCAGACAGGTGGACAGAGATAGGCTAGCGGACAAGCACGCAGACAGGTGGACAGAGATAGGCTAGCTGACAAGCACGCAGACAGGTGGACAGAGATAGGCTAGCTGACAAGCACGCAGACAGGTGGACAGAGATAGGCTAGCTGACAAGCACGCAGACAGGTGGACAGAGATAGGCTAGCTGACAAGCACGCAGACAGGTGGACAGAGATAGGCTAGCTGACAAGCACGCAGACAGGTGGACAGAGATAGGCTAGCTGACAAGCACGCAGACAGATAGAGATAGGCTAGCTGACAAGCACGCAGACAGGTGGACAGAGATAGGCTAGCTGACAAGCACGCAGACAGGTGGACAGAGATAGGCTAGCTGACAAGCACGCAGACAGGTGGACAGAGATAGGCTAGCTGACAAGCACGCAGACAGGTGGACAGAGATAGGCTAGCTGACAAGCACGCAGACAGACAGAGAAGGCTGACAAGCACGCAGACAGGTGGACAGATAGGCTAGCTGACAAGCACGCAGACAGGTGGACAGAGATAGGCTAGCTGACAAGCACGCAGACAGGTGGACAGAGATAGGCTAGCTGACAAGCACGCAGACAGGTGGACAGAGATAGGCTAGCTGACAAGCACGCAGACAGGTGGACAGAGATAGGCTGACAAGCACGCAGACAGGTGGACAGAGATAGGCTAGCTGACAAGCACGCAGACAGGTGGACAGAGATAGGCTAGCTGACAAGCACGCAGACAGGTGGACAGAGATAGCTAGCTGACAAGCACGCAGACAGGTGGACAGAGATAGGCTAGCTGACAAGCACGCAGACAGGTGGACAGAGATAGGCTAGCTGACAAAGCACGCAGACAGGTGGACAGAGATAGGCTAGCTGACAAGCACGCAGACAGGTGGACAGAGATAGGCTAGCTGACAAGCACGCAGACAGGTGGACAGAGATAGGCTAGCTGACAAGCACGCAGACAGGTGGACAGAGATAGGCTAGCTGACAAGCACGCAGACAGGACAGAGATAGGCTAGCTGACAAGCACGCAGACAGGTGGACAGAGATAGGCTAGCTGACAAGCACGCAGACAGGTGGACAGAGATAGGCTAGCTGACAAGCACGCAGACAGGTGGACAGAGATAGGCTAGCTGACAAGCACGCAGACAGGTGGACAGAGATAGCTAGCTGGACAAGCACGCAGACAGGTGGACAGAGAGGGCTGAAGCAGACAAGCACGCAGACAGGTGGACAGAGATAGGCTAGCTGACAAGCACGCAGACAGGTGGACAGAGATAGGCTAGCTGACAAGCACGCAGACAGGTGGACAGAGATAGGCTAGCTGACAAGCACTCAGACAGGTGGACAGAGATAGGCTAGCTGACAAGCACGCAGACAGGTGGACAGAGATAGGCTAGCTACAAGCACGCAGACAGGTGGACAGAGATAGGCTAGCTGACAAGCACGCAGACAGGTGGACAGAGATAGGCTAGCTGACAAGCAAGCAGACAGGTGGACAGAGATAGATAGCTGACAAGCAAGCAGACAGGTGGACAGAGATAGGCTAGCTGACAAGCAAGCAGACAGAGATAGGCTAGCTGACAAGCACGCAGACAGGTGGACAGAGATAGGCTAGCTGACAAGCACGCAGACAGGTGGACAGATAGGCTAGCTGACAAGCACGCAGACAGGTGGACAGAGATAGGCTAGCTGACAAGCACGCAGACAGGTGGACAGAGATAGCTTGACAAGCACGCAGACAGGTGGACAGAGATAAGCAAGCAGACAAGCATGCAGACAGGCAAAGAAGCATGCTCAGATAAACAAGGAGGCAGGTAGTCAGATATACAGATATGTAGGCTTGCAGATAATTAGATAGATGAGCAAGCTCACAGGTTGTCACATTGAGAAACTATCAAACAGGCAGGTTGGCAGATAGATGGACGGGCAAGCCTACAGACAAGAAGACTGGTAGGCAGGCATGTAGAGAACAAGAAATGATCACTTGCTTTAAAAAAATTGTTGGTCATGTGAACATTTAAAATGTTTTTTATTTGTTTCCAAACTTGTTTTCTACCAGTAAGTTGCAACCCTGTATAATTTTGGACAGAGAATGAATTAACATTGTCTTTTAGAATGAAATGTAGTCAAGTTGTTTCTTAGTTTTCCATATAACTTCACTTTTTGGCTGATGTCTGCATGATTTTGTCAAACTAAAATCTCACTTTTGTGTTATAGATGTGGGAACAGTGAATGGCAAGGACAGAAAACATCTGACGCGAAAGAGACAACCATTTGTATTATTTGCACAAATCACAGTGCCTTTCAATTTGCCAGAAAAGAGTATTAGTTGGTCACATGACTTGCTCATGAACATGTTCATGCAGCAGCTATATTATAGGTCAGCAATTGTTCTATTTTTAACCATAATGAGAAGGAGTCATGATAAGATTTGAATTTTACTTAGAATATAGCAATAGTTTTTAAGTAGGGAACTTGAGCATGTTTATTAAACTGGCCTTGCTCCAGACATAACTGAACTCCCCACAATTTACTTCAGATCCTCAGAAGGTTAGAAAGATAAAACTGTTTCATTTGTATAAACAAAAATGAACTTATCAAACAGCATAACATCATACTGTCGGTATGAAATTATTAACTGTGAAAGTGTAGAGAAGTTTAAAGCATCAAGAGTTTGTTTGGTTAAGCAAAATGGGAAATTCAGTTTTTACAGAAAAAGGTTAAGTCCATGTTTTCACTGATTATGTCAACAAGGTAGTAGTAATGTCTTGTTCCTCTCTTTTTGTTGCAGACGGCAAGCAGGTGAAGAGGAAGAAAGAGAAATAAAGAAAACAGCACGAGAGAGAAAGAGGATGTGATTGTAGGTTGCTGAGGACAACCTGATTATTTTCTTGCAGCATCATCATCATCATTCTCCGGCCTCGGCCAAGATAGAACTCACTACACCCTTCCAGTATTCCCTAACTGTCATAGCTCCTAAAAGGTCTTCCTTAGCGATAGATGTATTTCTATGTATCCTGTCTGGAAAGGTTAACTTATGAGATCAATTGTGGGATGATGGGTGCCTCCATAATACAAACGATGGTGACTCAAAGGCTAAACATATCTAACATTTGTGAGCCTGAAATTATCTTGCCAGCTAAAGTTCAGTAGATTCGTGCGCAATTAAAACATTTTCGACCAAATTTTCATAAAAGTCTGTCAGGTATTATGTCATTTTTCTACAAAAAAACATGTCAACAAAGTTAATCGCTTCTTATAAAATTTGTCACTTAGCTGGTTGATATTATATTCAGCCTCCAGAGTTTCATAAACAAACCTTTTCATAATCATTCCATCCACTCATCAGAAAACTATCTTTCCATCTTTTAAACTTATATCTTCACAAAATTGCACATAAGTGCCAGAATTTCAAACTCATTTGTGAATTAGCATCGATGTATATTGCATTAATGATGAAGCTTTAGACATAAACACTAAGCAAAAACTCATGATCTGGAAATAAATATATATATATTTTAAATAACTCTCTGAAAATTACATTTGTTGTATGGCCATTTCAGTGAGAAAAAATCTCGCTCTCTCAGTAACAATCAAAATCAAAATTTTATTGCAAATATGAGACAAAAATTCACATTTCAGAAGGTCACTCAAAATAATTTCATACACAGGAAGTTTATATTAAAAAAAAAAGAAAGTACAAAAAAATATATTTTTGTTTTATATATACAATCCCCCCAAAGTATTGGAACTACAGATCCAATTCATTTGTTTTTGTTGTTCACTGTAAATATTTGGGTTTAAGATCAAAAGATGTATAGAAAACAAGAGATCAGAACTTCAGCTTTTATTTCCTGGTATTTACATTTAGTTGTTTTAAACAACCTTGGACATATCACCTTTTGTTTAAATCCATCCATTTTTTAAATGAGTAAATCTAATGGAACGCTTTTTTTTTTTATAATCATGTTTCCCCAAGCAAGGCATTTTACTGCCACTGTTGTGCAGGGGGTTACATAGGAGGAATGTTGAGGAATGAGAGGTTGCAGGGGGTGTCAGGAAGAGAGTAGGAGAGAGAAGAGAGTACTGATGAGAGTGGGGTGGACAAAGAAAAAGCATGAGAGAGAGGATGTAAGTTCATGAGACAGGAGATGACTATTGACTTTACATTTAAATTCATGGAGATTGAAACTGTCAAAAAAGCAAGTATGCGGAAGAGAATTCCACAGGTGGGAAGTGTGAGAAAAGAAGCTGCTGGAGTAGAATTTGCATTTATAATTTATTGACTTCACAGTAAAAGGGTGGGACCTAGTTGCTAATCTTGTGGCTCGAGGAAATTCATATATAGGGGGTACCAGTAAGCTAAGTTCATCGGAGCAGAAGCCATGAAAGTATTTGTAGAAGAGACACAGGGAAGCCACACTGCGTCGGCAAGGAAGCAACTTTATCATAGCTGCCAGGTCGGGATCAATCACATTACAGATTCTCTGTTGGATTCGGTCGAGGACACCTAAGTAGATAGACTTGACTGACAGTTGTTTCTTGTTGCCCAGGTGTTGCCTTTTAGAATGATTGTTTAAACATTAAATCATTCTGAATGACTACTGTTGGTTTTAGGCTTGTATTTCACCTATAAAGACTTCATTTCTTGTTAAAAATGATAAACCAACATGAAGATGAGAAAGCTGTCAATGAAAAAAAAACAGTCATTTTGATGCTGAACAAAAAAGGAAAATCAATTACAACCACAGGAAAAACATTAGGCACAACCAACACAACAATTTGAATTGTCCAGAAAAAGAAAAAACTACTAGTGTACTGTGCAACAGACTTAGAACAGGTCAGCCAAGGAAATCAACAGCAGCTGATGACAGAAACATTGAGAGAGATGAAAATTGAAAAAACTGGTATCATGGTATTATCAAGTATCTGCATAAAACAATTTTAGCCCCCAAGGTTATTCATGCTGACATGGTTGCTATGTTAAGGGATGACACTCCAGCTTTATCAATGGTGCAAAAGTGGGTAGATGAATTTAGGAGGGGAAGGAAAAGTCTTGAAGATAACCCAAGGCTTAAACTTCTTGCAAAAGACACAACAAAGGAAAACATCGATTATGTTCATCACATGGTGACGGATGACAGACAATTGATTATAAATCAAGTAACAATTCATCTACAGAGAAGGTAATGGCCTCACTTTTTTAGGATGCAAAAGGAATTGTGTTTATTGATAATCTTAAAAAGGATCACATCATCAAGGGGGAATATTATGCCAGCTTGGTGAAACAGTTACAAAAGGCTATCAAATGCCCAGGAAAACTGACAAAAAGAGTTTAATTTCACCAAGACACTCTTCTAGCACAAGTCCTTGGTTTCAATGGCTGTTGTGAGTGACTGGCTTTGAATTGGTTGATCACCCTCCCTATTCTCCTGATTTGATTACCACCTTTTACCCAATACGAAAAAACACCAGGGAGGGAAACATTATTGCAGTGTTGACATTATATCTGATGTTGATGAGATTCTTGGCCAACAGAATGAACAGTTTTCTTTGAAAGGTCAGATGTCAAGTTATCTAAGAAAAAAAATTATGAATTTAATGTCCACTTATGGATTGGACTTGCCCGTTACTCTTTGACCTCTGCTGTTGCTGATCAAATTTTGTAGAGAAAAATATCTCATTGATGTGCAGTTTGAACAAGCAGAGTAAGTGATTGATAATTATTAATGAGAAGTGTTGAAATCACGTAAGATTTCACTGCTTAAACCTCTCAACTTTTTAGACAATTTTTACACATTTTTCATTTCAATTTTTTTTTATCAAAAATTCGAACAAACAATATTTTTACCTTTTTTCTTATATTGCTATTCTGCTACTATCATATAACACAACGCAACATTTAATTCTGCTCCTATCAACATAATATTTAAGCTTCACTGAAACAATTATTTTTCTAAGACACTTAAATAAGGATGATGGAGTAATGTATAGAAACTCAATTCAGGAACTGAACAGCAGAGTTTAAATTCCAGTTGAATTCATTACATTCACTTATACACAAATACCCTTGGGAAAGGTATGAATCCATCTCTTCTTGCCCAGCTAAGGGTTGAATAGCTGGACAAATGGGATCCTATAGTCTTGGGTGGCAACCAGTCTAGAAGGTCAATTCTGAATTCAGAGTCTGAGGAAGGTCATTTAGTCCCTTCACTCCAGTTATGCATAAATAGCAGGACTAGCTGTATCTTATAGCTTTTGTTAACAGTCTGCAGTAGATTGGTTACCAGCCATAACTATAGAACCTAATCTGTTCACTAATTTAACCCATAGCTGGAGGGAAAAGAGATGGATTAATACCTTTCTCAAGGGTATTTGTGCATAAGTGAATTTAACTGGAATTCAAACTCAACTGATTTCTAATATCTTTGGAATAACTGCACTGCATTCCTTACACCAAATGGGACATACAAGAACTCCAAAAACATGAAAGGAATTGTTATCGTCTTCAGAATATACTAAGAAAACAACTGGAATTTGATGGTAAGCTTTTGTAGCAGCATTCAGAGCCCCATAATCACCACACGTGCATCAAATTCCACTATCTAAGTAAAAGGCACAATAAAGAAACCCAGCTACTATTTGAAGAATGTATTATTCCTAATCCTAGCCTTTGGTGCTAGTGGAATATATGTTGTGCTCTGATATTGTCTTTGCTCTCTCAATCAAAGTACTACAGACAACATAGGAATTATGATGGTTTGCTGTCCATGATTTCCTCATTGACGAGTTATTGTTGTTTCTATCTTTTAGAGACAGAAGAACTTGCAATAAGTTTGCCTCTTAAACTGTAATCAGGTTTACTGCAGAAGGTTAAATTAACACAGAAAATAGCAATTGATATTGCAGTTAAATTTGTGAAGGTCAAAGAAGCAAGAAGCTGAAAGAGAGTTCCATAAGCAAGAAATGCAAGCTGTTAGCATAAAACACGATTATATTTTCAACTCTAAAATAATGATACCTTGCCTCCAATCTAGTACTGCACTTGCATTCATAAAGTCTAAGTATGATATCTAAGTTGTGTTATATTCTATGTTGCTAACTTTTATTAAGAGAGATTTGACAAAGATAAAAAAATGACTTTAGTAGACTTTACAGACATGTCTTTGAGCAACAAAAACCCCAGAAAAATGCTGCCAACGTGAAGGTCAAAATGTCTTCCAGGAATAACCACTGGGCTTTCGGACATTCTTCTGCAGCTGCCATGGAAAAAATTGCCTAACCTCCACGGGTCTCACTCATCCTGAAATCAATATGAAATTCTTTACTTAATCTTTGTTCATGATAAGTATAGCCATTTGAATATTTTCAATACCTGAACCTTGCATCTTCTCAGCTCTCTCAATTAGGATTTACATAATTAGGATTTACATAATTAGGATTTACATAATTAGGATTTACATAATTAGGATTTACATAATTACCACAAATCAGCAAATCTGTGCGTCTATTAACATTAATTCAATTTAAATAACTTCTCAATAAAAAGACTTAAATCCTGCTTGTATTTATTTGTATTTGTTAACAACCATTTACTATTTTTATTTCTGAATGTGCGTCGTGGTGCAGTGGATATCAGCTCAGAACGAGAAATCGGGGAGCCAAGTTCAAATTCTAGTTGAATTCATTACATTCACTTACGCGCAAATACCCTTGGGAAAGGTATTACTCCATCTCCTCTTTCCAGTTATGGGTTAAATAACAGGACAGATTGGGTTCTATAGCCTTGGCTGGCAACCAGTCTACCGCAGAAAGCAATGGCAACCTACTGCGGGATAATCTTCTGTCCAGTCAATCATGTCTCTTTTGAGACATGATTGCCCAAGCGTGTTTCACGTCTGGCACTAAAGTGACTATTTTTAAATTCGTGATGATTACACAATGCTAACATAAAATACTTTAAATTATAATTTGCAAAAGAATAATATTTAATCTGAACAGGCTAAAAAAATTAATGAATAAATAATCTTAGTTTTTTTGTTTTTTAATATTATTGATACAATATATCACTAATAAATAAATAATTTTGTTACTATTTGTCTTAATTCAAACATTAAGACATAACTGTGTATATGTTGAATTTGTTTTCCAAGGGAAGTAATTTTTTTAAATATTAGTTAGAATGACTTCCCTTGGTTAATATGCTGAATTGAAATAAACGATTTTTTTTATATTAAATATCTGAAATTCAAAGTTGCTCAAAGAAAAGAAGGATTATTTTTAATTTCTGAATTCTTAAAATGTTAAAACAACAGAAGAAAACTGGGAGCAAAAAGAGAAATAAATGAAATAATAGGTATTTGAAAAAAACTGAAATTTTCACGAAACATCATCATCATTATTAAGAACAAATGATAAAATAAATATACCTTAAAATAAAGACAATTATAAACGGTTGCCTTCAAAGTTGTTTTTTTTTTATCGTTTCACCCCGAACAAGGCATTCCACTGCCACTATTGCGCAGGGGGTTACAGAGGGGCGGGGAAGTGATGATAAAGGATGGTTAGATATAGGAAATGTCAGAAGGAGGGTGATAGACGGGTAAGGGTACCGAGAATGAGGGTTGGGTAGATGGTGAGAGTGTTTGAGAGAATAGATGCAAGTTAGTGTGTTAGGAGGTGTCTATTGACCTTACATTTAAACTCCTGGAGATTGTAGCTGTCAAGGAAGCAAGTATGAGGAAGGGAATTCCACAGACGGGAAGTGCTAAAAAAGAAGCCGTTGGAGTAGAAATTCCGGTTACATCTTATCTGTTTCACTGGAAAAGGGTGGGACCTAGTTGGTAGTATCTCGTGTAGGTGGCACCAATGACCTAAGTTCATCGGAGCAGAAGCCATTAAAGTACTTGTAGAAGAGGCACAGGGAAGCCACATCACGCCGATGAGAGAGTGGTTGCAGCCGGTCTGCCAAGTCGGTATCTATCACGTTACAGATTCTCCATTGTATTTTGTTATTAGTAAGTTTTTTTTATGCTTATTCCTCAATATATATTTATGGCTATATTCCATTGAAACACCAGTTCTCCTATGAACAGCAAAATGACAATGCCATGTCTGTACCTAAATGGCTGACTGTTTACAAATACCAGCTGCTCTAAGCTTAGATGCGCAGGTATCGTAATGGGTAACAGCTTTTGAAATTGGAAAACCAAGTTCTAATTTCGGTCATGTTTGTTATGTGCACTTACAAGCAAATAACCTTGAGAAATCAATCACTCCTGAATAGGTGAGGTAATTCTAAATACTTTTCAATCATGGACATTTAAACACAATCATAAAACACAATCCATCATATCAAGTCTTTATATATTTAATATGTGAAATTAAATATTATTAAATGTTATAACCCTAAAAGTGAGTTATAATCAATTATTAGCACGGCCACTGTAGATAGGGCCCAAAACAGGTTTATTGAATATAACATCTTTCCCAAAAGTGCAATAAAGAGTCACGACTAGGGAAGGGGGTTAATAGCAGGAGATCATCTCCAGGAAACTAAAAAACACCATTCCAAAAATTGATAATGGATGACAATGTTTAATTTAAGAAAGAAACAAGATAGAAATTAAGTTCAACTATTTTTACTTGTGTAGACATAAGTTTCAAATTCTTACTTTTTGATTCAAAGTTTAACGAACAGATTTTTACAAATGTTTAACATTAAGATGAAATTTGGAAAATTTTCTGTACATAGATAAAACAGCATTAGTAAAAAAGAGTTTTAACGATTTCATCCCAAGGAAGGCAATAAAGCCACTAAGACAAGTGGTTACTGAAAAGTAAAAAACTGAGAAAATGTTATTGAGTAGAAAGGAGAATAAAAGAACAGGTTTCAAAACGGCAGGTGACAACAAGTTAAGTTACATTTAAATTTTTGAAGCTCATAGTTGAAAGGAAACTAAGAAGCAAGAAGAGAGTTTCTCAGGTGAAAAAGACAGAAAAGAAATGAATACAGTTGAACTTATGTTTACATTTAACAATGTCAACAGTAAAATGTGGAAACCTAGCTGCTAATTTAGTACTGCACCTAAATTGAACGAGGCATGAAAGGACAGTTCATCAGAACAATCTTTAAATTATCTTGATTTCAACAGGACAAATTGTAAAGTTCAATAAATAATCAATCATATTGGAATGTTCCTTTAAACAGCACAGTAAATAACTGGACAAAAAGCAAATCTATGCTATTGTGTGACTCATAACCGTTATCGTTTTGTGAGGCATTTTTTGTTATTTGGAAACTTCATGTTCTCTACTTTGACTGAATCAAATCGTCTATCAAAAGGCAAAAGTGTAGAGTCAGCTTCCAGCAGTGGTTAAAGAAGATGTCAAATTTAAACTGCACAATAAATTAACTGATTACCTATTGATATTACTAGGTATTATAGTAGAAAATTCAGTTGCCCATTTTTTTTATTATCTTAAAACTAGCAGTATAGCCCGGCGTTGCTCAGGTGTAATGAAAGCTTTAAAACTAATCCATGGTCCTGGAGCTCAGACACTTTGGACATTGGCATGAGAGACTAAAAAGCAATAGTTGTTTCCAGTTAAAGCGAAACTATAGACTGAAAGAAAAATGAATGGATGTAAGTCAAATTATGATTTCCTGATATTGATATCAAATAAGTGTTTTCGTCGTAAACTGAATTTTAAAAGCTAAATAAGTCCTCTGAGTAAATGGTATCATGGCTGAGACTAAGAACTACAATTATACCTACTTAGAGCCAAATCCGAAGCAAAAACTAAAATAAAAGGACTGAACAAGCAGATAAACAGACACACACACACAAACATCTTGGCTTTTATATATATATATATATATATATATATATATATATATATATATATATATATATATATATTACACCGATTTTCTGCACTATTGTAAGAACTGCAACCTTGAAACTTCTGAATATCATTTCTTATGTCTTTGTCTATGAGTGTATCAAATTTGATTAAAATCGGACCACTCCTTCTATAACCCGATTTTTTCGGTTATCCATATTTATCGGGGATACCTCGACACAAAACCTAGCTAAGAACACTCGCAGACGCTGATAGTACAAATGTACAAATTTTCAAGAAAATCGGTTCAGCCGTTTCGGAGTCTATAGGTAACTGGGACACACATACATACACACACACACACACACACATATACACACACAAACAGACAAAGTTCCATTTATAAATAAGTTTAGATTTAGATCTGAAAGTCAAAATTCCAAGCAATAATAAAATAAAAGAAAACATCGTTAAATTAATCATTGGTACAAATAGTATATTATTGTATTTAAAATTTCATATTAGGAAATATTCGGCCTCAAAGAAAATGGGTAAGCTATATCTATTGATACTCAACTACCATTCGATACTACTAATCTTTTTGACTGCAGATGGTACTGGGGGTTATATGGTTTGCATTCAATTTTGTTCAACCATTGGCATAATTACTGGTCACAGAACTCTAGGGCATTGTCAGATTCATTCCTTGAAAATATGATGCTTAACACTTGTCACATATTCAAACTTTCTTGTTGGAGACCTGTAGTACTTCTGGTCAGCCTGAATACGAATCTACCAGTATCAATAATAATGATCACACTCCATTAGTATGGACATGATCCATGTCTAATCGGTTCAAAGGTCAGAACACTTTAGGCAATTTTATTCTGTTCTTGTATGCTTTACACCTTTTTACATATTCTTCTACGTCTGTAGATGAGACTCTAACCTTAACCTCCATTGTGCAGACGCTATTCTGCAATGAACATCGGCATGTATGCGACTTTGTGCTGCTGGCAGAACAACTGGGTCTTCATTACAAATGACACCCTTTTCAACAATATGACTCAATATGCTCCGCTCGACAAAATAACCGAATCGCCGTCAGCATAGGTGGAGTACCTGGACTAAATGATAGCACCAGGCAGTGAAATTCCTCGCAGCACCTGATTTGCCTTTAACTTGCGAAGGAAAGGTTCCAACGCTAATATGTACAGCTAAGGCGAGAGCGGACGACCTTGACGAATGGAATGAGAACATACGAAAGACTTCGATCGAACCCATTCACTTCCTCAACGCACCAGAGCTTCCAGAAATCGATGGTCAACCCTATCGAATGCCTTGGACTGATGTACATTTATCAGCGCAGCTTCATTTTTTGTTTGTTCGATGTTCAAGCGTACTATATGAAGCTTGTCTTGAATAGTCTTGCTCATCACAGTATAAGTCTGTTCGAAGCTAATCAGACTAGCGAGGACAGCCTGCAAACAGAAAGCTATCGACTGACGACATTTTGGTCAGGTCTCAATCCTGGGTAAAAAAGCAATCGGAGTCTAACCGTACTGATGAGCTGTGATACGGCGAAACAGATCTGTCTGAAGATGACAATATATATATATATATATATATATATATATATTGATTAAAATGTGTGACTGTGTTTAACATCGTTAAAGGCCGAAAGTTACCTAACCCATCTCCATCGTTTTTATCCTTGCGTAGCGTCTTGATAAAACCCTTGTTGAAGCGTTGAGGTATAGAACCCTGCTCCATCCAGTTGTTGAAAATCAGTTCCAGCAGAGGTACAAGGACAGTCATCTACCTCAAGTACAACTCTTAGAGTAGACCATCTAAACCCGGAAATTTATCCTAACCAATCAGCTTCAGCGCCTCCCAGATTTCAGACTGTGATGAAACCCTCACTCCAAGTTGCTTCTCGAAGCGGGGAAAGTAGGCCAAAAAGATGTCGAACTGAGCAGAGCTGAGACCGGGCTCCTTGGTTAACAGACCCTGAAAGTAGCCACACGAAATGCTTCATGTATTCACGCATTGGTAGCCATGGTCAGATTATCCGGCAATGTGGTGACGGCAATGTTTCTGACTTCCTCTGCACGCATTTCAGCAGCCTTATTCGTCGCCTCACAAGACATTCTTTTTAACTTAGTAGCCCTAACTACCAGAGCTTCATACTTCCTGATAAGCAAGTAGGTCAGCTCGGTCTAAACTAAGGCCACGTTCCCACTAAAACGGGATTTAATGGTCCAATCAACTTTCTCCTCAGCCGTCGTTTGCGCTGCCAATCTAGCAAGATTAAGCCGATTGCTATAGTCAGCAACAAACGGCCTACAGCTGAAAATAGTGCAGATATGGCGAGGAGAGAACTAATTACAAAGGACCTGATCTTGCGCAGGGAATATGAAGTTCAGTGAAGGATTAAAGGAGCAAAATATGAGGTTCTATGGGCCTCCTTTGACAATTTGAATGCGAGATTAAGTTTCGACATTTTGCTCGATCAGTTGGCCTTCTACCCCGTCCCCATGTGTTTGAACTTTTGTGACCGGTAAAAAAATCTACCTGTTGGAGGTGTGCTGAGACTGGTTACTTCCTGTCCAGAGAAGGTGGTCACTGGTGAACAAAATCTCTCTCTGGCCAGTACTGTCATTTCCGTGGTGCCTGTAGTGGGCCTAGCAGCGGCACGGACCGGCGGGGTCAAACTTCCGGTTAGGATTACCCCCCCCCCCCCCCCCACTTCACTTTCCCAAAAAATCAATGCATTTTGCTAGTGCGGGCAAGGAAGGTATAAGGGGAGTGGGGAGTCGTTATTAAGAGCAGAGGGAAAAAAACTAAACAGCTGGCATCAGTCTCCTGAAGACTCCAGGGGTTAGAGACATTTATAGCCCCATTCCCTCCACCAGTTCTAAAAGTGACGCCCCGGCGTCTTATGTACAGACGGCCAACGAGATTCAAAAGTTGAACAGAGCTAGGAGAAGATCGTTCAGCTTAGAAAACTAAAGGAGGAGGAGTTAGATAAAAAAAAAAGTCTTAGCCAGTGGGGTTGCCGTGTCTTTCATCCTCTGCCTCATTCAGCCTATCTACCAAAAAATTTATGACCCCTTCTATTATGACCAGATACTAAACCCCTAGCATCTCAAAAAATGATCACCATCAAGAGTGCTACAAAAAGAAAATCCTCGGTCAAAAGTACCTCTGTCTCCACTACTAGTCCTACTCCTTCTCATACACCAAAAACACCTCCCAAGAAAAAATGAGAAGAGGCAAAGGAGGGTCGCTTGTGAAAATGTATCCTTGTCAACCAACTTTCGCGTTGAACATTTTACAACCCGATTTTCATCACTTTTTTTATGAATTTAAGGGATGGGTTATTTCTTTGTTGTGAAAGGAGACTTCTCGTTATGGATAAACGATACAGCATTTGGTGGGGATCGATTGTGGAGATTCATCCTTGTGAATCCTCTGCGTTTTACGTTGAACAATGTCTTATGTAAAGCATTTAATCATCATTTGATACCACATTATTTCGGAACGGGTCATTTCTGTTGTAAAAGGACACTTTAGCTCTGGATAAACGACACGCTTTCTTCTTTTCGCTTAATAACGTTATCTTTTGATTAAAGTTCGATGAAACGCTCCACTCTGGGTTCATCTTTTAACGACACTTTTCTCCAGAACGAAAATTTGCAAATCAACTTGACACTTGCCAATCAGTTAGGACTCCTAATCATCAACGGACTAAAAAATTAAATCAAATCATAAGCGATTTTTAATACCGGACAGAATGTGTGCAAAATATCAGCAGATCAGGCGGAGGGGGGCGTTGGCGCAAACCGAAAAGTATAAAGAGTTAAAGATATTGCCCAACTTCAGAAAATGGAATGGGAAAGGCGTCGAGGTTCCGAGCAATTTCTCCATGGCTAAAGGAGTTCATGGTGAGATCTTGCCAAGGATCTCAGAAGGTTGGAAATGCTTCAAGAGACGTACGACTGCTTTTCCACGGTGCCACTTTTGGTTTATTTTAGTGACAATGACGCAAAGAAGCTGAGTCAGTTTTACTCGAGGAGACTCCAGCCTTTCGTTCACCACTCTCTTTATAGAGGCTTTCAAGATAACGTTTTTACTTTGAATATTAATAATTATTGGCCTTCCATATCTTAAAAAACACAAACGCTTAGCAAAATTAACAAGATTTCTTGATCTAATTTCAGTCAGCTTATACCTGGCATGGATCGATGGATCAGAAAATTGGAAAATAAAAACTGAACTCCTGTCTCATTAATTGGATTTCTAAAAGAAAGGATATAATAGGCGATGATAATTCAAATTAAAGGCGAATTCTATCAAAAGTTGTTTAAAAAATATTTAAAAAATATCTGTATTGTTTTTTAATTTCTAATAATTAACAAATAAGCATCCATCTTAAGACAGGATTTTGTAGGAAGAGTAAATCTTAACTCGCCGTTAGATTTTCAGCTGCTTCAGTTTTTTGAATTTGGCGAAAACCTAAAGCAGTTTATTTTTTATAGAATTATTCACTTATAGGAATTAAATCCTTCATATTTTTTTCAAACAATAAAATCTCATCGGGAGGTTTGTGTAATAAAAAAATCATGACAAGGGCAAATACTGCCAAAATACTTGCGGACATAGTTATAGATCTACCACGTTATTTTTTTTAACCATTTATATAATAACAACTCCCTTCACCACTCCCTCAAATTCGAGAAAAATACTTTCGCGAGTTAACGTGAAATTATTTTCTAACAAATGAATACCTTCTATTAAAAAGTTCTCACCTCTATGTAAAATTAGATTTGGAATTCCCTTACGGATATAAAAGTAGAAGCAGACTGCTTCACGAGGCTCTCAATAATTTCGAAGAATAGTTAGCTCTACATATGCCTACCGCCACTCCCGCACAGTGGAAGTGAGACAACCAGCAGCCGTCGCCTAAAGTCTTGTCCATGAACACAGCAGAAAAGATTAACCAGCAACTGTTTACTAAACCTTTTGTCTACGAACTCAAAAACTCACCAAGATGACCGTCATAAAGTCGGTCTAAACATCTAACACATCATTACGAATTCTTAACTACTTTATTAAACAAACTTCACTGAAAGGAAAATTGAACATTTTATTGTCATTATATATTTCGGAAAAGAATGTTATTTCAAGTGACTCTCTGTTTCTACTTTTCCTTCAGAAAATAAACTTTCATCGAAAAGATGTCTTTTTTGTTGAACTTTTTTGCTGCTGTTTTTAAATGTTTGAAATACTAATACTCAGTAACTAAAAACTGGATAGACGGATCCCAACGCACTAACCCATCTTCGATCTCTTAAAGATTCATTTCTTAACGCTGCATTAGAGTGAAAAAGACTGCCTATTATATAAACAGGGAAAACTTTTGTCTTACAAATAAAATTTAGATTTGAGAAAAAATAGCTTGTGTTTATTTGAAGGAAGTCGTAAATATTATTATTATCATTATAACAAATTTTGTAGCCATTTGTCAATTCCTGATCTAACAGTACAACGCTCTTGTCGTAGAGTAATGAGGTGGTGGCGTGGTCAACTCGGTTACCAATTGTTGTAGACTGACCGTCAGGGTTACCAATAGTTGTGGTTCAAACGTCGGGGTTGTAATTTTAAAGGTGGAAAGTAGGCTGGATGTCCAAACCACTACATTCATAAATAAAATAACTCAAAGCACAATGTAACGATAATAACAACATTGTATTAAGCAAGGTTACAGGATTGATTAATTTGTGCATGCAAGATATAGTAAAGAAAGTTCTCTCTTAGATATTGAATAGAATCTATTAATGTTCATGCTGGAAGAGTTCCTGAAAAAGGAAATAATGTTTGTACTGATCAGTAATTGAATAATATTTTACAAGTCGTGAAATATGCTTATAAGAGAGAGAAACATTTTGATGTAGCTAATTGCTGAATGCAATTAGCGCAGTATGTGAGTCGGAAAGGAACTAACGGCATTCGGATTGTTAGCTCTGAAAAGACAGTTTCCAACTGGTCTAAGCACGTGTGAACATCCGCTTATATATTTCTTAATAAAGCGCGGGAAAAAAAGAGGCCTCACGTGCAGCACCAATGTAAGAGTATATGGGTATGTGTGGATGAACGTGTGTACATGGCGATATGTATGTAAGTATGTACGTGCATGTAGAAGTGATTCTACAATGATAAGAAACATGGTTTTGCAAGGGAACAAAGTTCGATCCCACTCTTGTGAATCATTGACCAAATGCCCTCAAGTTCAATATATATGTTGGGGTAGTTTTCCACTTTTGCCACCCGCTGACGTTTCACCAAGAATACTTAAAAACATTGATTTGGTTTTCAAACAGTCAATGCGTTTAAATAGTATCATATCGCGTTGTGGTCACCAGACAGTGGCTTCATTTTATTTTTTTTTCAATGTTCACTAAGACGAAAGAAAGATCTATGTGAATATAAATGAGAAGACTGGGCTTTAGACACGATTTATCGATTTACTTGTAAGTGGACGATGCAGTCATTCGTCTCGAACGGTTATCGAAGGATAGAAGAGACGAATATGCTAAGCAACGTCGGAATGGAGCCCCCCTAATATGTGACAGTAAATGAACGTTCAAAACAATAGGTCTTTTCATCATCACCCCCCTCTGTACATCTTTCTTTTCTGTTTTGGTGATATTTTACAAAACAGACGTTAGTAAACAGCACAATCGGTGCCACTTCCACAAAATTGGTTAGCCCTAATTACAAGAAGGCCATTAATATTTAATTCGACTATTTATTTTTTTAATTAATCTACAGACGGCGGGAAAGAAAAACACTAAATATTTGCATCTGATCGACTCTACTTACTAAAAATATTAGCCGTTATGCGAACACGAAATATGTTCTTATTGACGTAGAATATTGCTTCATGTTACCATAACGACGAAATAGTTAATCTCAAATTGAGGCGATAAGGTTGCGTGACCGATCAATACATTATAGAAAGATAGACGTTCCTTTTTATGCTGAGCGTTGATCTGAGACTGAATTAAACTTTCATGTCAAATTTGCCTGGTATACAAGGTCACTGAAAATATAGAATCCTGTTAAGACTGAACTCTTATTAGCTGAAGATACCATTTTACATTGCCTTTGATGATGGCTCCGATCGGATAGATTGGTCCTTCTTTGAAGCCCAACAGTGAATTATATATATATATATATATATATATTAAAAAAGGATTAATTCAATTTTAATTTTTTTAATATATATTTGCTCTGTAATATTTTATTACATGGAGCTCTCTTCCTGTATCATTTTTTAATATTAAAATAAATTTTTAATATTAATTAGGATCGGGTTTTTTGGAATTTACCTTCTTGCTTTTTTCCCTTGGATTGAAGTATCTGAATTAAAATATATATATATATATATATATATATATAAGAGATCACTAACTACATTTTTGGCATATTCATCACTTTCCGTAACATGCGGGGGTGGGGGAGACATTGGATAAAAAGATTTTTATGTGTGGATGCTTCGATTGTCTTCGAAAAGACGATACTTTTGAACAGAATTCCCATTGTTTTTTAATTTAAGGACACATAAAAATCGAGTCGTCCACCCACGATTGACATCTGACTGTTGTACAATCGCAAAGAGATCCTTACTTACACACTCCATGGCCACAGGAATTCGCCATTTTTTTCTGTGCTAGAGAAATTCTTTCAAGTTTCAAGAATAGTATTCCGGTGTTCTCTCTGATTTGGTTTTCCCATCTTTTTAGGTGATTTTTGTAGGATCTAAACGCATAACTTCATTTTCCTCTGATGATGTTTAGATTGAGTCGTAAGTAATGTCCGCTTTTGTTAAACAACTTTAATAACGAATCCATAATCCTCACTATAAATCATACAGAGTAGTTTATAATTTGAGAGTACACTAACACACCTGATATTTTTGCATGACAGTGAAAACGTACACGGAGAGTTACAGAGAAAAACTCCTTAACCCCACTAATGATTGAAAGTGTATTTACGTTATAAGATTATGGGAGATCAAGCAATGAAATAACACTATTGAGTCATGTAAAACCATATTTAGTGTCTGGGGTCAAGGAGTCCTAACTGATTGGCAAATGTCAAGTTGGTTTGCAAAGTTTTGTTCTGGAGAAAAGTGTCGTTAAAAGATTAACCCAGAGTGGAGCGTTTCATCGAACTTTAATCAAAAGATAACGTTATTAAGCGAAAAGAAGAAAGCGTGTCGTTTATCCAGAGCTAAAGTGTCCTTTTACAACAGAAATGACCCGTTCCCGAAATAATGCTATATCAAGTGATGATAAAATGCTTATTCTGACAAACATTTCCAACAGCAACCCCATCTATTATAATAGTTGGTATTTTTATGTCATTACTTTGCATCTGGACGAGATTAGCTCCCATTTCTTGCAAGAATTTTCATGCTCTTTTGGAGACAATTTCAGTTTAGAAAATATTTGTGAAATAGAATTTACCATTATATCGGACGGTCTACTTCTAAGAGAACATTTATAGAAACGAGACAACCAGCGGCGATTATTCATCTTGATAAACTTTTTGTTAAAAGGATAAAAGAAATTCTTGTTTAAAAATAAATTCAACGCTAATTTATTAAATATTTTTTCTTGCCTCAACAAATGCTGTATTTTTTTCTCAGCGAGAAACTAAAATTAAATTTATGAAGTTAATTGCAATACTGTATGTGTGTTACGGGGAAACGAAAAAACATGGAGTGCCTCTCGTTGGTATAGCATTTTTTTTATAATAATACGCACAGCATTTTCTTGAAAGACAGAAAAGTATTTGAACTTCCAATTCTCAGGTATGAATCACAAAACCGGATGGATAATATTACTTCATTTTAATTTTGTCTGGAAACACGCAGTTTCTCGAGTCAGTAACCCACATTGTTATCACTGAGCTGCACCAGCAAGTATGGCTTCCAAAAGCAACATAAACACACACGATATATATATATATCATTTCACCCCAAGCAATGGGAGACCACCACTGGTGCACAGGGGGTTACAGTGTGAGAAAAGACTGTAATACAGTGAGCAATGGGGAAAGGATAAAAGATGAACGGAATTCAAGAAGATGGAAGATGGCAATTGACGTTGCATTTAGATTGTATCAGAAAAACAAGCAAACGGAATGAAGTTCCACAGGCAGGAAGTGCGAGAAAAGAAACTAATCGAGTAGACGTTTAACAGCAAACTCTTAATCCCTCCTCCATTCAATCAACTAGAAGTCCTCATATCTACAGTAAACAATATTGAATGTTTCGCTCACAAATTATTTTTTATTTCTTTAATCTTTAATTATTTATAAATGGAACTTTATCTATGTGTGTATGTGTGTATGTCCGTTACCTATAGACTCCGAAACGGCTGAACCGATTTTCTTGAAAATTTACACAGTTGTACTATAAGCGTCTGCGAGTGTTCTTAGCTAGGTTTTGTGTCGAGGTACCCCCGATAAATATAGAAAATCGATAATCGAAAAAATCGGGTTATAGAAGGACTGGTCCGATTTTAATCCAATTTGATACACTCATAGACAAAAACATAAGAAAGGTTGTAGTTCTGCCAATAGTGAAGAAAATCGATAATATATATTATATAAAAGTCAAGATGTTTGTGTGTGTGTGTGTGTGTCTGTCTGTCTGTCTGTATGTCCTTTATACAAATCCACAAGTTTTATCCGATTCTCACCAAACTTCACACAAATATTTTTAGGCTGAGTCTGAGCTCCAGGACCATAGATTAGTTTTAAAGCTTTCATTGTACCCGAGCAACGCCTGGCTATACTGCTAGTTTCTTTAATAATTTTATCCCAAGCAAAGCGATAAAATCACGAAGACGCAAAGGGTTACAGGGAGTCAAAGAAAGAAACTAATATTAAGGTGATCAGTCAGTTGAGTGCCATACGTGATACACGCTTGGGCGATCATGTCTCGAAAGAGACATGACTGACTGGGCAGAAGATTATCCTGCAGTAGGTTGCCATTGCTTTCTGCGGTAGACTGGTTGCCGACCAAGGCTATAGAACCTAATCTGTCCTGTTATTTAACCATAACTGGAAGGAATAGGCGGATTAATACCTTTCCCAAGAGTATTTGCGTGTAAGTGAATGCAATGAATTCAGCTGGAATTCGAACTCGGCTCCTCGATTTCTCGTTCCGAGCCGATATCCAATGCACCACAACGCACATCCTTAACTGACTGATTAAGGCGATAGATGGCAATAAAAGAACAGAATTCAAAAAGACATGTATTTAAACAAGAAAGCAAGAAACTAGAAGAAAATTCCACCAGCGCCAAGTGTGAGAGACTAAACTATTAGCATTACATCTAGTAATTTCAACGGGAACATGATGAGACCTAATTACCATTTTCGTATTGCGCTTAAATTCATTTAGTCGAGGAAAGCTCATCGGAACAATTGCCATGAAAATATTTTCTAGAAAAGGCACAGGGGAGGTAAATCAGAAAAGAGCTGATCTAAAAAGCAATCCACGCTCGAATGGCTTTTGAGGGTCGTTTTTTTACTGTTCTCTTCGATGAGCATAAAAAAAAAATACCTCACCATTTTGATTATTAGCAAGTTTTTATTTTTTCCTTTTACGGGAGATGTGAACGCAAAAATGATTTTTAAAAAGTCGCTAATATTAGCGATATTTGCCATAACGCGATTGTCTCGCACGCTTGTCACACTGACCTTGTTAGGTTCTCACTTCTGTCAGATTAACCAAAATATAATAAATAACAATGAATACAGTGAGTTCGATCTTCATTGGTGGTAGCAGGATTTTCTTCATGTAAGAGACGAAATGGAATATATACGTCAGATCTTCGAAATGACTGACCTTTATCTTTTATAATCTGACAGATGGTGAAGGATTTTTTCTGTTGAATATCTTGGCGTGCTAGTGATTATGCTCTTGGAAAAGGCATGAATTCATTCCTCCCTGTTCACTAATGTGCGAAATGAACATCAGCAGCCCCAATCGGAATTGGTGTGTGTGAGTGTGTCTAATGTTTAGCTTACTAGTTTATGGTTTGTGTGGCTGCCGTCAATTTTCGATTTGACCACCAGGAGTCAATTAACGACTTTTTCGCTTTGATTTGCAATTACAACTAAAAAAAACAAAACAAAACAAAATAAAACAAAAACACGAATAATTCATAAAAATCATCAGTTTCGTAAATAGCAATTCAACATATTGATTATCCGTACTCCTGCCAAAAGTGTTGTCATTCTCTTTCACTTCCAGTAACCCTTCCCTCGACCTTTGCGTCTTAGTGGCATTATCGCCTTGCTTGGGGTGAAATGATTAAAAAGAAAATTCTTCCTAAATCTCTTAATATTTTCTGGATTCCAACCAAAAGAAAAACAAAAGCAATTATATTTACTTGATCATCTGAGACATTCGATCATTTCAATCCCTGGAATTCATCAAAGGCAAATGAACATTTTCTTACAGATTTTCATGTAAAATAAAATTAAAAAAATTTAAATCTCAATTGATTCTTTAAAAAAAAATCAGGAAACACTTTCTTCCATCGTCATCTGGAATGACCCTGCTTGTTAAAACCACGTTATGAAATGGCCAACAAGCTGAACTTATAAATAATTTATTCAGAGTTTAACTTTGAGTGCTTCATATTTGCAAGTCTTGTGCCAAAACTGATTGATTCGTTTTTTCACAGATTGTTAGCCCTTTACAGGATATTTAAGGTCATAAAATATTTTTAAACCGCGAGTATATTTTCTAAAGATAATAATGGTTTAATGATACAGGTCTTACTAATTAACCCATAGTGGGGTTACAAGAGGTAGAGCTGTCTTACCCCCTACTAATGGAATACAAGGAGAATAGAGACGATGATTTATTCTTGAGGTATTCATGGCAGGTCTCAATTGTAAAAGTTAGGGGCTGGTGGGACTAAGGAAAGTCGCTCTTCAGAACACACACGCCATGGAAATAACGACAGAGCAGCGAGAGGCTCGCAACGTTTCGCCTGTTGGAAAGAAGTCATCATTCCTTCCATATTTACCAATGGATTGGATACAGAACAAGATGTAAATTGTCCATTTCTATTATCAAAATATTTACTCATTTCGTATCTGCCATAGAATTAAAGACACTAAGCTCGTCTAATGATCCGTTATTGTAGCTGAGGTAGATCTGTACCGTAGTAGGGAGCTGGTTAATGTTTCTTTGATTCGGCCTTGTGTCAGACTTAACCGAACTCCCTACAACTTACAAGTTTATGCAGAATTATCATCAGAAGGTTTTTCACCATCAGAAGGTTGGTTGTCGGCAGGTTGGAATGTGTGGAATAGCGTAAGAAGAATAAAATATACATTTTGCATTTTAAAATAGAAATTTATTAAAGGGAAAGACTAACATAAGTGGTAGGAGTTAAAGTGCAATTAGAAACATGATTAAAAGGTTAAGGGTGGAGTTCGTGTTCAATGAGAAAGTTGAGTTAACGGTATCGAGAGTTGAAGAAATTGTTTGTAGTCGTAATTTGTTGAAAGAGATAAGGAAAAAGAGAAAGAGGACAATGTCCAAGTCGCTTGAAGTTGAAAGTTACATTTTAGTGTTGTCTTTCTCGTTGCTTCCATCTGACTGACTTGACTGACGTTGATGAAGTCCTTTTATTGTCATCTAGATTTGTTTCGCACTTACACGCGAAGTCATTTTGGTCTTACAAGTCGCTCCCATTCATCAAAAATCATTTTAACACCTACTTGCGAAATCTGGTTTCGACTTTTTCATTAAGCAGATGGTCAATCCTTTTTCTATTTGGAAAAACCAGGATTTCACACGTCATTGTGAATTTTTGTAAAAGTGAAGAAGAGAATTGATTTAAATTAATTTCTTATCCGCTACAGATCAACTCAATACATTACTTGAACGGCGCGTCCAGTAACCCGATCGTTCCTGGTTGTCAACGATTTGTGCCCTTGTGTTAGACTAAGCACCTGGAATTATAGTTTTAAAACTTTGTAACAAGCAGAGGAATCATAATAACATAATCCCATTTGGTATTTGCAATTAATGTTAATCCACAAAGGGTAAAAAGTCATAACTCTCTTCCCACTGAAAGTTCCAATACGGACATTTCAGCATGTTTGGGTGTCAATCTTAGGAGAGTGAAGAGAACTCGGAAAGGGTTGAATGAGTCTAATGGTGATTACGAAGGTACAGCAGCTTGGAAAACTCACCCAGATCCTTCTGATAACAAAAGAACTCCCAAATTTGTTGATGAGATCCAGGCCTTGATTAAAAAATCCCTCCAAGTCAATTAGGCTCATAGTCAAGAAGGTAGTGCTGCTCTGTGTCAAGAGAGTGGCTGCTAGAAGACCCTATGTCCGACAACAGGAATTTTCACCATGCCACAAAAGTAGGAGGGCCTAGTCATGGCTGTCTGACAATTTCTGTAACCACATCACCCCTTACATTTTGCCACCTAACTCACCAGACTGCAACCCCCTTGATAATCATGAGTGGGGCGCAGTCGAGCGAGAGACCAACCAAACTCGTTGCAACACCAAAGATGAGCTGAACGAAAGGGATTAGGCCAGCATTCACCAACTTAAACAAGGGAACCGTCCAGAAATCGTCTGGAAAACCGTGGTTGAAACCAATGGCGATTCTATCGAATAAATTTACTCTTCAGTATTTCAAGATATTTTTATGTAATCTTGGTAAATATTCTTTAAAATGAGGTGTCATATTTTGATCTTTTCGTCATTTAGACGACAATTTATACATCGCTCCCTCTGTGTGTGTTAATCCAACAAAACAATAGAACTCTCAAGAATAAAGGACGACAGTATATATATATCTAAAAAAAATAACTAGGAGTCAAAATGGCAGCAATTGCGAGATACAGTCAAGATTTGAGTGTAAAGTAGAAAAAATTACAAATAATCACGACATTCTACATTTACGCACATCCGCAGACATTTACACTATAAGTTGGGGGGGGGGTGCTTAGACCAATACAAAGTGTATATAAAAAAAATCGAGAAGTAGTCATACCCGTTTGACGAGTGGGCGAAGTGATTCCCCGTGGTTCGTTTACGAAACTCTGAAAGCGGGAAGTAGAAGGTAAAGCCAATCAGCTAAGAGAAACATTTTAATTGTATTAATTAATTGCATACATAGACAAACACCCAACGGTCTATCTCATCTGTCTTCGGAGGGCCAAACTTATTAAAATCTGATTAAAAAGAAAAACATCAATACTTAATTGAAACAAAAACTGATTATTTTCGGTTTGCAATACTTTGACGCTGCTGTGTTTTACATTAGGGAGGATTTTTAATAAGACTAAAAATGTTAAAAACGATGGAATTAGAAATTTCGACGCGTTTGGCTTTCAAAAGAAATTCAGTATTCATCCATGTGCCTAATTTGCTATTCGACAACCCTACTTCTGTTTGGATAGATCAGAGAATTATAAAAGCTATGCATTAAATCATTTCCCGTTTATAGCCTATCACTGTCAAGCCGTCTCTGCACATGAAGCGGCGAAAGAAAAAAATAGAGAAAGAATCAAATTCAGGTTTTTCCCCAAGAAGCGTATTTGTGTTGAATTGAGATCAGTCAAATCTAGATAATACACACACCGAAACGGTTATCTGACTCGGCTTTGAATTTTCAAAGACATTAATGAAGTCGCTACAACACCAACGGCTTGCGAGATTAGAATATTAAACATCACACCGAGACAGAGATCTGACTTAAATCTGATGAATCGAAAAAACAAAAATAAAACGCAGTCACAATAATTATACAATTAAGTCGAATGTTGAAAGAGGATTTTTTTTTCTTCTGCATGAAAAACAACGATTTCTTTTTTCTCCATTTTGTCCGGACTACAATGTATGCAGGCGAGGAATATACTACACTGCCAGTCTCAGTTTTCTGGCCTTAATCTCTCGATGTCAACTCAAGTTGAATTTGTAACTTATCTGAAGCAAAAAAAAAAAAGTTCAACTTGTCTCTTGTGCGGAACACAATAATCAATGCCGTCAACGGATCCCAAACCAGAATAATCAAATTTGTTCAATTAAGCATTCATGGAATTTTTTAATCACAAGGTTTCAATAACTGAGTTTGGCGCCCCGGTGACAGACAGGAAGGGACCCGACCGTCAGTTGAAATCATTCATTCAGTTTTGCGGCCATTTGTATTTTTTGTTTGTGCTTAACATAGAGTCGTCGTTTCTTTCCCTTGGGGCATCAATTGCAAATCCCAAAATGGGACGCTGCCGTCATTATTTATCTACTCCTTACAGAGACTTTCCTTTATATCTATCACAAATCTAGGCATTTACTAAGTTTGGCACAAGGTTAAACATTTTGAAATCCAGTCGGACTAGCAACTGAACCATCGTACCCAAGTCACTGCCTTACTCTTGATTTACTTAGATTTGTGGTACAAAGATCAAAATGTCATTGCTAATCGAATCGCAGATACTTTCCAATTGACTAACCATTACACAACAGTGAAATTCCGTATCTATCATACTTGCCATAATTAATTTTACTTGTTACTTCATTAGAACAAATTAACGAGTCCAGAGAAACCAACTATTATCTCCAATTTTTGTTTATTCCTCATATTTTATATGCATTTTACTTTTACCTGTATTCTCTTTTATTATCCAACCAGGTTTCACCTAAACATTTGACTAAAGTTTCATCTGCGATACACAAATCTCTCATTTTCTACTGTATTTTTTGTCTCGATTTCTTCGTAAAAAGTTCAGATGTATCACCAGCTTTCACCCATTTGCCTCTTTAATATCCAACCAGTCAGTTTCTGTTTCGCTTCCCACACACACACACACACACACACACACACACACACACACACACACACTATTATTATTATTATTATTATTAGCTACCTTTCCTCCTTCACCTTTTCCTCGCTTCCTTCTTCCCCTAATTTTTCTCCTTATTAATATTGGTAATTTTCTCGATCAGAAAGCCTAACAAATTACAGCTCACAAGAGTCGGTAGTTGAGCAGAGCTTTACACCTTAACCCTCGAGAAAAGTGACAGCCGTACAGGGGAGCGAGGGCAAACGAATAATACGTTTTCTGAGCAAAAGCTGATAATTTTCAGGGCAAATTCATTCTGCAACCCACAGTGTCAAGCTTCCATCGATGGACATACATCATGTGGTGTATTCCTTCAGGACGTAGGCAATCATGACTCTCCACAATTTCATTTGTAGTTCTTAATAAATTTTGTTTAAATTGATTGTTTTGCCAGCACATCAACCCCTGTGGGTCATTTAATGTTTTATTTAGGAATGTTTCAACTGGATGTGAGTTGTTTGTTTTTTTTAAATTGTTCTCAAAATATCACAAGTTATATAGTATTGGAAATATTTTATAGAAGAATGAATTGTCTCCTTTTGTAGGGGTCGCGATTACAGGCCTCTGGTTTGGGCTGACATATCTTCCTTTTTTTTTCTACGACTTCAACGAGTCAACACGGACTAATTTTAGCTCCGTGAACATCAACCAGCAGCCACATGGTGTCCGAAAATGGAGCGGCCAAGAAAACAACCTATGATCGTGGATGACCCAACAGGTGCAGCAAAGCATCAGAAAACGGAATCCTTCTTCAGCTAGAAGACGAATTTATTCTGACGTCGCAAGAGAAAATGAGAACTGTTAACAGAATGAACTATACTGCTTCCAGTTAAGTCTGCGCAAAAACCACTGTTTTTTGCAACCATTTTCTTAAACCCTATTTTGTATCTTCCCTCTCCTCCTTCTTCTTTCTGTTATCGGGCCTTTTCTTCTTACACTAAAGCTTGATGTTATCCTATTTTCTCTCACCATGTCACGTCAATGCTCTTTTACCCTTATGTTCTACAGTAGACAAATTAACTGGTCACTAAAATTCTAAGGAGTTTAAAAACCAGCACACTTTGCTAAAAATCAGTATAATAGTTCGGGGGTATTTCAAAACTTAAGATGCATGGTTCAAAGTCCAAGCCCTATTTTCTATAGAAGTTGGAAGTATTTTATTTTCTTCTGATATCCTATTATTTGGGCAGTGGGTCCATTTTTGAAGAGCATGTTATGGTTTTGTGCTGGGTGGGGGATAGTGACCACGTATTTGTTGTTCTTCACACATTTTATCAAAATATGTTTTACGGTGAGAAATTGATTTTGTCTAATTCTTATTCTGTTAATCACTATGTCAATGGCTCTATATTTTCCTTTCTTATTGTCGGCTGATGTTCATATAGTTTATTGGTTGAGAACATGTTCAAAATTGCTTTCCATTTTATTTTCATATGTTGTGTGATTTTGTTTTTGTAATCTTTGTATGGGAGTTTGATGTTGATTATTTTCATTATCATTGCCTTTTTTGCCAGCGTGTTGGCTTCTTGGTTTCCCTTGATGCCGAAACGGCTAGGAATTCAAGCCAATATTGTTTTCTGCTTTATTAACTGATGACATGTTTTTTGTTCTTTTCTTTAATTGCTGTTAAACTAGATAAAGAGTCCGAGAATATTATAAAAGTTCTATCTTTTGAATTTTCTCTCATTTTAAGTGGCATTTTAATGACTTGTACTTCAGCTGTAGAGATGAATGCATTTATTTAGTAGCCCGATTTGTTTATGAATGTGTTTGTTTGTAGCAGCGGCACCTATTTTTTCCCGGATTTTTTTATCATCACAATATTTGTTTTAATTCTCAGTACATAATTTAGGTGATTGTTTCATTTTTTTGTGTGTCAAGGTTAGGCCTATGTGAGATTTTCCATCGAGCTACTTTATCTATTATAACTGGTATTATATTGTCAAGATCTTTATATATATATATATATAGCTTCGTTGATTCCAAGTCCAAGTAAAGGAATGGCTGTTGACTTATTTCGATAGAACTGGATATATTCAGGTTCATATGTCTTTTTTTATTATGCCAAGTAATTTGGGTTGGGTTAGCCGAGTTCGAATTCCAGTTGAATTCCTTGCATTCATTTACGCGCAAATACCCTTGGGAAAGGTATTAATCCGTCTCCTCCCTCCAGTTATGGGTTAAATAATAGGACAGATTGGGTTCTATAGCCTTGGTCGGCAACTAGTCTACCGCAGAAAGCAATGGCAACCTACTGCGGGATAATCTTCTGCCCGGTCAGTCATGTCTCTTTCGAGACATGATCGCCCAAAGCGTGTATCACGTATGGAACTTAACTGACTATAGTTTTAGTACATATTGAAGGGAAAATTTTTTCCCATCTCAGGAATATAGGTGGTTCATTGGCTTATATATTGAAAATTTTCATAGGTGATATCCGGAAGGCTCCGAGACTTAATATCAGTCCTTGATTTTGTATGATTTGTAGTTGTTTTAAAATAAGAGTGATGCGTGGCACTTTAATGCATTCATTGACTTATTTTGTTCTGATGTGTGACATATATTCTGAGCATTGTATTTTAGTTGGCATCCCAATTCAATTTTGATATTTAGAAGCTACAAAGCCTTTTGGCATTTTAATTTCAGGTAATCAATGTGGATTTGAAGTTGTTTGCTATCTAGCATGATTCCTAGATATTTTATTGGTTGGACAATGAGAATTAAGTGTATTTAATTTTAAGTCTGGATCGAAAAGGTAGGCTCGTTTTTTGAAGAAATGCGTACAAACCGTTTTTGTCTGGAAGAAACGGAATCCATTTTCATGTGTCCATTTTTCTATCTTGTTCAGATATACATCAAGGGAAGGCATGTTTGGTGATAAATATGATATTGAGAGATCATCTACATATTGTGATTTTTCAATTCCTGTATTAATACTTTTAATAATACTGTTTATTTTGAGAATAACTATATAAACTTATATAATAAATGGAACAGTGTGTGTGTGTCCGTTACCTATAGACTCCGAAACGGCTGAACCGATTTTCTTGAACATTTACAGTTGTACTATAAGCGTCTGCGAGTGTTCTTAGCGAGGTTTTGTGTCGAGGTACCCCCAATAAATATCGAAAATCGATAATCGAAAAAATCGGGTTATAGGAGGAGTGGTCCGATTTTAATCAAATTTGATACACTCATAAACAAAGACATAAGAAACGATATTCAGAAGTTTCAAGGTTGCAGTTCTTACAATAGTGCAGAAAAACGATAATATATATATATATATATATATATATATATATATATAAGGCAAGATGTTTGTGTGTGTGTCTGTTTATCTGCCTGTAGGTCTGTATTTTTTTTCAGCCCTTTTATTTTAGTTTTTGCTTTGGGTTTGGCTCTAAGTAGGTATAATTGTAGTTCTTAGTCTCAGCCATGATACCATTTACTCAGAGGACTTATTTAGCCTTCAAAATTCAGTTTACAACGAAAAAAACTTGTTTGATATCGATACCAGGAAATCAAAATTTGACTTACATCCATTCATTTTTCTTTCAGTCTACGGTTTCAGTTTAACTGGAAACAACTATTGCTTTTTAGTCTTTCGTGCCAACGTCCAAAGTGTCTGAGCTCCAGGACCATGGATTAGTTTTAAAGCTTTCATTACACCCGAGCAACGCCGGGCTATACTGCTAGTTACTGATAAAATGCTACATTGAGGTACTCCTGCTTCCTATTTTTGTGTCTGATGTTTCCATTTCGTACTTTGCATGTTTGATTTGATATAGAGTTTTGGCTGAATACAGCCATTCTTCCTTTTATTCTCATCTTGTACGTGTCTTTTAGGATACCATACTTCCATGTGGTCTCACAGGCTTTTTCCAGATTGAAGAAAATTGAAACCACGTGATGACATTGAACAAAGCCATCACGAATAAAAGACTGTGTTGTTGTTATTCATCAACCATGCTCCCCATTCACCTCGGAGCCCCATATAGGGGAGATGATGAATGGAAAAATCCCATTCGCCCGATTCATCCAGGGTTACATGACTGGTATACTGAAATGTGAGGACGGCTCAAAGTATCTATTATATCCTGAATCGTCCACCCAATTATGGGACTTTATCTGGTTAAAACAACCCTGTCAGATTCCTTTGTGCTCGATCTGATTAATCCTACAGCCACCCGCTTACTAAGACAGTTTAATGTTTGATGTGGTAAATGTGGGTGCATTTTGTTTTGTTTGGGCTTGACGTGACTAACCGGTTGATTGGATCGGGTCTCTCCAACCGCTCGTCTAGTTCAAGTAGGGATCAAAGTGGTGTGTTGGAGTTTAAGAGTATATCCCAACTTCTAAAACCCTCAACCACCAGGATCAGGTCCTCAAGCATCACGAGTCGCCACCCACAGCAAACCGGTGGCTCCTGAGGAATTCCCCTCCACACTATGTAGAGTTGCAGTCGGTGTGTTCTGAAGCCCAACCAACAGTGAAATTTTCTGGCACTATAGTATCCCATACAAAACAAAAATGACAGAAACTACATTACTTGATGACTTTCAACAGCAGCGACAACTAAAATGGATAACACATTTCATTCAAAATGAAAATAATGAAAGGATCAAGGGGCTGACGTTCCACACTTCAAAACAAAAGATTAGGAAATAAATTTCTATCAATGCAAGAAAGAGCAATTAAAGTTAACGGACTTGAAAAACTGGTTTTCATAAAAAATGTTTTAAAACAAAGATTTTATCAACTTTAACCGACAGTGGCAGATCGCTCTGAGAATTCCAAAATGGTTCCTTGTCGAGAAACGGTTAATATTACCATTTTTATTCTCGCACCTAAAACCTTATTTCACCATCTAAGTTATGCGTTGCTTTTCTGTTCCTCTTGCGCTCAATCTACCCTGTGAGTATCAAACTTTCCAATCTCTATTTTCTCTTGTGCCCTAAGAATTTCAACTGTCTCTTATTGGTGTCAAGTGTAAGTGCCTAAAATATTTCATGTTCTTTAAAACTTTGTCATTACTCACGTTCGATCCATGATATTCTCAGCATTCTTCTGTCTTTTATCTCAAGTCTCTTTTTCTTCTGTGATGAGATTGTCTGAAATTCACTGCCATATAAAAGAATTGATATTATCTATCGGTTAAGTACCATTTTTTTTCTAACCATTTCGTTTCCGTTTCTTAATACTTTGCTCAAATAGAATTTTTTTTTAAAATTACAACGTTTCGGCTATTGTGTTCGTGTTCTTCGGCTTTTTTCAGGTGTTTGTCTCAGTTATTCACAAAGTTTGTCCAAATGTAAATAATGATAACTGCTCGTCTAATAAATTCAGACAGAAAGAAATGATTAGTAAAACATTTTTTCGGGGTTCAATCAGAAAAACAAGATTCGCTTTAAATTAAAAAGTTTGGTTGATATTTTCTTTGATTTCTTATTAAACCTCAAGAACAATAGATTCGAAAACGAGACTAAATTTCTTACAAAAACGTCGATTCAAGTTCAAGAAACTCATAAAAATAACACTAGCCTACATTTTTTTTCTATAAATTGTGTACTTGCTTCAGATGATGGGTAAAAAAAGGGAAATAACTTATTTTAAAGCACTTGTCGGAAAAGCAAAAATCAGCAGCTCTGCAAATCAAATAAAGTTTCAATTTTGAGAGGGGAGGGAAGAAAATTGTATTAAAACACAAAAATGGTAGAATTAAAACGAAATTAAGAACTTTCGCTTTCTTTTATTTTTGCAAATGATCCACAATTTTGTCTCTTCAGATTTCAACAGTAGTCTGCCGCCATTCTTTTTTTTATTCCATCTCCTTTGATCTGTGTCCTCTTTAACGTTTATATCCTTATGAAGGCCATCTTCTTTGTTCATTCCTTATAATATCGCAACAGTTTTCTGAAAACCTGATCAAATAATTATGCGGGCAAATCTAATTTGATTGCCTATGTTTGTACAGAGTTCCAGTCTTCGGGAGTTTTCGAATGCCATATTCATCAAAAATACCTTGCTTCAATTCATTTTCATACTGAGACCAGAAAATGCACTACAAATGCACTAAAAACATTGGCCTTCCTTGTCAAGCTCTTTTGCACACTGCTACATGAGTCCTAATTTGATATGCAAAAAATTAAAAAGGAGGTCAATTATCACATTTTTCTCTCTAACTTTCATTTCTACTCTGGCCAGCTATTCTCTTCAATCCCAATGTTGAACTCTCCTGTTTCATAAACAAAGGAAGCATGGGAACTTAGTGTAGCCTAAATTCTATCCAAATAAAAAGTCAACTATTTTCGGGCCAAAACAAATCCCCCAGTTATGATAAAAGTAGTTTCTTTCCATGCTTTTCTTTCAACATTTGTGAAGTGTCCAGTTAGTATCAATACATGAACATTGGTCTTGTGCAGCAGAAAGATTTTAAATTATGTTGTCTTTAGATACCAACGAATAGCTTCCACGGAATTGGATACCAAAATGCGGCAAAACCCCTTCGACATCATTACAGTTCACTAGTTCTTTGATTTGACTGAACCAGGAGACAAATTCAGCGTTTCTATTGCGATAAAATGTAACTTGTTTCTTTCTTAACAGAATGTTCTTCTTCAGTCTTGAAGCTAAGAGTTCCACCGATGTAAAGCCCTTGGAGACTGGGATTGGGATTGGGATTTCATCGAGGTGTGGTACAGGTCTGATAGTTTAATCGAGAGAAGTTTACTGGTGGAAGTGCTTCTCACATATTTTACAGACAGTGATACCAACAATTTATCCTGGTGGCTCAGCTTCCCTTCAATTCATTGGTGATTTGCAGCAAAACAAATTTTAAACACTGTTGTTTCGAGCTACTAATGAATAGTCTCAACAGATTTACATCATAGTCCTGAACACCACGGCATAGCAAAACCCCTTCGTTATCATTGCAATACAAAAGTTCTTTGGTTTGACTGAAACAGAAGACAAATTCGGTGTTTCTATTGCGATAAAATGTAACTTTTGTTCCTTCCTTGAAGGATATTTTTAAAACTCTCCTGTCACATAAACAAAGGAAGCATGGAAACATTATATAGCCCGATTCCTGCCAAAGTAAAAAAGTTAACCATTTTCGGGTTAACTAATTCCTGATTGAGTTGTTCAGCTCTTCTTAAACAATATCGGTTCAGCTGGTTGAGAGAAGGATAACTCGCAGATCTTCATTTCTCCTTGTTGAGATCAACAATGTCAATTAAGCAGAAGTAACAGTGGCTGATGTCATTTTGTGACTCGTGCAAAATCATCGGAATGCCAAAATTAAGTAAAGTTTGATTACTCCTAGTTCACTGGTGAAAGTGCTTCTGACATAATTTGCATGTGATGTAGAGATATTGAACTCAGAACTCTTTGGCTCAAGTCACTGGATCTAACCAATACTTATCCACTAAGTAATGTGCCTTCACGGATACCATTGAGATGTCATCAACTTGGATGTAGATGTAGCCCTCAAGGTTATATAAAAGTTATATTAGTTAGTTGTGATAATTTACGCTTTAGTTTTGAGGAGAAGAAGGGAAAGATATTTCTCTAAATATCCGATGATAATACTTCTTGAGCCATGAACTCTGACAGAAAGCATAAATATCGATGAACGCGGTCGACCTATAGTAACTATTGAACTCAAACATGTGTTCTATTTTTACAAAGGCAAGAAAGGTTAAATAAAAAAATGTCCTTGTCTGTGATTTTAATAAAACATTTCATTAAGTTTAAAATATTTAATACGACAAAGCACAGTGTATATATAAGTTAGTCTTTGGTCAGAATTAAATTAGACCAGTATACGGTTGTATTAAAAAGTGTTTAATTCTATTACAATGTAGAACTTTTGAATATTTTTCATTTGAAAATGAGTTATTTTCGCAACCTAGGGTTCAACCTTTCGGTATCTTCAGGCAATTTATAACTGATTCTCCATTTTTCAAATGTACAAACAGGGACTTTTTTTGTATGATTTTGTATGATGTTTGTAGGATCCTTATATATATTTATAGGTGCGATTATATCTGGACATAGAGCTTACGGCCTATCACGTTGAATACACCCGTTCTCGCTCGATCTCCGAAGTTAAGCAACGTTGAGCCTGGTCAGTACTTAGATGGGTGACCGCTTGGGAATACCAGGTGATGTAAGCGTTTAATAACGGATGTGCGTTGTGGTGCAGTGGATATCGGCTCGGAAAGCGAAATCGGTGAACCGAGTTCGAATTCCAGTTAAGTTGAATACCCTGCATTCACTTAAACACTGGTACCCTTGAGAAAGGTATTAATCCGTCCCTTCCCTCCAGTTATGGGTTAAATAAGGGTAGAACTTGGGGACCCTGCCCTTAAAAAAACAAATCCCAATGAATCTTGACACTCGAAAAGAAAAATGTATTACTAGACACAAAACTTATATGAAAACAACAATAAATTGTTGAAAGAAAAAGGTATTACCAGCAATAAATAAATAAAAATTTAGTTGTGAATAAATGACCCGCCGAGGTTGATATGCCATAAAAACAAAACAACCAACCAACATCTGGACATTATTTCTCATCTTTCATTCAGTAATGTTTGTTTTTTTTTTTTTGTTCTGGAAATGTAAAAATGGTTAACTTTTCCTCTTGGCACAATTTGCAGACATTGCCAATATTGTAGGGCTTAGCTATTTTTACTATACACCAAATTATATCATGGTCTTATTTTTCAGTTTTAATTTCCACACATTACCGACCAGTTTGCTACAATTTTTAAGGTTTTCCAGTTTAAATGTACATTTGTGACTATTTCATATGTTTTTAAAAAAACCATTTTTGCATACACCAAATATGTTTTTCTTTGGCCTTCTTTCTCATGTACCGCTGATTTCAAAATAAAACCTTTTGTTTTACAAAGTCCATTAAGTGGCCAGTTGTTTTTGTCCGTACAGTTTATATTCCTTTTTAGTGAAGTTATTTTGTACGTTCTTATTTACGTTTTTGGCATTTTTGTATTTTTATGTAATTTTCTAAATGACTAGCACACCTATAACTTAATTTCATTGAATTCCTATTGAAAGTTTTGTTTAATTCTGAGTTTTTTAGGAAGTGTTTATTAATTTAAAAAATATTTGTCCTATTTTGGATTTTACTTCTAAGCTAAACGGTGAATTGAACCAAATAATTTTTCGATTTCAATTATTTTTCGTTTGTTTAACTGGGGTTTGTATTCTAATTTGTTCTTATGGCCAGATCCCTTTAATGCATTTTCATAATCTTTTCATGAAAGATTGTTTTGTTGGAATAATTTTTCGATAGCCTGTGTTCTATTCCCTAATGGATGTGTGTGATTATGCTGGTGGGATGGTTAGATCTTGTGTTTACGTACTCTAAAGTGTGTTTGTTTTTTATATCGAAAGACACTTTCAGTGTGTAGATTAAATTCTACATCTAAATCTTGGACAACCTTTTTATTTGTTTCAACTATTATTTCAAAATCTAATTTTCTGAAGTGTTTAAAAAGTATCTTTCTTATTCTGTCATTCTCTCTTTTATACAGGGTGTCATTCTCTCTTATACAGGGTGTCCATAAAGTTCGTGTACACTTTAAAAAAATATAACCTTCTTTGTATTTGCGACAGAAATAATTTGTAAAAAGGATTAGAAAGTAAATCTATATTTTTTAAGTTTTATTGAAATTTTATTTAAGTTTCCACATGTCCTCCATCGTTAGCAATACAAAGGGTAATACGATTTTGCAGTTCACGGAAAACATTTTCCAACTGATTCACAGTAATGCCTGAAATCACATTAGCTTTCAAATCTTTAATGAACTAAGTTTGGTTGCATGTACAATTGTTTTAACATGTCCCCATAAAAAATCTAATAGAGTCAAATCTGGAGAACGTGGAGGCCAAAAAAATGGTCCACCTCTTCCGATCCATCTGTTAGGAAATTCTTGATTTAGAAACTTTAACACGCAGAGCAAAGTGACAAGGAGCTCCATCTTGTTGAAACACTGTATTATTCTTCCAGTTTACAGATTATTTCTATCACAAATAGAAATAAAGTTATGGACACCCTGTGTGTGCGTATAAGGAAGACATTTTTTTCTGCTGCGGCCAAGTATTGAACTCAAATCTTCAAATTACTTCAACCAACGTTTTTATTCAAGAGCACATGGTGATCTATAAATTGGAGATTTGAAGTAATAAATGGAGACAACTAAGACTAAGATGTCCTTAAAAGGCATGTCACGAGAACAATCTCTACCACAGTAAATGAAATAAAGGATTCGATTGGCAGTTCCAATGTATATCTCCTGAAAAAGGCCGACGCGTACAACGGCCAAAATGTCGTGAATATGATAATAAAGATGAGAGAAATAGTTCGAACAATGTAATAGTGTATTTTTATCGTAAATTATTTTATTTATAGAAATAACAAGCTGTGTGAAATATTTTCCAAACATTTTTTTATCAAATTCTTATACCATCTTATATTTGAGTTGCATATCGACTGAGACAGACATTAAGTGTGCGTGCACTTCACTTGTGTCTATCTCCTGATAAGCGTCTACCTACATAGTTCATTGATATGTCATAATTTGGCTTTGCGAACGAAAACCAAGAGAAAGAGGCACTATAAACATTTGTATCGATTTTTGGAGGAGTATGCGTATGTGTCGAATGTGTACACGGCATTAATTTACTCAACTTGGACAGCTGCCATATTTGATTATTAACCTCTTAACAAAAGAGACATGCAACACGAGAGAGTCAAACAGGCGAAGTTACAGACGCTGAACATTTTGAACGCACGCTCATTTCCATGTCCATTGCACTTAGGAAAACAATTTCATTGCCTCGTTTTGAGATCAGTGAACGCAAAGAGAACAATAAAAACATGTGTACCTCCAAACGACTAGAGGTCCATATTTAGGAGCTAAGATCACAGTCTTTAATTCGCGAGTTGAATTCAACTGGCTAACTTCTTCACCCACCAATAAAATCTAACCACCAAATTTACCAAGTAAACTGCAGTTGGTCACGTGCACACTGAATCATGTTTGTGCGTAACGTGTCCTGATTATCAGCGATTTCGCCTTCACTAGTCTCTGCTACACGTGAACAACTCCAGAGACAATTCCAAAGTTTTTACTGTATAATGATAGCAAAAAGTCGATGTTGCCGACAATTCAGATATATACCAAAGACAAGCCGTAAAAGTACTTTGAAAAAACTCAAATAAGAATAAAAATTTCAATTTCACGAGGCAAGTAAAAAATTGATTGGCTCAGGTCGCTAAATTGTTCGATAAGAACGAGTCTTATGTCAGTCACATCAAATTTACAGTAACATGTAAAATAAAAGAAAGAAAAAAAAGAAAGAAACGTGGATTTTCTATTTCTGTAAATTCTTGATATTAGTTGTTGGTGGTGGTGGTGGTTGGAGGAGGTGGGGTGCCAATTTTAACATCAGTTCGAGCTTTTGAAGAATCAGAACATTTCGAGATTACTCTCGAACGGTTTGTCTGGAATAATTTTTTGTTTTAATTCCAGACCAGTAAAACTGTAAATGCCTTCCACCCCGAAGAGGCTAATGTCGTTCAGATCTTAAATAGCATTAGCAGTATAGGATATAGAATTTTAGAACATTTTCTTTCGTTTATAGTGTATCACTATCATTCGTACCTACACACATGCATTTACACATCACACCACTTTGTTAAACAGTGATTGGTCAATATATCGCCAATGCATTTTACTACTAGACAATTTACAAATCACAGTGACGTGACAAGTTTCAAATCACGTTATTTTCCAGTAATAATTCTTGTATACTTTTGGTAGAAGATTGGATCAAACAAGCCTCTCCAGTCTATATAGTACACGTTCTGATTGGTTGATTTTTAATCAATCAAGTCATTTGCAAGTGAAAATTGAATTTAACAAAGTGATGTGATGTGTAAATGCATGTAAGTGTATAGGTCCAAATGATAGTGGTACACTAAGTGCCCCACATTCACGCCACTGGTTGAGACGAACAAAAAAGGGCCCAGTATTTTATTTTTCAAGAAAAAGATTCCATTGATATCATCAATAGTAACAGCAGCTTTCGTACTTTAGAATTCCGGATCTTAGCGTTTGCTAGGGAAAAATGTAAAAAGACCCCACTTATCATTTTCACACATTTTTTCATTTCCGAAAATCACTTAAAGAAGTAATTTCCACTTAAGGCAAATTATACGTTTTTCCTATTTAAGTATTTTGGTGAATCTTAGTTAATTTAATGATTGAATAAAACTCATGCCGAATTCTACGACAATCTGTAGAAATTCCTTGATTTTTTTTTTTTTTTACAGAAACCAAGTAACATCTTTGATTTGTCTTTCCTCGTAATCAAAATGGAAAAGTCTTATATAGGAGGTAATGGTAGGAGATGTTAAACCCTTCTATCTTCATTTTCACATTGAAATAAAATAGCGTTTTTGATGTCATTTCAGTCTTTTTACGGTCAAAACAGAAAAAAAAGATTGAAGTATTGGCAGAGCGTAACGGTCGTGCGAACTAAGAAACTAACGAAGGGAAGGACAAGCAGAATTATATGCTGTTTGATCATTTTTCCGAAGGAAATCGATGTGTTTGAAAGAGATAATAAAACTAAAAATAAATCCGCATTTAATTTTGTTCACTCAACTCGGCTCAGTGGCCGAGATTTTTCTCAGACGCTCACGAAAAATGTTTGAACTTAAATGAAAGCAAGAATTTCGAAGAAAAAGTTACGAGAAAAACAAATCTCTCACACCAACCTTCCCGTCGTATTTGGCTTTTTGCCAAAAAACGACACTTTTTCATAAACTTCCGTCAGTGTTGGTGTTTGCAAGATTTTCAGCCTGCATTTTGTGAACATCAAGAAAAAATATCGCTTCACAGACAATCGTGTAGAAATTTTCTAGTTAGATACTAGAGTTATAGTTTTTTTTTAAATGGCAATTATTAAAAGCAGCTTTTAGCTTCAAACAATAATGAAAGCATAAAAGCAAATCTAAAGACCACCAATGGTTGTCACACTTTCTAGCTGCCTCCCACTTTCCGTTACCAGAATTTCTCAACTCGGTATCTATGCTAATGACACAAATATTTACTCCTGTCTTAATAGTAAAGGTGATCAGTTTGTCACGGTCAAATTTGCAGCTGATCTAAAAAATAAAAAAAATGGCATACATTTTGTTAACTTCAAGAGTGGCTTGTTAATTTTGATACCTCTTAAACAATAAAACTGCTCCATCTTTTGCATTCGATCAGCATGGCTGATTCTAACCTCCAGGAAAGTACCTCATTGCACTTCCTTAGGGTAACGTTTTCCGCTGAGATGAAATGGAAAAATTATATTTAACCAACTGTTAAGTCTTCTCCTAGGAAATAGGTTTACTGTATTGTACTAGACAATCTTTCTCTGACTTACACATTTATTTGTCCATGCATTGAATCTTGCTGCCACATTTGGTGTTGTGCCACTGTTATGTATTTAGAGATTCTCGATAAAATCCAAATAGGCTGAAATATTATCACTCATGATTTGGAATCGCGATTTCAATCAATTCCTTACCGCAGTAATATGGCTTCCCTGTTTTTATATATACTTTCTGATGAAATTTCCTATACTGCTACCTATACTTCATGAATTTAATTAAAGCAGTCCATTAGCTTCAAGCTCTCATCATTTTACACTTACAATGGCTAGATGCAATCAATGTTCTATGCTAACGGTTTCTTCTTTCACACTTCTCACTTGTGGAACTCTCTTCCGGCCTCTTGCTTCCCAGTCTACTTTGATCTTCAAAAATTTAAATGCAATGTCAATCGCTATCTTCTGTCTTAATTCGTTATTTTATTGTTTTCTCTCGTTAATAATATTTTTATTTTCTGATTATCTCACGCTAAGTAACCCCTCGTGTTTTTACTGACTGCCTTGCTTGGGGTGAAATTAATTAGTACTGCCAATAGCTGTTTCATTTTCTTTGTAGTAATTTGACTATTTTACATTTTAAGATTCGGATGTTTGGTGTTTGATATTTAATGGAAAATCCGTTACATTCATAACTTCCGCCAACCCAGACCTTTACAGCGAGTACCCACGATGCCACATCCACAGGACCGAATCATTCTCATTCTCTTCGTATTATATAAAGGAAATTCTACTCAGACAACTTCTCAAGAACAACTATCTTGTCTGACTCACTCCCGAGAAAATGCTTTCCTGGTCAATACAATCTTAACCTCTACGAGTGTAGAGTCATCCTCTATGTGCCCTCATAATCTGTATTCGTTTTCTTATACCCCCCATACAACTTCATGCTATAACCCTCTACCCCAAGTGACTCTTAAGCTTTATACCGAGTTCATATTTCGTAATGAAATGATAAAAGATAATACATAATTTAAATTCAATTCATTGCCCGAGGTTTTAAAAAGTATTTTCCCACGAAATAAATTTGAGGTTGAATCAACGGCATCGTAAAATCTAGAAACTCATCTGCTTTATTCAAATTGAAAACAGTGTCATTTTCACACATTTGAGATTCACTCGCAGACAGAAAAATGTTTTCAGTTAAAAAAGAAAATAAAAAAATAAATATCAATCAACGATGTTAAGAGAAGAGTTATTTTATCGACAAATTAAGTGGATGTTTTTTTCATTTGGTAATCATATTGATAAGTGTCTCCTCTTAACACTTCACTACGTGCTTATGAGAAAATCGTGATAATTTGAAGAAAAAACCCTGAAAAATCAAGATAAAAGCTAACGTCATCAGCTTTTGTGCCATTAATTAAAATAAGAGGCTGTAAAAAATCACTATGAAAATGTACATCTCTAATAATATAGAACTGGAAATATTTGGGTTGAAAAAATTATTTCTTGATAAACACCCAGACATTAAAAAAACATCTAAAATCTGATAATTATCAGATGTCAATGAAACTTTCAATAATTACCAGTAAAAATGATATTTTTAAGGAGAGATTGAAGAAATGATTTTGCAATCTTAGTGTTTTTTGAATACTGAAAATAATTCAATCGGATGGAATTTTATTTGACCCTTCAAACCGGACGTAGATTATCTGCTCTGATTATGATTTTTGTGGATGCGTACATCTGTTCAAAATCTGAATTTATAAGCACCTTCTTTATCATCATTAATAATAGAGAAATGTAAAGTAAAGCAAATTCTAATGAAGCAGAAATGTTTTCATATTTTGGGAAAGTCTATGTAATTAACAAATATCGTTAGGAATTTTATTTTGCCCTTGGCTGCTCTTGGGAACTTCCCAGCACAAAATAATTTCATTTCTGTTCACCATGCTTCGGCTATTTCGTGACATGCTCTTACATATAAACAAAGCGGGATTTCATCAATCATGACCTCATCGAAGTAATTTCACTGGCATCACAAAAATGTTTAAATATGCTTTCTTTGAGAATTTCTCTGATATCATTTTCTTACAGCAACTGATATGCGTTTTAAATCAAACAGAATAAAACCCGGGGATAGCCTAGTAAATAGATGTTTGATAACAAGGCTCAAATACAAGAAAAAAAAGGGGGGGGGGGCAATAATTCGTCAAATTAACTTTTGGTCCCTTGAAAATTCTTTGATATTTCGGGTATTAAGTTTAACTCTTCAAAAGAATTTTTTTTTTTTTTTGGTAAATTTTCGTTTTAGGTGCCGACGGCTTTTCACCCTTCAAATTTATCCAAAATAGCATTATTTCTGTGCAAATGTATATGCTGAACTCAAATCAACAATTAGTTATTGAAGAAACCTACCTTTTTTTATTTGAAAGTCTATAAAAAAACGAACTATATCTCGCACTTTTTCTCTCCCGTAACTTTAACGCAGTCATGTAATTAACTACTGAATGTCTTTCGGCGTATGACAACAAATTTCGGTCGATTTTCTTCCTTTACTGAAACTTCCGGCGATGTACTTCCTGTAATGAAAGTAATACGCTATTGTATTTCTACGCTTATTACTTTCATTACATGAAGTACATCGCCGGAAGTTCAGTAAAGGAAGAAACTCGACCACAAATCGGCCGAAATTTGTTGTCCTACGCAGTACGTCATTCTGCAGTTAATTACATTACTTTACGGGAGAGAAAAAGTGCGAGATATAATTCGTTTTTTTATGGACCTAAAAACGAAAATTTACCTTTTTTTTTAATATATCAAACATACATCTCATTGACAATCGCATTATATTTATAAAAGGCGTTTAATAAGGTGTGTAATAAGTTATTGGACAAGCTCACTGGAGATGAAATCACAAGAAAAGTCTTAATTCTTATGTCCTTCCTAACACTACCCAGTCCATTTATGAATATGCTGGTCACATTCAATGCCTCAAAATCCAAACTTGTGACATTTCATCATCATCTAGTGGACCCGGATTTTTCGTCTATCGCACGATGAACATGTGTCCTTTCAGGGAAGCCCCGTGACTTGAGCGCCTATTTAAACTCAACCCAGACTTCAAGTGGGACCCGTACATACGATTCATTGCTAAAGATACTGGATAAAAATATTTGGTTCCGGTTCCCTGTGCCACCTGAGTAAGTACCCGGTTCCTATTATTCTTTACTTTTGCAGGAGCCAGATCAGGGTGAAAAAGGAGTAGTACTGCTGTGGACAGGAGTTACCCCATCTTCAGTCCAAAAGCCTCTCGGCGTTCTTTTGGGTGAGGAATTATTTTCCATCTTACAATTATTTTCTACAGACGAAAGGTCGCCAAACTGATGGCTCTATAGCTATTTCCATGGAAAGTGCTCAGACTACATTCCTTAGTTCCACCAGCTTTAAATCTTCACGGTTAAGAGCCACCATGACACGTACATTCTAGAGTGCAACCTTCATTCCCTTCGGGAGATTTAAGTTCCACTCGAGCAGCTTCTTCCCACGAACCACCGCTTTGTGGAACCGACTCCCAAGAGGATCCTTCCCCATTCAAATCTAGGGTAAAATGTTATCTTCCCACATTTCAGCACAAACGGGACCTCTTAATCTGTAACCCCCTATCTCGAGTGGTTCTTAGATCTTGTACAGAGTGAACATTATTGTAAGAAAAAAAGGCCCAGAATTTTTCCTCCTCTTCTGCGTATGAAAGAAAAAAAATGTCCCCAGAAGTCAAATCAAAGACATTTTTCCTGCTTCTTGGGTAAAAATATTCTCCTGTAAATAAATTTTATTCGCGCATTATCTACCGTAATAGTTTGGGATGCTAAACTAAACGATATTCTCGTTATATAAAACAATTTAGAATTTGCCAAAATTCTTATTCTTAATTCGCCAAAATGTTGTAACGAAAAAAATTCCTTATGCATCAGCTGACAAATATTTAAAATTTTAAAGACTAAAATCATTTCTAGTCAATATTAGTGCTGAGTTACCAAATATATGGTGGGCCGCTTTGATTGCAACTGGCTTCAAAAAATCAAAAAAGAGAGTTAAATCGAAAGAGCCTAACATTTTTTTCTAAAATGATGTTGTCTACCCCTGAAAAGGAGGAAGTATCGTGACCTTCGTTACAACGAGGGTCTCGGAAATGTACATATAAACACATGACTCACGAATAAGAAGCTTGTCTTCTTGCAAAGGATTATCTCTATCCAGTAAATGTAAACTAAATATTTGAAGAAACTTAAATTACCTTTTTCATATTATCCTTCCTCATGAACTACCGTCTTCAGTACTCGTTCTTTTTTCAATCCAAATAAAGGATATTTTTTTTGTTATTATTTCCAGTCCACTAATGAGACAACGTTAACCAATTGGTTGACACTTTTAAGTTACAAAAATATTTTTCTGTTTTGCAACTCGAACATCGTTACTCTATCGCCTGCTGACCTGACGAAAATTAAAATCAACCTGAAGTTTCGAATTTTTCGCGTATTTATACGGAACTAGCGACATTTTCTTCCTGCTTCTTGACCCTCTCAACAAATAACAACTCCAACTTGATATAGTTTTTAGCTTCTATATAAAAAGATTTGTTTCTCAATTAAAAATTCGGATGACACATTTTGGTGCAGTCTCTTCCCATGAAATTCGAATTGATTCATGCAGTAAATATAACAGCTTTTAAATTCAAATTAAATTTACATATGTCCTCGGATTCCTCGCCGTCGATTAATGGCTAATAATATTTCGGATCATTAAATAATGCGTTCCTATCCCATGTGATGTTCGCTATTTGTTGATTTGTACCAAAAGATTTATTAAAAAATTGCTTAAAATGCGCTCTTAACTTAAACGTTTGTTAATAATTTTTATAAACCAAAATTAAACTATTATCGCCAACTGTTAGTATCAGTTGCATTTCCTAAAAAAATCAAGCATGCTCAGTCACGCGACAATTGGCGGTTTATTGAAGTTTACCAAATAATTTTAAGAACAGACGAATAACTTTAGTAAACCAAACATTCCGAAGCTTTTTCCGCTTGATTAATTAATAGTAATTAATATTTGAAAAGAAGTTGGCTTCTATTTTGCATTTGTTATGTCAGAAATAATTCGATCATTTATACTACCAATATCATTTCAAATTCTACGAAAAAAAATGAAGCGACGAAGCAAGAGAAGCAACAACAATGTCAGACGTTTTACAATGATTTTGAAAAGTTGTAATCATATTGCCGAGGTGTTATCAGTGAATTATTGAACGGCTTGTGTCGACGTCATAAACAGCCCTTCACAGAATTAAACTGAGAATGTTGCCTTTAGAAATCTACAGGCGATCGTTTGAAAATTCTCCGTGTTTCTCTTTTTTTTAACTCGCTTATCATGTCGCCCGTGTGCAGATGGTTCACCGTCGACGGAAAATTCACAGATAGGACAATTAGTCGACGCTTTAATTAGTTTTAAGCTCTCATCCATTTTATTTTTTTAACATTCTTTCTAGGCCGTTAAGTCGTCATCATGGAGTTTTTCAAGACATAAAGAGAAGGCAGAAAGCTTTTATTTGAGGAATACGCTTATATTGTTGACAAAACTGTAAAATCTAAAAGTTGCTGGAGGTGCAAACAACGAAGACTGTGCAACGCCAGACTGACAGCTGTTGATGACGTAATTAGCAGAACGCTCTCGGAACACTCACATCCACCAACACCTGGACAGTTCGTCGACAGTTTATAACAATAAAATAAAGTTGCTGGAGGTGCAAACAACGAAGACTGTGCAACGCCAGACTGACAGCTGTTGATGACGTAATTAGCAGAACGCTCTCGGAACACTCACATCCACCAACACCTGGACAGTTCGTCGACAGTTTATAACAATAAAATAAAGTTGCTGGAGGTGCAAACAACGAAGACTGTGCAACGCCAGACTGACAGCTGTTGATGACGTAATTAGCAGAACGCTCTCGGAACACTCACATCCACCAACACCTGGACAGTTCGTCGACAGTTTATAACAATGAAATGGATGAAAGCTTGAACTCCAAAAGACTTAAAGCGTCGACCGTCTGTGAAGTGTCTGTCGGTGAACTGTCCGTCGGCGAATTGTCCGGCTACCATGTCGCCTAGGGATAATGTACTTGACTCTCAATTCGTACTCCATTATTGGAACAGTGTGTAAAACTCAACTAAACTTCGAGATGATATTTTACTGTCTTGGCTTTGATAATTCTGAAATATAGATTAGCTTGGTACAATGTTAAATGCAAAGAGAGTGGGATTAATGAGTAGGAAGATTGTGCTGCGCTAATGTTTCGACTTGAAAAAGTGTATTTTATCTGGACTATGACGCAACTACTTCAGTTAGCAACCAATCATTTTATATTTTATTTTATGGGATAACGATACATCATTTTTTATACAGGGCTGTGCGTTAACTTTAACTTTGCATAAAATGACAACCCGATTAAAAATATGATTTTTTTTTCTTGTTTCAGAATGAATGATTGTATGACAAACAATCTGTTGAATTAAGAAGAAATTAAGCAAAATGTCCAGTGAACTCAAGCGCCGTACTGCAATTATTGTGGCCCTACGTTGTGGCCGCACACCCAAAGAGATAGTTGAGTTTATTTTATTTCCCATAGTCGATTGTGTGTGATATTGCCAAGACCGTCAAAAAGTCTGGTGAGACTTGGGTTGAGTCCCTGGCTCCTCAGAGAAAAACACAGGACCGACCCGAGGTTCGCAAGAGGAACAAGGACATCCTAGAACAGCTTTGTCGTTGAAGATCCGAGCTCGTCCATGCAGACGTTGGCGACAAGGCTCAATGTGCATAGAACAACGGTCCTTCGCGCCATTCATGAGGATCTCCGATACAAGAGCGATGTTTTAAAGTTGAGACAGATGCTCTCAGAGGCCATGAAGATTAAGAGACTTCAGAGATTTGAGCTTCTTTGAAGCACAGAGCTGCTAGACGGATCCGCTTCTTTTTTGATGAGAAGCTCTTCTGTGTTAATGCAAAAACCAATCGTCAGAATGATAGATGGATTTGCAAGGACCCAAATAATGTTCCTGTGATTGGCTAAACCAAGTTTCCTGCCGGACTCCATGTCCTTGAGGTGATCTCCGATGAAGGGGACGTCATACCTCCCCACTTCTTTGGCAAAGGTCAGATTGTGACGAAGGGGGGTCTACCTGGATGTCATGAAGAATGTTCTGGTGACATGAATTGTTCAGGTAGCTACAGGGAAGCCATGGCTCTTCCAACAGGACGGAGCTCCTGCTCACGCGTCCAATTTGGTCCAATTTGGTCCAATTTGGTCCAGGCTTGTGGGTGACGGGAATCTGAAGAGTTTTGGCCCCCTTGTAGCCCAGACCTGAATCCTTGTGACTATAACCTATGGGGCGTACTTGGGAGACAGTTCAACAAACGTGCACACAATACTACCGACTCTCTGAGGACTACCATCATCGAGACCGTGGCCAACTTGTCCAAGGATCAGGTGACCAACGCCTGTAGGAGGCTTTGGTCTCGTGTGGAGGCTGTAATTGAAGCTGGAGGGGACTGGATTGAATAATATGGTAGAGGAGAAATCAAACAACCATATTATAAAGCAATTTGTCATGTAAATACTTGTCATTCTGAATAAACACAATTTTTCTTTCAGTATGGGTTTTTCCGGGTTGTAGTGCACACCCCTGTATATCAAGAACAGTTTTGGGGGAAAGATATATCACAAAGTGGAAAAACATTTGTGTGGCGCGTTACGTTTATTAGGACTTCGTCTTTCCTCCATATTCTATTTTATCCGATAAAGGCTGATGGTCAACTCAAATTTCAAATATACCCTTTTTCCTGTTATCCCACTCAATCTCCGCTCCACCATCCATCTGCTTAAGTCCATTAAGTATGTCATGCGTTGATTCCCCTTTTCTCTCTTCCCCTCTATCCGTCCCGTGAGCATCAAGTTCTCCAAACATTATTCCTCATTACACGTTCCAAAAATCTCAACTATCTTTTCCGGGTGCTATGTATCAGTTTCATTTTTGAGTCCATTCTCTCGCGTATTCCGTCCATGGTATCCTCAGCATCCTTCTGTATTTCCTTCATCTCTGATGAGATTTGATAAAATAAACTACAAAAATATGATGGAAGGAAAGCAATTTAATAGCCGAAATTCTTATTTTATTTCTTAGGTGAGCTTTTGAAAGCAGTGCATGCTCGTTAATTCAGTCTAATTTCATCACCTTTCTCACAAAATTTCGAATTCACCCCTCCTCATATCAAAGTTTGACATGGCAAAATACACACACTCGAAAAGTAAACACACGAGGAAAGCAGTAGAATAGAACAGCCGAAACATTATGATGGAAAATATGTTTCTTTCATTTTTATTTTGTTTATTTTCAGACATTTTCAAAAATTAAAATAGAAGAATTTTTGGTGGTGGTAGTGGTTTCACTTGAATTAATTAATTCAAAAAAATTTCGAAACATGTAATATTTATTGATTGTGATCATTTTATTGAAAACATCTACATAATAAATTTGGAATTTAAAACGTGTAAATTAAAAGGAAAAACGTTTTCTGATAATGGAATTGGAATCGCATGTAAGCAGTAAATCATGTCCTCATTGATTGTTGGCTGAACTTTACTAATGATCAATCGATGTTTTTCCTTTTTAATAACCAGTCCTTTGACGGAGAATCTGAAAAAGAAAGTATTTTTATAAGATTTATATTCGCATTAGAAAGTTAATTGTTCAAGCGATAAATTACATCTTGGAAAAGGTGGTGCAATTGCAATGTTTTAGTAGAAAATAAATTTATTTTACTTATCTTTTATAGTGCTCAATGAATTTTAAATTTAAACTTTCGTACGAGACAAAACAAGCAATAAATACTCAAACAACCGACATTAACTCGCTGACCTCCAAAGTTAAAGGACGAACCTTCAAACGCCAGGTTTACAAAAGCCAACGTATGCAATAAAAAATTCCTATGAGTTGATTTATAATTCAACTGAAGCCTTAACATTATTTTCACACGAAAAATACCACTGCCAATAAACTGGGACCCGAAGATAAAAGTGTATCAGAAAATGCCAAGCAAGAGATAAAAGTGTAATCGATGCCACAATAAAAACGTCCAACCACGAGTTGACTGTGTTGTTTTAATGTTGCGTCGTTTTCAAATGTACTCCAGACCAGGCTCGGGTTTGTGCAAAAGCGAGAGACTTTAATGACGATTGGCAGTTTGAACATTTTTTTAATTTCTCGCACAGCTGAATCACACAGGCTGATTTCCTTCATCTTCATCTATGTGCTATGTCCCTTCAGGACGTAGGCGATCATGACCCTCCACGTCTCCCTATCCCTGATGGCTCTTATACGCGTTCTAGTCTTACCCCACCCAAACCCTCGTTCCGTCATCCACCTGCTCAGGCCCTTCAAATATGTTATCCGTCGCTTTCCCCTATCTGACCTGTTAGTATCAGGTTCTCTAAGTCTTCCTTCCTCATTACATCTCCCAAGAATTTTAGCTGTCTCTTCCTGATGCTCGGTATTAATTTCCTTTTCGTTTCCATCCTTTCAAAAACCTCATCATTGCTCACATGCTCGATCCATGATATTCGCAGCATCCTTCTGTAGAACCACATTTCAGTTAAAAGTAAGTTTAAATCTGCTAATTTTAACAAAATAATGTGTTAGCGAGTATATTTTATTTTTGCAAGATTTTTGAAAACCAAGAATTGGCTTCTGTTTACAAAATGTGTCGATCGATGAAAAATGGCCGAAAAATTGAAATGTTTTTAAAATCAAAAACATTTTAGATTCCAATCAATATAATATTGAGAGTATTTTGCTTCTTGAAATTAGTAAATTTAATCTCTTGGCTTTCAATTAAAGCTAAAAGCTTCAAGAAAACTTTTATATTTTTAAAAATTCAATTTAAATTTAGGTATCAAAAACTATCTCCTCTACTCAGCTTCTGGAATGCATCCTTCACCATGCCAATTCGACTTCGGATCTCAGTGTCGCACTTTCCGTCTTCCATTAGAACACTTCCCAGGCATTTAATTTTTTGTACTTATCCTCCACCTGTAATTGGCATTTTGGGCTGCTCTGTTTGCTGATGACCATGCATTCGGTTTTCTTGCAGTTTGTAGTCCTTTCTTGTTACTCTCTTCAGTTACCTTCTGTAGGGGGTCTTGTAGTTTCCTTTCTGTTATGTCGCCAAGTATAAATGAATAACTCAACAACAGAATCAGAATATAAGTTGTATTCCGCGGAAAGACGGTTAGTATGTACAGAAGTGATTAGTAATATTTACAATAGAAAGATACAAGAGTCCAATCCGTCGTAAGACGTGTGTATACGTGATTACTTCCGGTACGCCACCGGAACTGTGACTAACTCTTCACTGACTCGCACTGACTCTTCAGTAACTCATTAGAGACTCTCAAGTGACTCTCTACGACTGTATTTACTAGCCTTCCCACGCAGGCTGGATGTGACACATGGTCATTTTATAGTGGGTATTCCCGGCCATATAGCCGGGCCAAAAAATGTCTGACTATTTTTGCCCAGTCATGGTTCTACCCTTCGGCGGAACCACGACTGGGTTAATGCTCTCTGCTCGGAAGCAGAGAGCGCCCTCTACCAGAAGGCAGAGAGCTGACAGTGTCGTAGAGTCGTCAGTCTAGTGACTCTCAAGCGACTCTCTTGTAGAGAATCCACCATTGCTATATATGGCAATGGGAACAGTCCATTTGCAGTCAAATAGGAGCGGCGCCCTAACACTTTCCGTGTCTGCTACCAGTACTCTATCATCTGCGTTCAGATTGTGGCCGCTAATGATAAATCTCGGTATAACTTCTAGGGTCCTCAGAATAGTCTCGCTGTACAAGTTGAATAGATCTCTTGAAAACACATCCTTGTCTTACGCCTCTTTCTATCTTTGTATATCTGCTGAATTCGTTTTCTTTACGTTGCAGGCGGATTGCTGCCAATAGAAGTTCTTGATAACTGTAATGCCTTTCCCAAATATGTCGAGTTTACTGAGTATTTTGTTTTTTGTTTGTATTGCCATTTCTGATAGCATCCTAAGCATAAATATCGCGTTCCTTGTTTCAGTGTCCTTGGCAAAACTGAAATGTTCTCATCCTATTTATCAGGATTCGGCACCCAAAAAGAAGCGGAAAATTCTCTGAGTGGCTAGAAATTAAGACTGTATTGGATTGAAAAGTTTTCTATTGTTATTGGAAGCTGTGTGTCAACAACTACATCAAATCTATAGCTGCATTTGCTGTTACAGATGTTGGGTCACTGTGTCGGGCCAGGAAGTTTTTCTTGTCAAAATCCATCTTGCACATATATAAATCTATCATTCGTCCGTGCATTGAATACTGTTGCCATATCTGGTCGGGTACCTGCTATTCACCTCAGTGTTCTCGACAAAATCCGAAGGAGGATCTGCAATGTAATCATCACGATTTGACAGCTCAACTTAAGTCACCGATTGGATGTAACTTCTCTCTCTTTTCTCCAAATATTTTCACAGCTTCTGCCCTGACGAGCTTATCTCCCTGGTGTCCCGTCTACAAAAATTTACTCGAGCTACTAGTTTGGCAACTAGGTCCAACCCTTTTACAGTCAAAACAATCACATGTAACCTCTCCATTTCTACTCTGTTAGATTCTTTTCTCAAACTTCCCGCTTGTGGAACCCTGTACTGTATACTGGCTTCCCTGATAGCTACAATCTCCAAGAGTTTAAGTGCAACGTCAATTGCCATCTTTTATCTCCTTGATTCCAAGCTTTCTCTTATCCTTTCTCCGACACCCTCTGTCCCTTGATCTTCTTTTTTCCGCTGTCTCATGTAACCACTACGCGCCAGTGACAGTACTGACTTTGCTTGGGGTGAAATGTTAAAAAAAAAAATTTAAAAATCCCTATACGCAGAGAACAAATTTTACCAATTTTTTTTTTTTTTGCATTTGTGGTTTCTACCTACGGCTGTAGTTTCAGCCACGCCAGGCCATATAATGACATATTATGACATGTCACTCAACACTTTTTCAATCGGTGCGCCAGTCACAGGTAAAAATCATATATAATAATGAAGAGATTTTTTTTTTCTCTGGCCGTGAATGTTTACAAGGCTAAAATAAATGAATATATAAAAATTAGCAAGTAAATCCTGGGGGCAAGCAAGCGACAAATCCACTAGATTAGCTTGAACAGCATGGTAATATTAACTTGGAAATATTAAATAGAGAGTACAAATACTCCTCCGATTGTAGGCAAAGGGTCGGGTTGTGAGATTTTAATCTGTGGCAGAATGCATAAATACTCAAAATGTATCGGTTGGTTCGTAAATAATCCCATCATCTTTGTCTATGAGATTGTTTAAGTAAAATTAAGTTTTCGGGAGATAAAATAGTATGCAATGTTGTTCGGACAATAAATAAAAAAATATGGGATATGAAAAGAAAGTCGGAAAATAGTAAAAGAAAAAAAAAGGTGAGGAAAAAAGAAAAGAGAAAGAAAAACGAATAAAAACGAAATAAAGAAGGGTGAGATAGCAAAGAGTAAAAAAAATGAAAAAGAAGATGAGAAAAAGCCAAAAAGAACACAAAAAGAAGGGGGGAGGATAAGAACAAAGAATAAAAAAAGAAAAAAGTAATAGGAAAAAAGAAAAATGAAAAAAGAAGAAAGAAAAACAAAAAGGAGCAAGAATGTAAATAAAAACAAAGGAAAAAGAATAAAAAGCAAATAAAAATGAAAGAAAGTAAAAAAAGGAAAACGAACGAAAATAAAAAAGAGAAAGAAGAAACGAACAAAAATAAAAGAAAGGAAGAAGGAACACGAGTAAAAAGGAAAGAAAGCAGAAAGAAAATGGAAAACGAATAAAAAATGAAAGAATATAGAAAGAAAAAGAAAGAAGGCAACGACAAAAAACGAGAGAAATGAGATACAAAAAGATAAACAAATAAAAAAGAAATCAAGGAGAAAGAAAAAGATAAAGGATACGAATAAAAATGAAAGAAAAGAAAAAGTAAAAAGAAACACGAAAAAATGAAAGAATGAAGAAATAAAGACAAAACGAATAAAAATCAAAGAAAGTGAAAAAAAGTAAAATGAAAACAAGTAAAAATTAATGGAATTCAAAATAAAATATGAAAACGAATAAGAATCAAAGAACGAGAAAAGGAAAATGAATAATGTGAAAGAAAGGAGGAAGAAAAAGAAACTAGAAAACGAATAAAAATGAAAGAAAGGATAAAAAACGAATAAAAATGAAATAAAGAAAAAAACGAAACGAAACAAATAAAAATGAAAGAAAGATGAAATAGAGAGAGTATAAATTTAAAACGAAGAAATATGAAAGAATTGAGAAAGAAACAGGAAAATGAATAAAAATCAAAGAAAGGTGGAAAAAAACGATTAAAAATTAAAAAAGAAAAACGAATAAAATTAATGAGAGGGAAAGAAAAGAGGAAATAAATAAAAAAGAAAGAACAAAGGAAAAGGAAATGAATAAAAATGAAAGAAAAAAGAAAAACGAAAGAAAGGAGAGACAAAGAGAGAACGAACAAAAACTTTTAAAAAGAAGAAAAAGGAAGACGAATAAAAAAGAAAGAAAACGAGAAAAAAAATGGAAAATGAATAAAAATGAAAAATTTAAACAAAAAAGGAAAACAAATAAAAATGAAAGAAAGATGACAATAAAAAGAAAAATGGAAGCGACTGAAAATGAAAGAGAAGAGAAAGAAAAAATGAGGACGAATAAAAAGGAAAGAAAGGAGAAACAAAAAGAAAAAAGCAAACAAATAAAAACGAAAGAAGGAGAAAGGAAAAGGAAAATGGCTGCAAAACTGATGAACATAGAGAATAGGAATCTAGCCACGTTTTTCGGATCCATACTCACGGACAAAGAAGCCATGCAAGAAGTAGACACCGGATTATAAAAATATCCAGGCGGACAGAATTGGCGTTTGGCCGGAGGCCGGAAACGACCTGTCAATGAATTCAGCAAAAATCTAATGTCTGCATTTTCATCACGGACTCCATCCTCCTCTAAACCTTTCACCGGGGCTGAAAAAAGAAACAAAAAAACATAGTTAAATAGAAATTTCTTGCAAAACAACGACTGGTTTTATAGTCTTTCTTTGACTTCTATGAGCCGTATCCCTTCAGGATTGGGTCACGATGTCGAAATAAAATATTGATCTTAAGAAATTAAAACAATGAAGTCTTAAAAGTATACCCTATTTCACAGGTGGGATCGATATATTCGTAGACTGATACTTTGTTGCGAAATGAATGTCTCCTTTTAATTCCCATTTTATTTTCACATCTCTAAATATAATAGACTACCCAGGTGGGAACATCTTGATTGAATGTGCGTATTTTATTGCTTTGGGGTTTACCAGTTTTTCATAGTATTGTTCATCCAATACAAGGCCCAAGAGTCACTCAATGTAGTTAACTAAATAAGGTTGTTGTAATGACGTAAAAGGAAGAAGTAAGAAGTGCATATTATAAGTATGTATAGGATAAATAACGGTTGATCCTAGACGTGAAACAATTTAAATCGTAGTAATTAAGGAAACATCCTCTCGGGAGTCTATTTCACAAAATAAGAGTTTTGAAGAAGAAGTCGTCTGAGTGAAACTTCCTCTTTACTAATGAAATACGGCGGAAATAAGGACAAGTCAACTCTGTGGTCGTGGCTTAGTGGGTCTGAGTTGTTTGAACTGGTGAAACGAAGGAATGTTGATTGCCTGAACATCCTCTGCCATTAGAAAACTGAGAGATTAGCATTTCATCTTTTCGTCCTTTTCATCTCACATCTAATAAACTTCTATCAAGAAACAGAAGCCTTCTTCAAACTATTTCTTTTCCTTCTTTTCGTCTTAAAAATGACTTACGACCACATTACGTTGAAACACCAGTTCCCGTACCATCATCGTAGTTAAACAACTTCGAGCTTGGCCAGTACCTAGATGTGTGACCGCTTGGAAAGACCCGACGGCGGTAGGCTTGGATGTGTCGATGATGTAATGTATAATAGCTCGGAAGCGTTAATCGGAGAGTCGAGTTCCAATTCCCGTTGGGTTTATTATATTCACTTTTGTTCAAATACCCTTGGCAAAGATATAAATCCACCTATTCTCCCCTCAGTTATGGGTTAATTAGTAAGATATATATCACCAATCCATTATTATCTAAAAAATTCTTACAATCTAAAAGTATCTTATGGCTTTAAATAACCTGCAAATGGTCGATAAGCCGTAAAACATAAGTCTCTTTTTTTTAAAAAAATCCTAAACAGACCGATTCGTAAGTAAAACACGACTCGAGCACCAGTGGGCTGCCCACAAAAGGGGGAAGTGTCAGGGAGACTTGAATATTTTGTGTCCCCTATGTACACATTTAAACTTGACTTTTTTGTCACATTCCGTTCGAGTGGGCGTGTAGTTAAATACCTACTAGACCCAATGGTACAATTTTATCTTTCAAAATCGCACGCACCATCTTAACCAAGGAAAGAAAAACAACGTGACTCTTTTCTTTTCTTTTTAATTGAGTGACTTGTACGGTCATCGACCTCTTCAAAGCAAAACGTGACACGAAGCAATGTTGGAGGCAAGCCTTGTATAAGCAGATGGGCAAAACTTATCACGCAGTCAAAACATTTTAGCTGTATACTCGTGTGAAATCAAAATACAAGATCACAAATTTCAGTTTTAGACGGAGTTTAGCAAACTGAGTGAACTCTTCATTTTGTACTTAGAACCAAACGTCATTAATGGGGCAGTCGTCTTAAAACGAACTGAAAAGTAAAAGTGAGGAGATTGATCTGGAAAAAAAATTAATTATCGGCTGCCAGTTGAGGTCACGAAAAATCTAAATGTACCACGTGACCATGCACAGCAAATCGAAACTTGTGAAGTGCTTGAAATTATGAGCTTCATTTAAACATTTTGTCGACACAGACACAATTTAGATTGAAACTCAGACCAGGTTCATAGAGTAAATGTTTCCACGAAAATTGGATTCAGGTCAGAAACAACCAGACAGTCTAACCTATTTCCATCCAAGATAATACATGCGTAATGGCGATGAATACCATTTTATTGATACGCATGCCATCATCTCTTGTATCATCTCTCAGATTAAATATTAGATTTATTCCATAAATTATTGCTTCGATTTCTTTTCTTGTTTAACACCGTTTCGGCTAATGCGTTCTCTGAACTTCTTCAGGTTCGTTGAAGTTATTAAACAAAGTTCTTGCCTTTATTCTATAAATAATTAGAATTAATATCCTCAATTTTGTCTTTTGAACACTTTTCTTTAGCTGTGTTCAATGAGGTTTTTCGATGCCCATAGCACCCTCCGCCATATTTACATCACATAACGTAATATTAGGAAGACAAGCGATGTTCAAGTACTGGTAGTCGCTATCGTCTGGATAACTCAGATTCGCAGATGGAAACGGCAGTAGTGATCTAAGCCGTTTTTATAAGGAAATATTTGGCACTCATTTCTTTCTCTTAAATTAATTTTTCAAGAAAATAAGTTTCTGAAGTGTTCTAACTCTCATCATTCTCTTTACTAAAGATGGAGGTTTTCTTCCTAAACTTTTGTTTAAGATGGATGTAACGACAGCATTTTCAGGATGCTATTATTTCCTATTCAAGTTACAAGTGTAATCCATTTAAGTTGTTGCTGCTGTTGAAAGTTTTCAGGTGATGTGGTTTCTGTTATTTGGTAAATTTCTTTGTGATCCTGTCGCGCCTGATCCGACGAATGAGTCCTCTTTAAGCTTCACAAGGATCATTCGTTTGAATCCATTTTTAATTATTGATCTGAGGAAGGATGTGCGTTATGGTGCATTGGATATCGACTCGGAACGAGAAATCGGTGAGTCGAGTTCGAATTCCAACTGAATTCCTTGCATTCACTTACGCACAAATACCCTTGGGAAAGGTATTAATCCGTCTATTCCTTCCAATTCTGGGTTAAATAACAGGACAGATTGGGTTCTATAGCCTTGGTCGGCAACCAGTCTACCGCAGAAAGCAATGGCAACCTATTGCGGAATAATCTTCTGCCAAGTCAGTCATGTCTCTTTCGAGACATGATCGCCCAAGCGTGTATCACATATGGCACTTAACTGACTGACTGATCTGAGGAAACGATTTTACATAGTTCAGAAAATTCTGAATGGATTAGAAGCCATGTATGGCATCCATATGACAGTCGTAATCTGATGAGGCTATTTAAGAATATGTCTTTGGATGATGGTTTGATTTTTAGCATATTGGGGTGTTGGACAAAACTATCGCTAAAGTAGATTACTCTGTGTCTAATTTCTATATTTCCTATATTCAATACATTGGTGTCTGGATCATTTGATTCATCCACTGATGTATTGAAAATGTTCAGTATTAATTGTAGATTTTTCATTATGAATTTTAGGGTTATATGTCATCACTGTTTCCATTCTAATTTCAGCTCATAGTTTGTTTTGTAATGGTTTATCTTAAGTCCTACTTTTTGGAACACTTGGAAAGAATGTTAATTTTCTTTATCATTCTTATCCCAATTAAGAATACCTTTTTTTTTTAAAAAATCATATCACCCCAAGCAAGGCGAAAACGCAGTATCCCAACCCCAGGGGAAAAGAGTGACGATGGTGGGCATGTATCAGATAATTCCATTCTATAGAAAAATCGGCCTGCTACTGAAAAGCTAGATGATGATATCCGTTACAGAAGCTCCTTAGATAAAAACAAAAACGAGCAACAAATATAAAATTTGATTAAATAAACCAATAGAAATAGAAAACGTCAAAATAGTTCTACGGATCAAATTCTTCAAAACTTTCGGCAGATCAACGAGAAGGAGTTCCTGAGATGAAGACTTACCATAATGTTTGTTATTTTCAATCGGACAAATGTCCTCATCTTTTTATTATCGCAACGCTTCGACCGTTTTGCCTCCCGGCCTTCTTCTTTGTCTCTTAATCCGTGCAATAAATTTTATATATATGTGATTTTTTTTCTCCTCAAATTCATATGAAACCAATTCTGCTAATGTTAGCAAAAATCTGGTCACCTCTCCCTCCACTCAACACCCCTTTGCTAACCTTCCGCATCTGATGTTTTCCTCTCTTTGATGTTTTCCTCTCTTTCATCACAAATTAATTCTTGCCGCAAAAACTTCCATTAAGCTGCAGACTCTGGAGCAGTCATTACGAAAAACTTTTGTCACGCCCTATAATTATTAATCGAGTAATTCTGGTTCATGTTGTTCTTAAATAATATGAGGTCTTTCCGATTTTCAATATTGTAACCAACTGTAAACAATTGTAACAGGCCAATGACCCTGTTTAAACGTTAAATTGCATTAAACTGCAGGATGGTTATTTAGAGGGACTACTAATTATATAATAATTATTAAAATTTTCAGGAGCGTAAGTTGAATGGCCGAGAAAAAATGAAAAAAGGAATGGCTTAAAATTTATGTTTTAAAATGATAAAATGAACTTAAGAACAGTTCCAAAGAGAATCGAACCCAGAATTAAGAAGCCAATATTCAGTAAGATTCTCCACCCTATCCACTTCCTGAAGAGAAGACATGATTAATGTGTTGTCCGAATTTCTTTTGTCCTGGGAAATGAAATTCTGGTGTTTGTTTACATTAGTGATATCCACCATCATATAGGGCACTGAATGCGGGGCAATCTTCACACGGATGACGAGGAAACTGGTGGCAACAGGAATGTTATTCTACAGAAGGAGACTGAGACTTCAATGGACGGAGTGAGTAAGCAACAATGAAGTCTAAAAGAAAAGAGACACCTGTTCAGAATCAGGAAGAAAACATTCACAGAACATGCTAAGGCCAAGAGAAATAGGGGAAGGCAACGAGTCAACTACCTGACAAACTTATGTGAATGGTTGGCAGAACAGAGGGGCAGACCCTTGATAAAGGGAGAAAAACTGCTAAAAAGCAGAAGGAGTAGGAAATCGTGGATAGCCATGATCGCCCATGTCCTGAAGGGACACGGCAAATAAAACAAGAAAAAGTGCGTATTTATATTACGCGCGTGTGCATTTATTAATATGTACTCGATAGCTCCGTTATATTACATCGAGCACTATTTTATTTAAAACAGCGCTCAACAAGTTTTGTTAAAAACGTCTAACAAGTCTTTTATTTAATTTTTGTAGTGTTCTTTTTTTATTATTTTCTGGAGATTTAAAATTTAGAAAATAAATAATTCCTGTAAGTCTATATATACATATATAAAAAAACAAATCATACATTCGATTAAAAGTAAAAATAAAATCATCTTTGACAATGGCTAAAAGAATATCAGAAAGCGCACTGAACATGCGGATAATTTTTTCATAATTTATGATCAGAAAAGAAAAAACATTCTAAGAACACAAGAAAAATGAAATAAAAACTTAACTGCATTACTATATATATATATATATATATATATATATATATATATATATATATATGCAATTTGTTATATATATTATATTATTTACATATCATATATGCGTAGTACTTATTTAAAAGCGCTCAATATCAGTGATAGAGCTGACATATTCATATAGATAGGTGTGAGTTTGTAACCCTGGGTTTCATGCTCTTCTGACGATCGCAAGAGCGTGAAACCCAGGGTTACAAACTCACACCTATCTATCTATCTATCTATCTATCTATATATATATATATATATATATATATATATATATATATATGAATAAAGACCAAGGAAAACTTATCTTAGCCGACGCATTTCGTCGTCTGGATGACTTTATCAAGGTAAATGCAAGGATTTTATCTTATAACAAATACTTATAGAGCAAAAGTGTTACTGGTTTTTCAAAATGTTTGAGTTTAGGAACGCACATCAATATTCATCAGGTTAAGTGATGTTATAGAATATGTTGGTGTATGCAAATTAGTATTTAAATTAATTTAGTTTTGTGTCACTTCATCTGTCATATATTTTGAACAACATGAGGAAAAGTGTCTAAACATTTTTTTTTAATTTTTGAACATTTTTTAGTCATAAATTTTGGCTTGGGAAATAATAATTCTTTCAAGAATGGAGACAATGAAAAAAAATCTGAGTCGCAGTTTTTTTATTTTGATGAAATTCCATAGCTTCCTTCTCGAGAATTTTCCTTCTAAGTAAATTACTTTCTCTTTTAATAAGTTTGGCGTACTTAGGATTAAAATTCTGGTTGAATATATTTCTATGTATAACTAATGCATTTGATAAATTGTTGTTTATGAGATCCCTTTTGTGTTCATAGATATGTTTTTTTTAATTTCTGCAAGTTTCTCTAATGTATTGTGAGGAAAGGTTCTGGCAATTTATTTCATATATACTTGTTTCAGAAGAATTATTGTTATGGGTATTTTTGATTCTGCTCATGTTCATAATAGTTTAGGATGTGGTCGCAATTGTTTTGATGGTGTTAAGATTGAATGGGTTGTTTTGGGTAGGGGATGTAATGAAGTTAGTAGTTAGCATTATGTATCTGTTATCTAGTTTATTGTTGTTAATAATATTGTAATATTTTCTGCGATCGTATATTCTGCATGCCTGTCTCTTAGTACTGTTGGTGAAATACTAAGGATACTGGAGGTTTTTGAAAGTTTTCTATGTATATTTTTTCATTGGGCAAGTATTTGGGGCTGCAGATTCTTGGTGCTCTTAAATAGGATCTTGTAATTATTCTTGATTTGACCTACTTACAGTGGTTGGAATAAAAATTGACCAGGTTATTCTTGTTGGTAACATTTATGTAAACCACAAACTGAAGTTCGTTATTATTTCTGTGAAAAAGAGCTAAAGTTTGTTGTGGGTCTGACGTTATTTGGTTTGTTGACAAGATCGGATAAAGTTGTGTATTGTAAATATATTAGTAGGGAATCTTCTAAGTATCTGAAGTGAAAAGAATTCTATGGTAAAAGATTTCTAAGGTCAGAGGGATGTGCGTTGTAATGTAATGGATAACGAGCTCGGAATGAGAAATCGGTGAGCCGAGTTTGTATTCCAATCAGGTTCGTTACATTCATTTACGCGCAAATAACCTTGGGAAAGTTACGAATCTATTTCTTATCCCAGCTTTGGTTTAAATAACAATACTGGGTCCTATTGCCTTGGTTGGCAATCAGGCTACCGCAAAAAGAAAAGACAATCTGCTGCGAGAAAATCTTCTGCCTAGAAGTCATGAATCGAAAGAGACATGATCGCCCAAATGTGTATCATGTATAGCACTTGAATGACCGACTGACTTATCGATCAGAAAGCATAACTGATTTCAGCTCAGAAGGGCTGAGAATTGAGAACAGATATTACACTCTTATCATAACAAAATTAACAATTTTTCAAACAAACAAGCTGGACAGTAATGCAGATCATATAATAAACAGGTTAGTCTACTTCCATGTAAATAATTGCTGACAGCCACTGACAATCCGTCGATGAAATTCTGAAGGTAGCATCAATCAACCAGGTGAGAAACTTTTTACACACACACGCACACACACTCACGCATATATATATATATATATATATATATATATATATATATATATATATAGTCATCCACAGACAGATTTGTTTCGCTGTATCACAGCTCATCAGTACGGTTAGACTCCGATTAGCTTTTAACCCAGGATTGAAACCCGACCGAATTGGCGTAAGTCGGCGATTATACCTCTGGGCCATGGGCGTTCGGTAGAAGAAGGCAAACTTTTTAGCGTGTATATTGTCATTAGATAGCCAGAGTGCTCTAATCCATTACTGAATGAGCAATGCGTACATGCCATATTAGCTACTGTTTTTCAAAATCTACTGTTTTTTCAAAGTCTACCATTCTTCCGGATGTGCGTTGTGGTACAGTGGATATCGGCTCCGAAGGAGAAACCGGGGAGCCGTGTTCGAATTCCAGCTGAATCCATTGTATTCACTTACGCGCAAATGGGAAAGGTATTAATCCGTCTATTCCTTCCAGTTATGGGTTAAATAACAAGACAGATTGGGTTCTATAGCCTTGGTCGGCAACCAGTCTACCACAGAAAGCAATGGCAACCTATTGCGGGATAATCTTCTGCCCAGTCAGTCATGTCTCTTTCGAGACATGATCGCCCAAGCGTGTATCACGTATGGCACTTAACTGACTGACTAACCATTCTTCCAGAGTGCTCAATCAGGGTGTGAAAGCGTAATTTCTAAAGAAGTGATGGAATTCTTTTAATTTAGATATATATATTCATTATTTAAACGTTATTTTAATGGATACACATATTTTAGTAGACGATATTTTTTATATTAAACTGTCTATTGATTTATTTTCGTCTGAATAAACGAAAAACCGTCGTTCAATCCGGAATGCATCGCGGATCAAACAACTATGACTAACACTATAAATAACGCTTAAACTATATATATATATATATATATATATATATATATAGATTGATACTTAGTTTTTGGTCCTAATGGGGTTATACCAGTACACATTTGTATTAAAAAGTGTTCTATACAATTATATTGTACAACTTTTGAATATTTTTCATTTATAAACAAGTTATTTTGCTAACTTGGTTTCCACCATGAGTGGTTTCTTTTAAGAAACCACTCATGGTGGAAACCAAGGTAGCGAAATAACTCGTTTAAAAATGAAATATATATATATATATATATACAAACGATGCAATAAATAAATTGTAGGCATGCGCGTTGTTTATTATTTGACCAACTTCAAAGCATAGTCGGGTCAGTTGGGTACCGTCTGTGAGAAAAAGAGCCCCATGACGCAAACCACTCTGCCAGAAATTTGGAAACGGCATGCTTTGCTGCTTGCCATTCGCGCTGGAACCTTCAATATGAACATTTCAGAATATTTTAGTGACAATCCGAGGAGAGTGCAGAGAATTTTGAAAGAGTTGGACGAGTCTAATGGTGATTAAGAAGGTGTTTAGATTGATCACTGTTGACGGTGACATTCTGTCTCCATCCCTCTTCCCACAGAACCTCAGATTCAACACAAAGGCTTATATCAAGTGCTTTGAGGATGTAATGCTGCCCTGGGTCAAGAGAGTGTCTGCTGGAAAACTCTATGTCTTCCAGCAGCAGGACTCTGCACCATGCCACACAAGCAGGTGAACCCAGTCATGGGTGTCACACAATTTCTGCGACTAGATTCCCCTCACATTTGGCCACCTAACTCCCCAGACTGCAACCCCCTTGATTATTATGCGTGGGATGAAACTGAGCGAGAGACCAACAAAAGCCCTTGTAAAACCAACGATGAACTGAAGGCAAGGATTATACCAGCATATACCAACTTAAGCAAGGAGACCATCCAAAAGAGATGCAGAAATTTCTGAAGTCGTTTGGTGGCTGTGGTTAATAAATTTACTTTTTAGTATTTCCAGGTATTTTTGTGAAATTTTAGTAAATACACTCCTGGTCAAAATCTTAAGACCAAAAACAAAATGGTTAAAAAATATAAAATACTGTTACTTTAATCGAAATATATTTGCGAAACACTTAGGTTTAATTAGAAAATGTAATTTATCAACAAACAAGTGAAAATTCAAACAAACATCGAAAAAGCATTTTTTAGCTGGTCATAAAGATAAGACCATATGTGAAAAAAAAATACTGGCCAAAAAATTTAGAAAAAGTCAGCGTGTTCATAGCATGTAGACATTTACTTAGCTACTTAATGGCTACGAATAAAAATTTAAAGTTCGAACAGGGCAGAATTGTTGAACTTCAAAGACGTGATCTTTCGCAACGAACCATTGTAAATGAAATTGGTCGTAGCAGAACTGTTATTGCTAACTTCATTTAAAAATCCGGATGCGAATGTTTCTAAAACCTCAAGCGGTCGCCCCAATAAAACCTCACCATCTCTAGACAGACGCATTAGGCGAGAAGTTAGGAGAGATTCAAGCCTAAAATCAAAGCAAATAAAATCGAAAACAAATGCTGAGTGCAGATTTCGAACAAATCGACGGCATTTCAATAAGAAAGGGTTTAAGAACGTGAAACAACAGCAAAATTCTCGCCTTTTTCCGTGTCATAAAACCTCCAGTTTACAATTTGCTTCCGATTATCAAACTTGGGATGTGGATAAATAAAAGAAAGTGTTGTTTTCCAGACGAGAAAAATTCAACCTTGATGGCCCAAACGGTTTTCAGCGTTACTGGCATGCAAAAGATGTCCCAAAAGAAATTTTCTCAACACGACACAGTGGCGGTGGATCAATTATGGTCTGGAGGTTCATTTTTGTACAATGGAACTCTTGAGTTACAAAAGGTAAAAGATCATCAAACTGCTGCTAGTTACGTTGACATGTTAAGGAAGGCATTGCTAATTACTGAAGATCCCTGTCTATATAGAGAAAACTGGATTTTTCAGCAGGACAATGTTGCAATTCACAATGCTCGAAGATCGAAAGGGTTTTTTTTTTTGTTTTTGTTTTTGTTTTTTGTTTTATGGAAACCAAGATTCGGCTTTTCAGTCACCCATCGTGCTCTCCAGATCTAAACCCAATCGAGAATGTTTTGGGATGAATAGCAGATATTACGATACATTTCAGAGCAGATATGGTTATTATTTATGATGAATCGAAAATTGTATTATAGGCTATATATATATATATATATATATATATATATATATATATAAGTGAATAAGGGACGAAGAAAAATTTACGTTCAAAACATTAATTTAAAACAGTGCTCGATATAAAATATAGAGCTATGAATATTTATTATAAATTATAGTTTAGAAATTTGTACATGTTCTAAACTCTCTCTCTCTCTCTCTCTCTCTCTCTCTCTATATATATATATATATATATATATATATATATATATATATATATATATGTGTGTGTGTTTGATCCCAGACTGCTGAAATTGTTTTTCGTTTTTGTCGTCGATTCGAGGATTTTCTCTGAAATCTGTCGGGAGAAGATGAAATGATGAACACACACTGGCATCATCTCGACGTTTTTGCTACAAAACATGTTTTCTCTAATTTTCTAATCAATCAATTACACTTTCAAAAATAAATCAAATTTATTCTAATTCTTTAAGTTGAAATGAATTAGTTGCTTTGTTCAAAAAAGAAATAATACGTCACCAAACAGTAAGTAGAAAATTTAAAACGAACATGAAAATTACTTGGTGGATTGATCGTCTTTCAGCGTGTGATTGGCGCAATGGTTTCTTTCTTGCCTTGAATAAGGAAAAATGACATGCACATTAAAAAAAACTGTCATCTATTCAACCACACGTTTTCATAAAGGAAAACAAATTGAAGAAAAAAAAAGGTTTCGCTTCAAAGTCAGCAAAAATCAAGTCAAATCATTCTGTCCTGAGAAGACTTAATATTGAAGAAAAACGGAAAACGGCGCTGAAGTGTTGGAACTGAATCGTAAAAGATAAAAATAAAGAGTGAAAAGTAATACTAAAAATTTGTGTCCCACTTACCAAAACTGACGAGCAAGAAGAGAAGAGAAAAGACTGTATAGCGCATTTTCCTGTTTTGTTTTGGGGGTTTTTTGGGTTTTTTTTTTTTTTTGTCTTTCTGTTTTCTTTTTTGATGGACTTATTTTCTTTTCAACTTCTGCTTTTGTTTGTAAGGACGTCAAAGAAAAAAAGTTTGTAGGAAGAAAGTATGTCGTCTGCAGAACGACAAACGGGAAAATGAGAAAAAGTAGAAGGATCCAGAGAAGAGAAAGTTTTATTTTTATAAACTTCTCTAATTTCGTGTTGCCGTTGCAAATGTCGTCAACAAATTCTGTTGCATTCGTGTCTTTTAGCAGAACGTTTTATATGAGTAAATGGCAAAGAGCAATTACAAAAATGGTATTGAAAAGTTAAAGGTGAGTGAGAGTGTGTAAAGGTAAAGACTGGTTGATCAAGAGACGTGGGGGGGGGGGCGATGAGTTGAATATGGAAAGAAGAGGTTGCGGGGGATAAGACGGAAAGAGAAGACAGGGGGGGATAAGGCGGGGTTTAATGAATGGAAATCAATGTCACACGGGGAATGAAACATTGGGGCAGTTGCGACGGGGAAAGGAAAATATGAATTGTGATAGGGAAATATAATAACGTTGATAGATAGATAGATAGATAGATAGATAGATAGATAGATAGATAGATAGATAGATTAGTGTGGATCAGTAAGTCCGTAGGGCGATATTTAATGATTAAATGAATATTAATATGAAATTCTCACTGAGTAATCTTTCATATATTTTTATTAACACTAAAGTGTCGGACTATGTGCATTGCCAAGAAACGACATAAAGCTGAAAAATAAATATATGTGCAAAATATTTTTCCTTCATAGAGGCTGTGGACACTGATATACCTATATTGACAGATATGAACAAATTGAGATTAACAGGGAGAGAGAAAGAAGAAAGCAACAGAGAAATAAAGAGAAATGGAAGAAAAAGAGATAGAGGTGGGTGAGAGAGAGAAAAAACAGACAATTAGAAGAGACTGAACCAAAAAGAAAAGGGTAGAGGCCTGAAGAATTTAAAAAGAAAGCAAAAAAAAAATCAGAAAGAAAAAGAGAGAGAAAAAAAAAGAAAGATGGACATTATGTTTGGGATTAAAAAAGATAGAATTACTGAATATTTTGTAAGAATTACTCAGAGAAGCCATATTTTATCAATAAAAAAGCAAGATCTATTCATTCGTCCCCCTCTCAACATCAAAATATCAAGAGTTTTGTAATTAACGTCTTTCTAGAGAGGAACCAGTGGGCCCTAGCAATTTTATTAGACCCTGCCTTTCGGTTGAAAAATTGCCCTGAAACATAGCTCCACCGATTTTCCTAATATGGCGGTGAAGATACAAGGTTTCTGATGCACAAATAGACTTGGCATTAGTAAATTGATTTATTCATTTATAAACCTAATCCAAACAAAATGATAAAAAGCAATGAATGACAATACAAGATATTTACACTGTCTCATAGTAGTTGTTCCATTTTAGAGTATAATATACATATACACGCGCGCGCGCGCACACACATACATATATATGAAAAAACAGTTTTAATGTATAGCTATATTTATCGATAAAAGTGCTCAATATCAGCGATAGAATGTATTTAGGTACCTTCACTAATTCGATGAAAAAAAAACGTAGCTTGTATCAGTCAGTTAGTTAAGTGCCATACGTGATACACGCTTGGGCGATCATGTCTCGAAAGAGACATGACTGACTGGGCAGAAGATTACCCCGCAGTAGGTTGCCATTGCTTTCTGCGGTAGACTGGTTGCCGACCAAGTCTATAGAACCCAATCTGTCTTGTTATTTAACCCATAACTGGAAGGAATAGACGGATTAATACCTTTCCCAAAGGTATTTGCGCGTAAGTGAATGCAATGAATTCAGCTGGAATTCGAACTCGGCTCCCCGATTTCTCGTTCCGAGCCGGTATCCAATAAAGATCCCAAATTTAATAAAAACAAAGTTTTATCGTCAAAATGCTTTCGTTATTATTAAAAGAAAAGGCCAAAGCATTTTTTTATTATTTAAAGAAAAAGTTAATCTTTTCTAACACGTTCAAAATTTTGGTTAAAATTCAAAATTTTGGTTAAAATTTTTGTTTTATTTTGTAGTGTAGCAAAAATTATTATGGATATTTTAGCGCCATTTTACTGGTAAAAAACACATTAATTCGGAAATTCTTGCAAAAATCAAATAATTATCTGATTTTAATGAAACTTTCAGGACTTATTCATAAATGATTGAAATTAATTTTTAAAATTATTATTATTTTTTAATTTTAATTAAGACCAGTGGAAATTATAATCTACTGTTTAACTATATATATATATAGATATAGATATAGTCATCCGAGAAAGATCTTTTTCGCTGTATCACAGCCCATCAGTATGGTTAGACTCCCATTGCTTTTAACCCAGGATTGAAACCCGACCGAAGTGGCGTCAGTCGGCGGTTCTACCTCTGGGCCATGGGCTATATATATATATTTTGGTCAACAATACGGTGATCCTTACTCATACACACAGTAAGAGGAACCTGCAGATATTGGAGGCCATGTACATCAAATCAAAACAACCAACACTCAATAAAATCAACTTTAAAACAGGAAATAACATATTACATTGCATTTGACTAGATGGTTTTGTTGTCATTTCGCGCTATCCCGCGGTGTGACGTCATAAAACCGCATCGCAAACTTAAGAACTGCGTTTATTCTTTTTGGTAACTATTGCCGTTGCCAAGCGGAGTTTTATGTCAACACAAAATAAAATCGTCGGTGATGGTGGATTTTATAATATTTCAGTTTAAACTACCTCTCTGAAGATGGCTCATGTGAGCCGAAAGCTTAGAAGAAAACCAATAAATAATTATCCAAATGTTGGAGAATTTTTGTCTTTATTTTCAACTGAAATTAAAGCAAAAATACGACGTTTAGAACGGCTCATGATTAAACATAATAGACATTCATTGTCTCTTATATTTAATAGAATATGTCTAGAAAATATATATATATATATATATATATATATATATATATATATAAGTGTGTGTGTGTGTGTCTGTGTGTGAGCAGCATTACAAATTTATGACCTGGGTCTGCTATTTGGTGACTGTTATCGTCGCATAACAATGTCAACACAAGACAATATGATCTTTAATGGTAGATGTCTTTTTGTTAACGTCCCTGTAATCTCTCTGAAGATGGCTCATGTGAGCCAAAAGCCTAGAACTAGCATAATAAAAAATATCCAAACGTTGGACAGTTTTTGTCGGTATTTTCATCTGAAATTAAAACCAGAATATTATGTTTAGAACGGCTCATGATTAAACATTATAGACATTCATGTTTGTTATATTTAACAATATATATATATATATATATATATATATATATATATATATATATATATATATATATATATATAAACAAAGGCTTGTACCCACAGAAACGAACGATTTGAACAAACAGAACGTCATCTATTTTTTCTCCCTTTCTTTTTAGACCTTAGACATCTTTCGGCCAATACTTATTTATAGGTTATCCGTTGGAACTGATAATAATACATGGGACACAAAAATTTAAATGTTAAATACAACAGAAGGAAAGTTGGAACTCGTTTAAAATTAAATTTATTCAAAGTAATTAAAACATAAGTGGGGTGTAAACTCCACAAGAGTTAATAAAACCAGAAGAAAAAAAATAACACACAACTAATTTTGTCGATGGTGGGCTCCGTTCAACATGAGATAGCCAAATGGTTGGCAGAATTAATCTAACCAGTATCTGATGTACTTTCGACGAATAATATTTCTGACTCCTTCAAGTTCTCTAGTTTAATTAGAAAGATAGTTTTCTTCTGTTGATAGATTAATGGTGTCATATGATATAGTTAGTCTTAAAACAAACGTACCACAACAGGAGGCTATTGGTATCTGTGCTGATTTGTTATACAGGGGAAATTTAGGTATTCCCTGCATTCCAGAAGAGTTGTTTCTCGATTGTATGGTACTATGTATGTTCAAACGGACGGGGTAACGATTTGTAGTCCGTTGGGTCTTGTTCTGGCCAATATTTTTGTGGGTCACTATAAGCAATTATTACTTGAGAGAGTCAACAAACCTTTGGTCTACAAAAGTTATGTTGATGATACGTTCTCTTTATTTGAAAATGCTAGTGCTGCCGAAATTTTTGTGGTATGTTTGAATTGCCTTCATCCATCCTTTAAGTTTACCATGGAAGTGGGGAAGGATGGGTCGCTTCCCTTTTTGGATGTCTTGGTTCAACGTAGAGACGGGGTTTTCGACCCTACTGTTTTCGTAAACCCACTTTCACTGGTTTATATACCAGTTGGGATTCTTTCCTTCCCAAATCCCGCAAGATTCGTCTGGTTGAGACTCTTGTACGGCGTGCTTTTATGATTTGTTCTCCTGGATTATTAGACAATGAACTTGGAAAGCTACACAGTGTATGTGTATATATATATATATATATATATATATATATATATGTATGTATGCATGTATGTATTATATACAATTATGATTATAATAGATGGCGTTCACGCGTGTGTAAAAAAATCCCAATCACAACGTTCACAGTTAAATTAGGTTGGTCTTGGTAATTCACTCTTGTGGATGTTTTCGGAGTAGCTCGAAAGTACTTGGGTTAACAAAAACTACGGCACCTTCCTTGATGAATTTCATCTTAAAACCAACAAGATTATGCTTCGTCTTCTATGTACCGTGTTCCTTCAGGACGTAGGCAATCATGGCCCTCCACATCTCCCTATTCCTAGTGGATTTTAGCACACTTTCTCCTGTTACACTACCCAAACTCAATTCTGCCGTCCACTCGCTCAGGTTAGTCAAGTATGTTTTTCTGTCTTTCTATCTGACCTTTGGGTATCAGATTCTCCAAGCCCTTCTTCCTCATTACATGTCCCAGGAACTTCAGATGTATTTTCCTGATATTAAGTATTAGATTTCCTTTCCGTTTCCCTCCTCTCCCAAACTTTATCATTACTCACATGTTTGTTCCATGGCATCCTCAGCATCCTTCTGAAGAACCACATTTCGGTTGCTTCAAGTTTTTCCTTCATCTTTGAGGAGATTGTCCAGCATTTACTGCCATATTGAAGAATAGACATCACATAGCAATCCAGTAGAGAACTAGAACGTATTGTTATAAAAATAAACGTATGTCTATATTATTCAATAAAGCATATATATATATATATATATATATATATATATATATATATGCTTCATTGAATAATATATATATATATATATATATATATATAGTGTATCGAGGCAGCAGATAATTTTCTAAACATATTGTTAAATATAACAGACAACGAATGTCTATTATGTTTAATCATGAGCCGTTCTAAACATCATATTTTGGCTTTAATTTCAGGTGAAAATAATAACAAAAATTGTCCAACATTTGAATATTTTTTTATTATGCTGGTTCAAGGCTTTCGGCTCACATGAGCCATCTTCAGAGAGGTTACAAGGACGTTAACATAAAGACATCCACCATCAAAGATGATATTATCTTATGCTGACATAAAACATTGCTATGCGAAGATAACAGTCACCGAATAGCAGATGCAGATCGTAAATTGGTAATGCGGATTTATGACGTCACACCGCGTGAGAAACCGAAATGTTAACATATATGCATGCACCATACATATTCTATTTTCAGATCATAATGGTAACATCTAAATACAAATTAAGAGTGTCAGTATCCGGAACCCATTAGGTTCTACTTTCTTGAACTTTTACATGTTGCATATCGAAACAAAGTGTTTAAGACAACCAAAAACCGGAGTTTTACACAAGGCACGTCGACGATATTGTTGTTTTAATAAAGAATATGATCGAAATCTTAAATCTAAAATTAAACTTTGAAAATAACTCCTCGCTGAAATGTACTTATAAACTCATGGACAATAACAAAATCTCGTTTCTTGACGTCAATATAAAGCTAAAAACCAACGAATTTATCATTTATTAGTATAAAACCCCCACCAGTAAGAACTTTTCTCTTCTTAATTATAATTGCCAATACCCAGAAAGATTTTTTTAAAATAACGAACTTCTTAAATAGAGCACATCAAAATTCTTCCTCCCAAAGAATCTTTGAGCGAACTAAAACACAGAAAACAAACATTAGTCAACAATAATTTTCCCAACTACATCATTGATAAACAAATAAAATTATTCTTACAAAACAATAAAACAAAAAACATGATACTAACCCTAACCCTAACACTAACCCACAAGAAAACATCAACTTATTTTATTGCAGCCAATGCAACAGGACGGATTTTCAATACGAAAAATGATTAAACACCAGATTTCTTCCTAATTCTTCAAAAACATGTAAAATTTATAATATATTAAAAAATGGAAGACAGCAAACCTTGTTATTTCTAATAATAATAACCCTATCAAATCTAAACTATCGATGACTAATATAGTGTATGAATTTCAATGCCCTGTACAAGATTGTGTTTCTTGTCATAAATCAAATGCCTATATTGGCCATACTACCACTTCCTTCAGTAGACTCCTTACATGTCACCTATCTAGTAATACTAGGGCAATAAAAAATGTGTTAACACATAACTTACAAAAACCTTTAAGAAATTTTTGATTGAAAATACAAAAATACTATTCAAATCAAAATATCAAAGACACCACGCTATATGAGTGGCATTATATATCAAACAATTTTCTCCTACCATCAACCTTACACTATTTAACAGCGGAAATGGAGTTTTGAAAGTTTTAAAAAATACACAGATGCTCACACGATATCCGCCGCGCGCATCACGTGACAACTTTAAAGAACTCTCCTTTTCAAAAAACACAAAAATGCACTAAAAACAGAAAAAATTACATTACAGTCAAATATGAAGACATAACCCTAGCCTATGTGTATTTAATTTTAAAATCCAGTATTTCTCTTTCTTTCTGTGTGAGTATGTAGAACTAAAATCGGAGTCTATCATTTGCAGTTTTCTAATGTGTGTCCCGGTTGACTATGTTGGGCTATGAGGGAATCTAGGGTTAAATAGGGACTTCGGTGTTTTGAATCTTTATAAATATTTCAATAGCTAAACATTTTTTTACATACACTTAAAAAATTTTTCTCTAAAACAAAATTTATAAGTATTATTAAAGATCGGCTTACGTTTACAAATATTTTTAAAAATCTGTCGCTTTCTGCGTCACGTGATGTAAACAATCTCTCCACGAACGCTCTCGCGAAATACGTTTCTTATTTAAATTTTAAAATCATTTGTTTCTGATGAAAGGCCGAGGACAGTCTGAAATATCAAATATAATAATAGAAATAAATAAATACTGTCAGAAAAATACATTTTTAAACTTACAACTTTTTAGTAGTTTTTCCTATATATATATATATATATATATATATATATTGTAACAGCCATTGCCACATGAAACGTGCGTGAGAGAACTGACAAACTGCGGGTATATATTGTAAAAGGTTTTATTTCCTTTACAGTACTTGTGCAGCTGTGAAAACTGCAGTTAAGACAAACAAATAACATGAGTACATGGAGGAAGAATATACACAAGCATAGATAACTACAAAATTTGAAGAAATAAAGAAAATAATGAAATTTACATAAATAGTTGTAACAAAACAGGGAAATTATAACAAGTGTTTATATCATCAAGAATCGTTTGAATCGCCAAAGCAAAACATTTTTACAAATTAAGGGAGAGTCTAAAAAGCAATAAAAACTTTAGAAGAATTAAATTCATTAACTATAAAATTTGTCTCGGGTTTGCTGAAAATTGAATGGAAAAAATGTTAATTACCTCGTTAGTACCGCGTGGTCTATGGCAATTGAATTACTCCCTAAACAGTACCGAACGAATGTGCTGCCACTGGAGAAAACAAATTTACGTCTGACCTCTTAGAAGGTCTCAACCCAAAAAGACTGTTAAGGGGTTTTCTGTTTCTCACACAGAAACCAAAAATCCTATATTTTAGAAAAGGTTGCCGTAAGACAGCTTATTTGTTATATTTTTATTTACTTATTTTAACTTTTACCGTTTTGTCTCATACTTCTCATTTAGACTTTATTATTGTTTTACGTTATCCTAAAAATATAAGGAACTATATTTTTGGGCACATTGTCCAAAGAGGTGACAAGGCTGCCGGTCAAGAATACAGGGCTGACTTCGGCGAGAAAAACGAACCTGCTGATTTTTACATTGGGTTTAGTAGCAAATGGTGCCTGGCGGCAGCTACATATATATATATATATATATATATATATATATATATATATATATATATTGTTCAGACCTGGGTACGAAACAAAATAGTAAGACAGAACATAAGCTTCCCTATTCTACGATAAATGAAGATAAAATGGCGTCATTAGAAATAATCTACCCCGCCGGAAATCGTAACACTTCAAGAGCGACGTGAAAGTTAAGCCATGAAACGACAACGAAATAAAACTGTAAAAGGAAAAATGAAAAAAACATTTATTTTTAGTTTTCAAAGTGAAAATAACTGTCATCCTGTTTTTTCTTAGCAAAATAGCATTGACCAGGGCGTAATAGAGTTGTAGTTCTGGTATCTTTTTTTTTTTAATCGTATCACCCCGAGCAAGGCGGTAACGCCACTGATGTGCAGGGGGCTACGTAATAGTGAAAAGATTGGAAAAGAGAAAGCCGGAAACCACATCCTAAACAGGGAACAAGGGATGAGCCTCTTAACATGTTCAATAGACGTGGGTGGAGTGTGAAACGGGCGATAGTTTAGTCTATCTACTCCAATTGAAAAAAAAAAAAAGAAACCAAAGTGAGAAGATTGGAAAAGAGAAAGGATAGTAAATAAGTAAATATCCTATGGGGAGTTTTTCATTCGAGAATTTTTATGAGACCAATCTTATAAAAGACGCTTAGCGGATTAGTCACGCAAAGAGCGACTCAGAACTACAGACGTCAACTCTCACACCATTCTCCTTGCATTTTTTTTTTTTTGTAATTGTGTCACTCCGAGCAAGGCATTGTACTGCCACTGTTGTGCAGAGGGTTACATAGAAGGTAAGTTATGAGAAAGAGTGGCAGGTTATATGGGGTGTCAGGAAGTGGGTAAGAGAAGGATGACAATGCTGATGAGAGTAGGGTGGACGGAGAAAGGAGCATGAGAGAGAGGATGCAGATTAGTGAGATAGGAGATGGCTATTGATTTTATTTTTAAACTCCTGGAGATTGTAGCTGTCGGAGAAGCAAGTAAATGGTAGGGAATTCCACGGGCGAGAAGTGCGAGAAAAGAAGCTGACGGAGTAGAATTTGCGTTTACAATTTATTGGTTTCACAGTAAAAGGGTGAGACCTAGTTGCTAATCTTGTGGCTCGAGTAAATTCATATATAGGGGGCACCAGTGAGTTAAGTTCATAATGATATAGAGAGAAATTGGACACTACACAGTATCAAAGGAAACAAACTTAACTAATAGCTTTCAGCAATAAAAAAGAACTTTTCAACTCGACTTTCATGTGTACACTGGTATTTTTTTATCAAATTATTCAATTTCTAAAAGTAAATAATCTAAGTAGATGAATTTGTTATGTACCGATGTAACTTGTTTTTCTCTTTTGCCATCCAACTACAAATATCAGAAAGTGTTGTAATATTTGTACCTAGTATGTTTTGGATAATAATTAAGAGATACAAACATTAACCTGTTAAAACAAACTTTATTTAACTTCGTCCACATTCTTGTGTGAGTCCCCCACCTCGTGGCTGGTTAAAATGTCCGCTGACAGGAGAAGCACGTGTGGCTGATGTGAAATCTTTTGAGGAACTAAAAAAACTGAACTGCTACTAGTCGTTGGTCAGTAGGGATGGGCCAGAGAGAGAGAGAAAGAGAGGGGGTGAGAGATGAAGGGGTTTCTGGGATAGTAGTTCGTGACCTAGCTGGAAGCACCTGGAGAAAAGGAGGGAGAAGAAGACAAAGTTAATATGTTTAGGTAGTATTATTTCTGACCTCTAGTAAGGGGGTACTACAGTGTCAACAAAGCCTAATTATGAATGAAACTTAGCAGACGCTAAGTACACAAACGTCATTTAAATTTTAGTAAACCTACCGCAAAATTGGTGTTGTCTTTACCAAGTTCAAAAGTTACACATATCAAAACTATATTTTATCGCCATCTTCGCAAGAGACATTCCTTTATTTTTTAATAATGCAACAGATCTCGTTTTCTCGTCTCACACAAGCGTCATCGACTTTGTGATTCCAGAGACGTTCGCATAAGTAAAGGATATAAGTGACACTCATTGCTAGTAAGAATTCATTCAAAACAAAAAGGCTTTATTGCGTTAATATTGCGATATTAATAATCAACGATGTTAAAAGTTTTCTTCTAGTTCCACAAGCTTATTAGGTAGACGTTGTGTTACTTTTCTCTGTCTCTCTTAGTCTTGTATTCAATATGACCTATGAGTGTCACATTTTCTAAGTCCTCTTTCCTCGTTAAATTTAAACTGTCTCTTTCTGATGTTAAGTAAACGTGTCGTTTTTCGTTCCTTTTTATTGAAAACGTCATCGTTGCTTACATTTTCAATCCATGGCATCCTCACCATCCTTCTGTAGAACCATATTTCTGTTGCTTTAAGTATCTTTTCATCAATGAGAAATTGTTCAACATTCAGTTCCATATATGACGACTGGTAGTACATAAAAATTCAGTACTATTTTCTTTGTTTCTAATTAATATTTTGTGTTTCTTGATACTTTGCTTAACTTTAGGAAGGGCTATTTTTTATTCCCAATTCCCCTTAAGATTTCGGTGCCGCTCTTTCCGTCCTTTCTTTAAAATATTTTTGATTTGGGTATCACTAATTTTTAATACGCATGTTGGTTGTTCCTTTAGCTGACAGTCATACATTTTGCCTTCTTACAATTAATGTTTGCACCTTTCTTTTTTGCTTTCGTCCACTCAGTTAAGTGCCATACGTGATACACACTTGGGCGATCATGTCTGGAAAGATACCTGGGCAGAAGATTATCCCGCAGTAGGTTGCCATTGCTTTCTGCGGTAGACTGGTTGCCAGCCAAGGCTACAGAACCCAATCTGTCCCGTTATTCAACCCATAACTGGAAGGAATAGACGGATTAATACCTTTCACAAGGGTATTTGCGCGTAAGTGAATGCAATTTCGTCCACTACCTTCTGTATAAATTCATCCAGTCCGTGTCATCTGTGTCAACTAATGTTAAGATTCTGAGCGCCAATAAAGAATCATGGCAGGACTTCGAATTCTCTCGGAATCGCTTCACTGTACAGCTGCGTTTCTTGGCCTTTTTACTCTTGCGTAAAACCTTAAAATAAATTACGTCTCAAGGAACCCAGGCGCAAAAGCAAAATTATATACCATATTTTTTTTATATATATTCCCAAATATAGTTATATTTTTTAATAACATAAAAGGTTAAATGGGATTATGTATATATTACAATATTACAATAACCAAGAATATATTGTGTGTGTTTAGTATTTATCATGTTATATGAAATTAAATCAAAACTCAAAAGCGCATTATCTTATCTCACTTGTTCTCGCGGAACCGTTCGGGACCTTTTGAAAAACTTTAGGCTTCCGGGGAATCCCGGTTAAGAAACGCTGCTATATAGGTCGAAAAAATCCGGTGAGAGGACATGTAATGATCTTAAACTCTTTTCTATATTTGCATATTTAATTCATTAATTTTCCATATGAATTCAGGTGGTTTACTCCCGGTATAGGTTCCGGGTTATTCTAATATCTTTCCAAAATATGTCAAAGTTATCTCGCAGTTCTTTGTGAGGTATTTTATCAAACGCTTTTGTATAAACTATAAAACATTGGTATCGATCTTTCTGCATTTGTATTGCATTTTCTTTGAGCATAAATATCGTATTCCTTGTTCCAGTGACTTTAACGAACTGTTCTTATCCTAGTGAATGAATAAAAGCATAGCCCCGCAAAATAAATAAGTTTTGTTCATCGTTCTAGAAGAATTACTGAATGTGACAGACATCTGAAGAAGGCAGAATAGTAGATCGACACAAAACGTCGTGACAAAATGAAATAACCAAAATAGTATGTATGAATTATTATGTTATAAGGAAACTTGCCTCTATGGTTCGTGCAATAATGAGATTTGATTTTATCTCTGAGCCTCGAATATTTCATTAACGGAAAAGTTGTGATAAAAAACAATACAGAGACAGATTCTTCTTCTTCTTCTTCTTCTTCTTCTTCTTCTTCTTCTTCTTCTTGCGCCGTGTCCCTTCAAGACGTAGGCGATCATGGACTTCCACTTGGCTCTGTCTCTTGTCGCTCTCAGTAATTTTTCTCTTGGTATCTCTTCCCAGCCCCCTTCCGTTAAACATTTGCTCAGACCTCATAAGTACGTCTCGCGCTGCTTTCCCCTGTCTCTCCTTCCATTTATCCGACCTGTGAGTATCAAGTCCTCTAGGCCCTCCTTCCTCATTACGTGCCCCAAAAACCTCATTTGTCTCTTCCTGATATTTACTATCAGTTTTCTTCTCGTTTGCATCCTTTCCAACACCTCATCCTTGCACACGTGCTCTGTCCATGGTATCCTCAGCATCCTTCTGTAAAACCACATTTCTACTGCCTCAAGCCTCTCCTTCATCTTTGATAAGATCATCTAGCATTCACTTCCATACAGAAGGACAGATATCACGTAGCAATCCAGCACTCTTTTCTTTGTTTCTAATGAGATTTTCCTGTCTTTCAGTACTCTGGTTAACTTCTGAAATGCGTCTTTGGCAATGCCAATGCGTCTTTGGATCTCCGTGTCGTATTTTCCATACTTTCACGGAGACAGATACTGGACCGAATTATTCGTCATCGCTTACAACTGTCATTAGTACAAGATGCGGGGGCTTACGGCCTATCACGTTGAATACACCGCTTCTCGCTCGATCACCGAAATTAAGCAACGTTGAGCCTGGTCAGTACTTAGATGGGTGACCGCTTTGGAATACCAGGTGCTGCAAGCGTATAGTGACGGATATGCGTTGTGGTGCAGTGGATATCGGCTCGGAAAGAGAAATCGGTGAGCCGAGTTCGAATTCCAGTTGAATAACCTGCATTCACTTAAGCACTGGTACCCTTGGGAAAGGTATTAATCCGTCCATTCCCTCCAGTTATGGGTTAAATAACAAGGGTAGGACTTAGGGACCCTGCTCTTAAAAACAAATCCCAATGAATTGTGAAAAAGAAAAACGTTGTAAAAATAAAATAACCTTACCCAAAATCATTGGTTATGACCTTAAAATGATCCCATAAGGATTGATGGGTCGCTAAGCCTCAAAAACAAAACAAGATGCGGCCGCTAAACTAAGTTTGATTCTTTTCTTAATTATTATCGTTTTTCTTTTTCCGTATTTTACAACGTATTGTTGTCTTTTTCCCCCCTTTTGTCTTAAAACAGGTTTCATTATCCGGATCTTCCCATTTCCCTTAAGAGAGACGTTTTATATTTCCCGCTTTCACAGCAAAATGAGAATCAATAGCGCGATAGAACTTTTCACGTCGTTTAATGCATCGGAACCGGAAAGAAGACAGACATTTGAAAATATTCTCTTTGTCAAATCTCTTGAGGGTCAGTCGAGATATGACACTTAAAATGTAGCGTATAATCGGCTTTTTAGTTTTCATGGTGTCGTATGGTTGTTTTTATTACCATGTTTCATATTGAAAACAAACATTATTCATGATTTATATTCTCGATATTTTCGAACGTTTATCTATTGGAGCAAAAAGTAAGATTTATTTTGAAAACGTCAAAAAAGCTCGTATTAAACTTGAGACAAGAGAGTGCGTTTATTGCAGAGCGATGGTTAACCAGCTTGTTTTGCAAATCACTTTGCTCTTCATTAAGTCCGCTGCATTATTGCTGCCTTGTGCCAAACTTAATAACTAATCATTTAGACTTCGAATAAGGCTTTCCAAGTTAAAACTGATTGAAATTTCACATATAAAAGATTGGCGAAATACAATCTGTCTATTTGTTTTTCTCACATTTAGCGCTAGGGAGAGTTAAATTAATCACAACAATTTACTCTTGGTCAATAAAAAAAGCACATTAAAATCGGTGTTAGATTCAGTCAGTGAAATGTCGTCATACGTGATAAACATATGCTAGTCTCTCTCTCTCTCTCTCTCTCTCTCTCTCTCTCTCTCTCTCTCTCTCTCTCTCTCTCTCTCTCTCTCATTTATAGATATTTTCATGGCAAATGTTGATACTACCTATATTTCTTCGTGCCATTATTTCAGACATTCAGCTAAGCTTACAAGTTCTAGGCGTCTTCCCTTCAGCATCTTCTATTCGTATTCCATTAGTAAGGAGTAAGAGCTGTTACGTTGTATAGACTACTTCCCCAATTAATATTATCTTCAAGTCTCAGGTCAAGCCTCAGGTCAAACGTTATCTAGTCAACATATTCTTATAATACGTCCTTGCAACAAATTAATTCAGTTACCATCCGGGGTAGCCAGCTGCCAAATGCTAAAGATTACAAGTCCATGATTCCGTTTCCTTTTGACAGTATATCTTTCCAGATATAGAAAGATACTCCAGCTCAGAGTCCTCAATTTGGAAACAAATCAAGACTCGCTGTTTCCTGTTCGTGGAATATGTTCTCGGCTGGAACATAGCAGATGAATCCGGCCTGTTTGAATCTGGAGTTGTAAACATGGCTTCCCCAGAATCACAAAAGAATCTCCTTATTATATGTAATACCTTTCCTTTTTGTTTCACATTACACTATGCTTACTGCATAGATAGGTCATATATTGTTCTGTTCTCTGCGTGGAACACGTCTATATATATATATATATATATATATGTGTGTGTGTGTGTGTGTGTGTGTGTGTGTGTGTGTGTGTGTGTGTGTGTAGTTTTGTGTATATCTTAGTGGTATAAAACTCTCGCTGAGAACAAATTATGTTTGTTATTTCTTTTCCTTTTAGTCATTATGTTTCGTCTGTGAACTACGGTGGCATTATTTCATGGATATAATAATGTTCATTATGGGGTCAACGTAAACGGGAGAATAGACTTTTCTACCCTTAACCCCCTTAGGAGTTATACAATCATCATCCAGTGAAAATCAATCCCACTGAACATGGCGAACGAAACTAATTTTCACACCATTGCACTGAGCAAGGCGCACTTTGTTGAAAATGAGTCTGGCTTAAGGCTACAATAGCCGGACATCCAGTGAAGATTGCAATCTGAAAGACTAGATTTCTTTATTGCAGATGACATCGTCAAATACTTCTGCTTCTTCGTCAATAAATTAAACTGGTGTTTCTGAACTTTTATCGCTAATTTGTTTAATACTCACTTCGATAATAATTCGGGTCAATAATCTCTTCTTAAAGATTCCTGTAATGAAAATCAAATGTTGATGAAATTTAATTTGAATTTGTTTCTTATACATTTTTATTCTAGTGATATTTATTTACATTTAAAAAAAACCACACACACACACACGATCGTGAAACAATTCATAAACAAGAAACAACAACGTCATTAAAAACACTCTCTTCTTCGCGTGTCGTCAACAACGAACAGTTTTACACAAAATAGACGACAGCAAAATTAACGACTTTTGTTGTTGCTTCTTTTTGACAATTTTCTTAAGGTTTCGTTTAACAAAGGTATGACGGATGCACTAATATGACGGATGCACTAATGCCGAGAATAGCAGGCCTTGGAGAGTGAAGAAGACCCACATATTTATTTCCCCATGTCCAGGCACTTAATTTCTGGTTTCCCTTTTGTATATGCAGTATAATAGAAATGCAGAAGTTGTGCAAAGAAGAATTATCGATTCTTGTGCTGTCATTGCAAGTTGAAGGTGGATACGGTTAGTCTGTCCAAGAAAGAAGTCGGAAAAGAATTTGGTTGATTTTGCTACTTTCTTCTTCCTGCAAGTCCTCTTTTTTCCGCTTGGTCCATTTCCAATAAGAACTGTTACCGGTTCCAGTCAACAGTTTCCTTCGGCATATACTTTTTCAACGCATTCTAAAGCTCTAACAGACGATTACCAATTCCTTCTTTCTACGATGAATCGATTTTACTGTTCTCCAATCTTCTCCACAAGAAAGAGGAAATGAAGAGAAACTGTATTTTTCAGTTCGGCGATTCCAAGCTGAATCTTTTGCATTTCAAGGCACAATTCATTGAGCCTGACAAATCGGCAACAGACAAAATGAATTCGTTGTTCCCAAACTTTTCTGCCAAATTGTTTCCATATTCGCAGAGGAAATGGCAATTTCTTCAGACCATTTCCTAAGAACTCGGTACAAAGCATAGCATCGTCAAAAGTCAGCGTAGAGCAAAATGTGAAAAGATAAAAGTTGATATTTATTTCTTATTTCGTTACAAAAAGAAAACTCTCCGACTGAAAATAAAATTGTTCAACTCTTTCATCGTCTGTCTTTAGGGGTTAAAAGTTTGAAGTCTACTGTCTGAAGAATACAGACACTGAGTGGCAAACGGCAAGAAAAAATTACGGGTCGGAAGATTCTTGCTGTCCCAGAGTAAGGCTTATTCAAATAAATGCACAAAAATACTGCTTAAAAAGGCACGACAATGTATAGATGTTTTCATTTTTATATCCTCAAACAGTTGTAAATTAAAACAACAGACTCTAAATAAGTTGTGCAATAAATTACATTTCATACAATAAAACAATGTTCATTATGTCGCAAAAGATGAGTTAATTTTCTTTCTTTTATGTCGGGTTTCCAGTAAAAAAGTCAAATTTATTCTTCGAGAAAATACACCAGATTTCATTGGGTTATCTCAGTGGCCCTCTAAAATAATTAGAAATCGTAGAGCCGAATTCGAATCCCAGTGCAAATATCCTTGGGAAAGATATTAATCCAGCTCTTCTCCCTCCAGCTAAGTGTTAAATAGCAAGACAGATTGGGTTTTATAACTTTGATTGGCAACCAGTCTATCGCAGAAAGAAATGGCAACTTATTGTGGCAGGAAAATCTTCTGCCCAGTCAATCTTGGATCGAAAGAGACATGATCACCCAAGCCGTGTATCACGTATAGCAATTAACTGACTAACTGGATCTAAAGTAAACTTCTAATTCACTTGAAAAATCGTCGTTGTGACATCGACTTTATTGATTTATTAAAGTGGAACTTAACTGAAACTTACAAGGGAAACATGTGGTAAAATCAACTACTTGCGTAAGAGACTTAGTGATTGAGAAATTCAGCAAGATCAGTGACAGAGTTTTCCAGCCACTTGGAATGGTGGTGATTGCAGTCACCGAACACAAATACATTAGCAAATGGGTGAAGGGAAATACATTTGTCTATATTGTCATAAATACTACCTAGAATGCAGCAATCAGGAGAGGAAGGGGATGGTAGAGAAAGAAGAGAAAGCATATTGAGTTCAGCAGAGAAAGACAGAGAGACATGCAGAAGTGGACAGGAGATTCAAAAGAGATCTCCCGAGGAATAGGGAGATGTTCACTGACATAAACACCCAAGCCATGCATGTGGACATCAGAGTTCTTCCTAAAGAGAGGATGGTATCCAGAAATCGAAAAATCAGAGAAGGGAATTGTAGGGTTGAGTTTAGTTTCGCAAAGAGCTAGGATGTCAGAAGACCTTTCGTAGAGGAACGATTCCACACTGCAAAAGTTGGTACGAATACCACGGACGTTAGAGAAAGAGACACGTTCGGCAGCAGAAATAGATTCTCTCGATGAGTTGAAGAGTTCAGCTTCTTTTATGGGCCTAAAGTGGCTCATGGAAGTCAGTTTCTGTTTTAAGTGCGAAGTTTTCTTAATGGCTGAAATATTTCAATTCATTTTTTTTTTTACTCGGTAGTAAAAAAAAATGTGTATATTTTTCTCGCTTGCATTCCGACCACAGAAGTGTCAATTTCTGCTTCCTATTGACTAAAAGGGATTCCCTCGAATGATATTTAGTTTTGATCACAATAACCATGATTACTTGTGACTTAAGTGGTAAAATATTCACAGCAACGATGTATCGATGAAGTCCACACTGGTAGTTTGTTAGAGATTTTTCGCGGTGGACCGTAGAGTGGAAGAAACAAACCCAACGCTCAAAATAACTGTTTAACAGCTTTTCTTCGTTGTCGAAATCAGTGGAAAATAGGGGTATTTGACGGGTAAAAGATTTGGGTTTCCCAGTTAACAGAGTTCTTCTCTTGAGTAGATGCTTCTTAGAGACAGATTTTTACGCTTGTCCCCACGAGAAAAGAGAAATCTAAGTGTAAGAATGCTAAGACTGGTACAGGTCTTCTGAAGTAAGGAATGTGGGTAGTTTTTCTTTGGGTAGGTGTTTCGATCGGACATTTCTCCACTTGTTGCCACCAGAAACGAGAAATTTCAGATCAAGTTGCAAGAACAGGTCACGTTTCTTCTGCAGCAAGGATGAGACTGATTTTTCGAGCTGGCCCTTGAAGGTAACGGTCGATGAAAGATAAAAGTAGAAAAAGAGGGTGAATAGGGCCTGATTAGCGTTTTTATGACTTCTGGGACTTCTGATTGTACCCTGCTGATTGCTTCCTTTGCGGCTATTGAGAATCGACTAAAATAAGAAAAAGCTCACATGTCACAATAGCCAACAAGTGAGAGAGTCATGATAAATTTTATTTTATATCATGAGATACGCCTTCTCATTCAGCTGAGTTGCAAACTGGATTTCTGTCTCATCAGCATGACTGCACCATCAGTGCATACTAATCACATTATGTTACATTGCAATTTATTAGGTTCAAAAAATGTCAAAGAGACAAAACAACAGATTTGGTAGCGAAAGTTCACAAAACAAAAACCTCAACTTCAAGGCATTATCGTATGTGGACCGAGTATCTAAAACGAATTAGCTCATGTCTGAGACTTTATCGATTTAATCATTTGAATACTGATGACATACGAAAGCTATTGACCTGGGTAAGAACATCATTCATCTCGAAAATACGAGACTCGAAGTGACATGACGGAGAGAGGAATCTAGAGGATTTTCTTTGCTGCTTATTATCCAAGGCCAAGTTCTGCCATTTTATGAAGATGCTGTTTGACAATCTTCCACAGTGAAAGACTTACTTTATGGTAATAACAATAGAGACAGTTTAATATTAATACAGAGATGAATAGTTAGACTTGATTAGAAGATAAGTTTTCTAACCAGGAAATCCGAGTCCGAATCTCATCATGGTCGATTTGTCAATGAAGTGACGTCTCAATAATATCGGGAAATGCTTCCAGCGTGTGATACTGCTGGATATTATCAGGAAACCATTCCCACAGGTTAACGAAAGCCTTATGACTGAAACTAGGTCGACATGACTGTTCAGAAGCCAGTTGTGGATGGGCGATCACGAAGTCACAAGTCATTGATGACCGGTCGGTTGTAGTGTAATGAACCTGTGTTCAAACTGTTGATTTATCAGATTATGCGCTTGTGGTGATACCAGCGACCGGATGTTTCCCCTCAGAGGTCCAGAAAGCAAATGACCAAAACTGGTCTTTGCGGGTCTGGCTCCACGCAGATGTTCCGGTGGAAAACCAAAAATAAATAAATAAATATCAAATTCCTTTTATGGAGTCTTTTCGCGAGCCGACGTGAATTTTGTTTATCGTCCCATGGGAAGCCCAGATTTAAATCCGGGTGTGAATTCCCAAATGACTTGTTTGGACTCCCAAAGACGAAATAAAAAGCCGACACAGGAAGTATCGCCAGTTGAGAAAATACGAGCATAATTAGCACGTCCCTTGACCACGTCAATCGATCACATCATGCTCGCCTCTCCTTTCTCTCTCATCTTCTTCTTCACTGTTCCCCAAGCCACTTACCCGATGGACAGAGCGGAGACATCAAAGACATTCCTAACAGACAAATGCTCACACATACATACGCACAAACTCTTTTCGGCATTTACTGCTATGAACATTTTAACGACATTTGTACCAACCAAAAGACATTACTTTTATTTTTAAAAAACCTTAATTGATATATATATATATATATGTGTGTGTGTGTGTGTGTGTGTGTGTGTTTCTATACACAATTTGATTTTCTTGTTTTATATCCCTCTTATAGTGGGCTATTTACTAACAAGACCAAATTCAGTTAATCTGTTTCAACACACAACTACACTTCACTAGAACGGATAACCCACTATACGCTCTCTCCAGAAACATTAACATATACGTCCGTTCAGCAATAGTTGCAGAATAAGCCATTGGCTCAGTGGATTGGGGAAGAAACCCAAATGCGCCTGAATATGTGTCTGCAACAGGGTTTAGCTTGCCATTCTAGCAGACAGGCATACTCAGATACGAGCGACTGGCCTTATATAGGGATACGTGTTCGGTAGACACATTGGGGGAAGAAGATAGAAGAAAAGTGACATTGGTGGCGCCATATTTGTGATGAGAGGGACGAGTTGAAAAGAGAAAAAAGAAATTCCGATATGTGTCCAACGTTATTTACACGCGAAACATGTGTATATTTTTCAGTAACATTCTGACTCCTTGATTGTATATTTTTTTCCAAAATTATCATTTTTTTTTTTTCATGAAAATTAATTTTTGTACATCCTAAGATTGGTAGCACCGCTATTTAAAAGATACGTCAAGTCTCGCAGCTTTGCCCTCTCGGCAACTCCGACCACGCTGTAGTCTCTCTCAGTATTTCTCTCCAATCTCACCCCCCCAGGAGACCCCTACCTATAGGACCTCCTGCCTCTACCAAAAAGCTGACTAGGATGCCTTTCGCGAATTCCTCTGCGACGTCCCTTGGGGAAAAGTGTTCGACCTATCAGTTGATGACTGTGCCTCTGAGGTCTCGTCATGGGTGAAAACTGGCATTGATGCCTTCATACCCACCAGGAAGTATTGCTTAAAACCTCATTCCTCTCCGTGGTTCTCTCCGGCCTGCTCAGCCGCCATTGCCCACAGGAACCATTACTTCCGTCTATTCCGGAGACAGTCATCTGATCACAATAGGCGCCTGTTCATATCTGCTCGCAATGAGTGCAAGAGAACCCTAAATGACGCCAAACGGTTGTTTGCTGACAGAATGCGACAGCGCATAGCTGACCTCAAGTTTGGCTCCAAGGACTATTGGAGGATTTGCAAACGAGTGCTCAACAATAGGAAATCCTCAATACCTCCTTTAATCCATGAGTTTGAGGTTCTCACGTCATCTGCGGACAAAGCTGAGTGCTTTACCTGCAGATTCTCATCCAACTCCACATTTGACTCGTCCGGAGTACACCCACCCGACTTTCCTATTAGAACTGAGGCCAAACTGCACAACGTATATATTACCCCGACAGTAGTATCCCGAGTAATTTCAAAACTCGACTCCCATAAGGCGTGTGAAGACGATGGAATCCCAGTGATAGTCCTTAAGAGGTGTGCTCCTGAACTTTCCCCTGTCCTCTCTAAACTATTTAACTACTGCCTTTCTGCTTCCTGCTTTCCCGCATGCTGGAAGTTCTCTTCAGTCGTTCCTGTATTTAAGAATTGTGGTGAACCCTCGGACCCACCCAACTATCGCCCTATCAATCTTCTACCGATATTCGGGAAAGTATTCGAGGCCATAATCAATGCTGAAATAGTTCATCATCTCACTGCCCACAAACTCTTCTCTGATAGGCAATATGGATTCCGCTTTGCCAGGTCCACGGCAGACCTGCTAACAACCGTAACGGAGTACATGCTACAGGCCCTTGATGAGTCTGATGAGGCTCGCGCGGTTGCTCTGGACATCTCCAAGGCTTTTGACAGGGTTTGGCACTCTGGCCTCCTATGCAAACTCCAGGGTTACGGTATTACCGGTCGCCTGCTTGACCTAATCCAATCTTTCTTAAATAACCGCAAAATGAAGGTCGTTTTGAATGGGCGTGCCTCTTCGTCCTACAGCACGAATGCTGGTGTCCCACAGGGCTCTATCCTGGGCCCGACGCTCTTCCTTATTTTCATCAACGACCTCCCAGATGAGATCAAGTCCCAAGTAGGCATCTACGCAGATGACACTACAATATACTCCCGCACCAGTAAGAAACCTGTCGTGGCAGACAGACATAATCTCGCTGCTGACCTTGAACATGATCCACACTCTGTGGTGAACTGGGGCAAGAAGTGGCTTGTCAACTTCAACTCATCCAAGACCAAGCTGTTGTCTGTCAACCATTACAGGCAACCTCTCCTGCCTCCCATAAGCATGGACCAAGCGATTCTCCCGGAGAGCAATACACTACGCCTCCTCGGACTTACCATGTCCTCAGACCTCAAATGGAACCACTATATTGAATCCATAGCAAAATCTACTGCTAAGAAGGTTGGGTCACTATGTCGATCCAGGATGTTTTTTCCGCCTGAATCCATCCTGCATATATACAAGTCAACCATCCGTCCGTGCATGGAGTACTGCTGCCATTTATGGTCAGGCGCCCCTGCCATTCTTCTCAGTGTCCTTGACAAGCTCCAAAGGAGAGTCTGTAATGTGATAGGAACTGATCTGGCGGCTCGACTGCAGCCACTTCCCCATCGTCGAAATGTGGCCTCCCTTTGTCTGTTCTATAAATACTTTCATGGCTTCTGCTCGGACGAACTTAAGTCACTGGTGCCTCCTCAACAGGTGTTTACTCGTGCAACCAGAATGGCAACTAGGTCCCACCCATTCACAGTCAGGTTAGCCAAATGCAGACGACAATTCTACTCCTGCAGCTTCTTCTCTCGCACTTCCCGCCTGTGGAACTCGCTCCCGTATTCTTGCTTTCCTGACGGCTACAACCTCCAGAAATTTAAATGCAAAGTCAATACTCATCTACTAACCACTGGACTCTAGCTCTCTCCCCACCCTCGTATAACCTTCCTTTCTCTCCACCTATGTATCTGTCATCGCACCTGCTTTCTCAGCTTTCTATTGCTCCTTTCTAACTAGTTTGTACTCCTCACTCTTTTCTAATTAATATTTTTACAGTTATGTAGCCCCCTGCACATCAGTGGCATTTCTGCCTTGCTCGGGGTGAAATGATTAAAAAGAAAAATTCGAGATTAAATGGAGAATTGACATAAGTTTTTAAATCACTAAAATTCTCTTTTATAATTCAACCAACTCTTTCCATTTATTTGAATCGCCACCGGTCTGTGAGAAATGCAAATTCTGGATGAAGTCACGTGACTATCGATAAATTAATATTTACCAGAACAAAAATAATTGCTGTTTATGTTTTAGTTTTATTCATTCGTTTATTCTGGTCAGTTCTACTTTGTATGGCTTAATTGTGGGACTTGGAGCTTATCGGAGTTGAGTTTGGTCAGTACCTGAATGGTTGACCGCTTGAAAATACCAGGTGCTGTAAGCTTGGATGTGCAGGTGGTGTAGTGGATAACGGATCGGAAGTGGAAATCGGAGAACCGAGTTCCAATTTTAGTCGGGTTCGTTATACTTCCTACACGCAAATATCCTTAGAAAATATGTGAATCCACCTCTCCTCTTCCCAAGCTATGGATTAATTAGTAGAAATTGTTTCAGTAAAAATAAATATTATCACAAAAAATCTTACAAAGTAAAAGCATTCTCTGGCTTTAAATATTCTGCAAAAGGTTGATAAACCGTAAAAAAAAAAAAAACAAATCAATCAATTAAACTTTCCATTTATTTGAATAACTATTTGTCTGGATGATTTCACATGACGATTGATAAGAATTCCATTATCGATAAGAACAAAGCAATTGTTTTTAATGCTCTCGTTTTATTTATTCATTTATTCATTTATTCTTGTCAGTTCTACTTTGCATTGTGTATTTGTGGGACATGATTTGATGGCAATTCTAACCATACACGACGAAGGTATTTTATCTGATTAGTTAAGTGTGACGGCGACCAAACAAATGGGATTTTTTGAAGACTGATAGGAAGAAATATCAATGCTAGAGAAAGAAGAGACTGACAGACAGAACATGATAATTCTTTTAAATAGGTTGGAATACAGAGAGAAAATAATCCTAGATTTTTGACACAGTGATACAAACAGGGGTTTTATGGTGCAATTACTTTTGCATCAACAAAGAACTCCATTAAAAAAAACTCTAAAAGACATTGCTTTTGAATGTCTATAAACTCGTAACTTGAACAAACTGAAGACATTTAACTGTCTTTTTTAGTTTAGTATTTACGTTGGTATCTCTCCCCATCGGGAGACGACGGTATTGTGCAGAGTGTTATAGGCCAAAGCAGAAACTACGGAGATCTTGGGCAACCCATATGTCAAGATCTCTAATTTGACTTTGCCACTTGAGTCCTGAAAAAAAAGGATAAACCAACAGAGTTTGGCACGATTAATGCCTTTTCAAGAGTAGTTGTAAGTATAGCCAATAATTGCGCTCAATAATTTCCAGGAACCGGTTCTACAAAGGCAGGTAATCTTTAGGAACCTCTTCTGATTATTTTCTTTTCAGTCTCACTATAGAAACAGACGAGATACTAGATTAGCAACTAGGTCCCACCCTTTTACAGTTAAACAAATACGATGTAACCGTAAATTCTACTCCAACAGCTTCTTTTCTCGCGCTTCCCGCCTGTGGAACTCCCTTCCACAACTCTGCTTTCCCGACAGTTACAATCTCCAGGTGTTTAAATGTAGGGTCAATAGACACCTCCTATCACACTAACTTCCAATTATTCTCAGAACACTCTCATCTACCCAACCCTCATTCTCGGTATCCTTACCCGCCTATCACCCACCCTCTGACATTTCCTATATTTAATCATCCTTTCTCCACTCTATGTAGCCCCCTGCGCAGTAGTGGCAGTGACATGCCTTGCTCGGGGTGAAACGCTTATAAAAAAAAAATTACTTTATAACATCAAAAAGTATATATTTTGATAAAACATTTAAGATATTTCGAGATTGAAATTCTGTTCTCATCATATTCCTCTTCAGAATTATAATGCTTTTTGAATCCAGTGCCGTCAGTTGTGCTGAGATTCCTTAGCCAATTTCGAACTGGATTACTGCAGTTCCAATGATCCAATGGAAGATCTTTCTAGATGGCTAGGAGATTTGCCACTTTTTTAACTTCTAGACGATTTCTTTCCTCAGAATAAATCATGTTAATCAAAGTAAAACCTCTTTCGGCCGACGCAGAACTTAAAGAAATCATATTAATTATGACACTGTTCAGGACTATAAATAAACGTTATTAATACTTTCTCCTTCTCTTTTTGATCACTCAGAAACAGGATTCAGTAGATAGTTGACCTGTCCAGGCTTCCGTACTGTGAAAAACTTAATCGCTCACCAACCGACTAGTTAATTTCAAACAAACCAGGTGGACACATACAAGTAAATATAATTATCTTTCTCTTCTTTTGTAAAACTTGTTGTTCTTTATATAAATATAAACTTATTTATAAATGGAGCTTTGTCTCTGTGTGTGTGTGTGTGTGTGTGTGTGTGTGTGTGTGTGTGTGTATCCGTTACCTATGGACTCTGAAACGGCTGAACCGATTTTCTTGAAAATTTACACAGTTGTACTATAAGCGTCTGCGAGTGTTCTTAGCTAGGTTTTGTGTCGAGGTAACCCCGATGAATATAGAAAATCGATAATCGAAAAAATCGGGTTATAGAAGGAGTGGTCCGATTTTAATCAAATTTGATACACTCATAGACAAAGACATAAGAAACGATACTCAGAAATTTCAAGGTTGCAGTTCTTATAATAGTGCAGAAAATTGATAATATATATATGTATATATATATATAAAGCAAGATGTTTGTGTGTGTGTGTGTGTGTGTGTGTGTTTATCTGCCTGTATGTCTGTATTTTCTTTCAGCCCTTTTATTTTAGTTTTTGCTTCGGGTTTGGCTCTAAGTAGGTATAATTGTAGTTCTTAGTCTCAGCCATGATACCATTTACTCAGAGGACTTATTTAGCCTTCAAAATTCAGTTTACGACGAAAAAAACTTATTTGATATCAATACCAGGAAATCAAAATTTGACTTACATCCATTCATTTTTCTTTCAGTCTATGGTTTCGCTTTAACTGGAAACAACTATTGCTTTTTAGTCTTTCGTGTCAACGTCCAAAGAGTCTGAGCTCCAAGACCATGGATTAGTTTTAAAGCTTTCATTACACCCGAGCAACGCCAGGCTATCCTGCTAGTATAAATATATATGTAATACTCATCCACGCATTGCAATACAGTTATTTTGAAAATGTTAAATTCTTTTTATCTTTTATTTTGAAACCTCTTCGTCACAATTCTTAACCGCGTCCATTTCAATGTAACATCTCCCTTTCTACAAACTGGTGGCCAAAAGAAGCCTCGTCTAATGCCAATTGTAGCTTAGCTCTGTTGCAATTCAATTTAAGCAAACTTTGAAATTTACCTGCAGACTTCACATCATCATCGACTTATTCCTCTTTACGTACTCAAGATAGTCGCTATTTAAAAATCATTTGTATCTCCAGCCCATGTGCTATTCTAAAAGTTCACCATCGTGACCAAAAATCTACTGTTACTTCAGGTTTTTAATCACTAGTCAGACATGAATGGTTCAACAATTCAAGGAGAGGGGTGATGTACTGGGCACTGGCGTATACTCATTTCCTAAGTATTCAAATATTTTTTAAAGAATTATAGTCTTCTTGTCTTGGTTGTCAGAGTTCAATACACGTTTGTCAAAATCGTCAAAATCAGAAAAGTCAAAATCTTGAGACACCGATAAGAAATAAACGAACAAATAACACATCGCATTAAAAATCGTATTTTTAAGTGATTTCAAACAATTTCTCACCCTTTCCAACCTCAACAGAATTCATTCCTTAGTTCCCCCGGCCCAGATTTTCACAACTAGGACTCACCAGTCCGCATCTACTAAGTTGACTCATCCTCATCCCCTTCATATTCCATTTGTAAGGAAGAAGTTCTATTCAGATAACTTATTCCCCAGAACTACTGCATTGGGGAAAGGACTTCCGAGAGGATACTTTCTCAATCGCTACAATCTAAATTTGAAGAGGTATCTTCAAATCTAGGATCAACCGATGTCCTATATATCCTCATAATACGCACCTCTTGTCCCCGCCCCCAATGGATGCCCTTATAGCAACCTCATTTAGTAACTCCTACCTTAAATGTTTTTTTAGCCTTGTATTGAGTTAAAAATTCAAAAATTTTAAAAATAAACTTCAATATAAGTCAGTCGCTAAGTCTCTGAAATCACAGTGTATATGCGTGTGGCATCCCTTCCGTGCCTATCTCAGCATTGCCAAGTAGCATTTAATCAATTGTTATACAAGTTTGGGAAAAATTTACATTTTTATTATCATTCACTATCATAGATTCTATTGAAAATGGTTGAACGGGAGAAGTATTTAAAAAAACAGTTGGCGTCTTTTCAAAATTCAACATAAGATAAGGACAGAAAGATGTAAATAATGGATTGTCCTTCTCCATTGGCAACCCTACGTAGGACGGTAATTAATCTTTGTAGAATTATATAAACGCTACAATTTTTGAAATACACACAACGCGTCTTAAAATTCTCACATTAATTAGTATTGGTGAAGTTATCGCGAATATTTTTTGTTGAGATTTACAAAGTCTACGTTTCGTTCAATTTTGCAAACCAATCGATGAAATTTGAATAATCAGGTTAGTAGAAAAGTCAGGCATGTTTATGGATTAAGAAGTTTTGAAGAAACCAATAACATTGTTGCTCTTATATATATATATATATATATATATATATATATATATATATATATATATATATATATATATATATATGAAACACCCCATATACGAGTAGAAATATATAAAGAAGGCTTAAAACAGCCACGCTTAAAAGATATAGACAACAAAAAAGTGCTCAATACAAAATTAAAAATCGAATACGTAAAGCAAAATATTCAAGACAAGGCTAAAATGCCACTCAACCTCACAACCAGTGTTTCGATTGAGAGGTCTCCTTAGGCAAAATGAATGGATCCACTGCGCTTCCGTGACCTCACTCAAATGGCCTGAAATGGGATGACTACATCAAATCCAGCATCTACTGCCTAAAAGGTTGGGTCACTGTGTCGGGCCAGGAAGTTTTTCTTGTCAGAATCGGTATTGTACATTCATAAATCTACCATTTGTCCGTGCATTGAATACTGTTGCTATATCTGATCAAGTGATCATGCTATTCATCTTGAGTTTCTCGACAAAATCCAAAGTCGGATCTGAAATATAATCGATCCAGACTTAGCAGCCCGTCTTCAGTCACTTTCTCACCGATGTGACCTCCCTCTGTCTCTTTTACAAGTATTTTCATGACTACTGCTCTGACGATCTTTTTTAACCCTGCTACACAGACCACATGTATTTACCCGTGATACAAGACTGGCATCAAGTTCCCACCATTTTACCACTGAAATATTTAAATATAACTACTCTTCTACTCTAATAGTTTCTTTTCTCGCACTTCTCGTTTGTGGAACTCCCTTCTATTTGCTTGCTTCACTGATAACTACAATCTTCAAAAGTTTAAATGCAACGTCAACTTCCATCTTTTGTCTGCTTGATTCCCATCCTACTCTTATCCTTTCTTCGACATCCCCTGTACCTTTTTTATTTTCTCACTGCAAACCCCTGCGCACCAGTAGCATTCCTACCTTGCTTGAGGTGAAATTATTACATATATATATATATATATATATATATATATATATAATGGAGTAGTAAAGGCAAGGTGAAGTAATGGCTTGGATTAAAGAATCACCTCACAGTGTTCAAATTCAAGTCGTGTTTGTTACATTCGTCTACATGCAAGTACCACTGGTAAAGGTATGAATCTCCTATCTCATCTCTTTTATATATGGGTAAATAGCAGGGCAGTCTGGGTCCCACAACCTTGGGTAGCAACCACCCTAGGAGAAAGACAACTCTGGATTCAGAACCTGAGTGGTCAGCAATTAAGCCAGTTCCCCCACTATTTTGAAATCAATCTCATGCCTTATCACTCTTACACTTGTGTTGATGTTTTGACACACAATCTGACAATTTACATTGTTACTGCTTACTAAGTAGGTAAAGACGATTAAAGATGGTAAAGGCATGAATCTCCTATCTCATCTCTTTTATATATGGGTAAATAGCAGGGCAGTCTGGGTCCTACAACCTTGGGTAGCAACCACCCTAGGAGAAAGACAACTCTGGATTCAGAACCTGAGTGGTCGGCAATTAAGCCAGTTCCCCCACTATTTTGAAATCAATCTCATGCCTTATCACTCTTACACTTGTGTTGATGTTTTGACACACAATCTGACAATTTACATTGTTACTGCTTACTAAGTAGGTAAAGAAGATTAAAGATGGTAAAGGTATGAATCTCCTATCTCATCTCTTTTATATATGGGTAAATAGCAGGGCAGTCTGGGTCCCACAACCTTGGGTAGCAACCAGCCTAGGAGAAAGACAACTCAGGATTCAGAACCTGAGTGGTCAGCAATTAAGCCAGTTCCCCCACTATTTTGAAATCAATCTCATGCCTTATCACTCTTACACTTCTGTTCATGTTTTGACACACAATCTGACAATTTACATTGTTACTGCTTACTAAGTAGGTAAAGAAGATTAAAGATGGTAAAGGTATGAATCTCCTATCTCATCTCTTTTATATATGGGTAAATAGCAGGGAAGTCTGGGTCATACAACCTTGGGTAGCAACCACCTAGGAGAAAGACAACTCTGCATTCAGAACCTGAGTGGTTGGCAATTAAGCCAGTTCCCCCACTATTTTGAAATCAATCTCATGCCTTATCACTCTTACACTTGTGTTGATGTTTTGACACACAACTGGACAATTTACATTGTTACTGCTTACTAAGTAGGTAAAGAAGATTAAAGATGGTAAAGGTATGAATCTCCTATCTCATCTCTTTTATATATGGGTAAATAGCAGGGCAGTCTGGGTCCTACAACCTTGGGTAGCAACCACCCTAGGAGAAAGACAACTCTGGATTCAGAACCTGGAGGGTCAGCAGTTAAGCCAGTTCCCCCACTATTTTGAAATCAATCTCATGCCTTATCACTCTTACACTTGTGTTGATGTTTTGACACACAATCTGACAATTTACATTGTTACTGCTTACTAAGTAGGTAAAGAAGATTAAAGATGGTAAAGGTATGAATCTCCTATCTCATCTCTTTTATATATGGGTAAAATAGCAGTCTGGGTCCCACAACCTTGGGTAGCAACTAACCTAGGAGAAAGACAACTCTGGATTCAGAACCTGAGTGGTCAGCAATTAAGCCAGTTCCCCCACTATTTTGAAATCAATCTCATGCCTTATCACTCTTACACTTGTGTTGATGTTTTGACACACAATCTGACAATTTACATTGTTACTGCTTACTAAGTAGGTAAAGAAGATTTAAAGATGGTAAAGGTATGAATCTCCTATCTCATCTCTTTATATATGGGTAAATAGCAGGGCAGTTTGGGTCCCACAACCTTGGGTAGCAACCACCCTAAGAGAAAGACAACTCTGGATTCAGAACCTGAGTGGTCAGCAATTAAGCCAGTTCCCCCACTATTTTGAAATCAATCTCATGCCTTATCACTCTTACACTTGTGTTGATGTTTTGACACACAATCTGACAATTTACATTGTTACTGCTTACTAAGTAGGTAAAGAAGATTAAAGATGGTAAAGGTATGAATCTCCTATCTCATCTCTTTTATATATGGGTAAATAGCAGGGCAGTTTGGGTCCCACAACCTTGGGTAGCAACCACCCTAGGAGAAAGACAACTCTGGATTCAGAACCTGAGTGGTCAGCAGTTAAGCCAGTTCCCCACTCATTTTGAAATCAATCTCATGCCTTATCACTCTTACACTTGTGTTGATGTTTTGACACACAATCTGACAATTTACATTGTTACTGCTTACTAAGTAGGTAAAGAAGATTAAAGATGGTAAAGGTATGAATCTCCTATCTCATCTCTTTTATATATGGGTAAATAGCAGGGCAGTCTGGGTCCCACAACCTTGGGTAGCAACCAACCTAGGAGAAAGACAACTCTGGATTCAGAACCTGAGTGGTCAGCAATTAAGCCAGTTCCCCCACTATTTTGAAATCAATCTCATGCCTTATCACTCTTACACTTCTGTTGATGTTTTGACACACAATCTGACAATTTACATTGTTACTGCTTACTAAGTAGGTAAAGAAGATTAAAGATGGTAAAGGTATGAATTTCCTATCTCATCTCTTTTATATATGGGCAATAGCAGGGCAGTTTGGGTCCCACAACCTTGGGTAGCAACAACCCTAAGAGAAAGACAACTCTGGATTCAGAACCTGAGTGGTCAGCAATTAAGCCAGTTCCCCCACTATTTTGAAATCAATCTCATGCCTTATCACTCTTACACTTGTGTTGATGTTTTGACACAATCTGACAATTTACATTGTTACTGCTTACTAAGTAGGTAAAGAAGATTAAAGATAAAGGTATGAATCTCCTATCTATCTCTTTTATATATGGGTAAATAGCAGGGCAGTCTGGGTCCCACAACCTTGGGTAGCAACCACTCCTAGGAGAAAGACAATCCTGGATTCAGAACCTGAGTGGTCAGCAATTAAGCCAGTTCCCCCACTATTTTGAAATCAATCTCATGCCTTATCACTCTTACACTTGTGTTGATGTTTTGACACACAATCTGACAATTTACATTGTTACTGCTTACTAAGTAGGTAAAGAAGATTAAAGATGGTAAAGGTATGAATCTCCTATCTCATCTCTTTTATATATGGGTAAATAGCAGGGCAGTTTGGGTCCCACAACCTTGGGTAGCAACCACTCCCAAGAGAAAGACAACTCTGGATTCAGAACCTGAGTGGTCAGCAATTAAGCCAGTTCCCCCACTATTTTGAAATCAATCTCATGCCTTATCACTCTTACACTTGTGTTGATGTTTTGACACACAATCTGACAATTTACATTGTTACTGCTTACTAAGTAGGTAAAGAAGATTAAAGATGGTAAAGGTATGAGTCTCATATCTCATCTCTTTTATATATGGGTAAATAGCAGGGCAGTCTGGGTCCCACAACCTTGGGTAGCAACCACCCTAGGAGAAAGACAACTCTGGATTCAGAACCTGAGTGGTCAGCAATTAAGCCAGTTCCCCCACTATTTTGAAATCAATCTCATGCCTTATCACTCTTACACTTGTGTTGATGTTTTGACACACAATCTGACAATTTACATTGTTACTGCTTACTAAGTAGGTAAAGAAGATTAAAGATGGTAAAGGTATGAATCTCCTATCTCATCTCTTTTATATATGGGTAAATAGCAGGGCAGTTTGGGTCCCACAACCTTGGGTAGCAACCACCCTAAGAGAAAGACAACTCTGGATTCAGAACCTGAGTGGTCAGCAATTAAGCCAGTTCCCCCACTATTTTGAAATCAATCTCATGCCTTATCACTCTTACACTTGTGTTGATGTTTTGACACACAATCTGACAATTTACATTGTTACTGCTTACTAAGTAGGTAAAGAAGATTAAAGATGGTAAAGGTATGAATCTCCTATCTCATCTCTTTTATATATGGGTAAATAGCAGGGCAGTTTGGGTCCCACAACCTTGGGTAGCAACCACCCTAAGAGAAAGACAACTCTGGATTCAGAACCTGAGTGGTCAGCAATTAAGCCAGTTCCCCCACTATTTTGAAATCAATCTCATGCCTTATCACTCTTACACTTGTGTTGATGTTTTGACACACAATCTGACAATTTACATTGTTACTGCTTACTAAGTAGGTAAAGAAGATTAAAGATGGTAAAGGTATGAATCTCCTATCTCATCTCTTTTATATATGGGTAAATAGCAGGGCAGTCTGGGTCCCACAACCTTCGGTAGCAACCACCCTAGGAGAAAGACAACTCTGGATTCAGAACCTGAGTGGTCAGCAGTTAAGCCAGTTCCCCCACTATTTTGAAATCAATCTCATGCCTTATCACTCTTACACTTGTGTTGATGTTTTGACACACAATCTGACAATTTACATTGTTACTGCTTACTAAGTAGGTAAAGAAGATTAAAGATGGTAAAGGTATGAATCTCCTATCTCATCTCTTTTATATATGGGTAAATAGCAGGGCAGTCTGGGTCCCACAACCTTGGGTAGCAACCAACCTAGGAGAAAGACAACTCTGGATTCAGAACCTGGTGGTCAGCAATTAAGCCAGTTTACTATTTTGAAATCAATCTCATGCCTTATCACTCTTACACTTGTGTTGATGTTTTGACACACAATCTGACAATTTACATTGTTACTGCTTACTAAGTAGGTAAAGAAGATTAAAGATGGTAAAGGTATGAATCTCCTATCTCATCTACTTTTATATATGGGTAAATAGCAGGGCAGTTTGGGTCCCACAACCTTGGGTAGCAACCACCCTAAGAGAAAGACAACTCTGGATTCAGAACCTGAGTGGTCAGCAATTAAGCCAGTTCCCCCACTATTTTGAAATCAATCTCATGCCTTATCACTCTTACACTTGTGTTGATGTTTTGACACACAATCTGACAATTTACATTGTTACTGCTTACTAAGTAGGTAAAGAAGATTAAAGATGGTAAAGGTATGAATCTCCTATCTCATCTCTTTTATATATGGGTAAATAGCAGGGCAGTCTGGGTCCCACAGCCAGCAGGCCACCTAGGAGAAAGACAACTCTGGATTCAGAACCTGAGTGGTCAGCAATTAAGCCAGTTCCCCCACTATTTTTTGAAATCAATCTCATATATCACTCTTACACTTGTGTTGATGTTTGACACACAATCTGACAATTTACATTGTTACTGCTTACTAAGTAGGTAAGAAGATTAAAGATGGTAAGGTATGAATCTCCTATCTCATCTCTTTTATATACTGGGTAAATAGCAGGGCAGTTTGGGTCCCACAACCTTGGGTAACCACCCTAAGAGAAAGACAACTCTGGATTCAGAACCTGAGTGGTCAGCAATTAAGCCAGTTCCCCCACTATTTTGATAAATCTCATGCCTTATCACTCTTACACTTGTGTTGATGTTTTGACACACAATCTGACAATTTACATTGTTACTGCTTACTAAGTAGGTAAAGAGATTAAAGATGGTAAAGGTATGAATCTCCTATCTCATCTCTTTTATATATGGGTAAATAGCAGGGCAGTTTGGGTCCCACAACCTTGGGTAGCAAGCACCTAAGAGAAAGACAACTCTGGATTCAGAACCTGAGTGGTCAGCAATTAAGCCAGTTCCCCCACTATTTTGAAATCAATCTCATGCCTTATCACTCTTACACTTGTGTTGATGTTTTGACACACAATCTGACAATTTACATTGTTACTGCTTACTAAGTAGGTAAAGAAGATTAAAGATGGTAAAGGTATGAATCTCCTATCTCATCTCTTTTATATATGGGTAAATAGCAGGGCAGTCTGGGTCCCACAACCTTGGGTAGCAACCACCCTAGGAGAAAGACAACTCTGGATTCAGAACCTGAGTGGTCAGCAGTTAAGCCAGTTCCCCCACTATTTTGAAATCAATCTCATGCCTTATCACTCTTACACTTGTGTTGATGTTTTGACACACAATCTGACAATTTACATTGTTACTGCTTACTAAGTAGGTAAAGAAGATTAAAGATGGTAAAGGTATGGAATCTCCCTATCTCATCTCTTTTATATATGGGTAAATAGCAGGGCAGTTTGGGTCCCACAACCTTGGGTAGCAACCACCCTAGGAGAAAGACAACTCTGGATTCAGAACCTGAGTGGTCAGCAGTTAAGCCAGTTCCCCCACTATTTTGAAATCAATCTCATGCCTTATCACTCTTACACTTGTGTTGATGTTTTGACACACAATCTGACAATTTACATTGTTACTGCTTACTAAGTAGGTAAAGAAGATTAAAGATGGTAAAGGTATGAATCTCCTATCTCATCTCTTTTATATATGGGTAAATAGCAGGGCAGTCTGGGTCCCACAACCTTAGGTAGCAACCAACCTAAGAGAAAGACAACTCTGGATTCAGAACCTGAGTGGTCAGCAATTAAGCCAGTTCCCCCACTATTTTGAAATCAATCTCATGCCTTATCACTCTTACACTTGTGTTGATGTTTTGACACACAATCTGACAATTTACATTGTTACTGCTTACTAAGTAGGTAAAGAAGATTAAAGATGGTAAAGGTATGAATCTCCTATCTCATCTCTTTTATATATGGGTAAATAGCAGGGCAGTTTGGGTCCCCAACCTTGGGTAGCAACCACCCTAAGAGAAAGACAACTCTGGATTCAGAACCTGAGTGGTCAGCAATTAAGCCAGTTCCCCCACTATTTTAGAAATCAATCTCATGCCTTATCACTCTTACACTTGTGTTGATGATGTTTTGACACACAATCTGACAATTTACATTGTTACTGCTTACTAAGTAGGTAAAGAAGATTAAAGATGGTAAAGGTATGAATCTATCTCATCTCTTTTATATATGGGTAAATAGCAGGGCAGTCTGGGTCCCACAGCCTTGGGTAGCAACCACCCTAGGAGAAAGACAACTCTGGATTCAGAACCTGAGTGGTCAGCAGTTAAGCCAGTTCCCCCACTATTTTGAAATCAATCTCATGCCTTATCACTCTTACACTTGTGTTGATGTTTTGACACACAATCTGACAATTTACATTGTTACTGCTTACTAAGTAGGTAAAGAAGATTAAAGATGGTAAAGGTATGAATCTCCTATCTCATCTCTTTTATATATGGGTAAATAGCAGGGCAGTCTGGGTCCCACAACCTTGGGTAGCAACCACCCTAGGAGAAAGACAACTCTGGATTCAGAACCTGAGTGGTCAGCAGTTAAGCCAGTTCCCCCACTATTTTGAAATCAATCTCATGCCTTATCACTCTTACACTTGTGTTGATGTTTTGACACACAATCTGACAATTTACATTGTTACTGCTTACTAAGTAGGTAAAGAAGATTAAAGATGGTAAAGGTATGAATCTCCTATCTCCATCTCTTTTATATATGGGTAAATAGCAGTCTGGGTCCCACAACCTTGGGTAGCAACCACCCTAGGAAAAAGACAACTCTGGATTCAGAACCTGAGTGGTCAGCAATTAAACCAGTTCCCCCACTATTTTGAAATCAATCTCATGCCTTATCACTCTTACACTTGTGTTGATGTTTTGACACACAATCTGACAATTTACATTGTTACTGCTTACAAAGTAGGTAAAGAAGATTAAAGATGGTAAAGGTATGAATCTCTATCATCTCTTTTATATATGGGTAAATAGCAGGGCAGTCTGGGTCCCACAACCTTGGGTAGCAACCACCCTAGGAGAAAGACAACTCTGGATTCAGAACCTGAGTGGTCAGCAGTTAAGCCAGTTCCCCCACTATTTTGAAATCAATCTCATGCCTTATCACTCTTACACTTGTGTTGATGTTTTGACACACAATCTGACAATTTACATTGTTACTGCTTACTAAGTAGGTAAGAAGATTAAAGATGGTAAAGGTATGAATCTCCTATCTCATCTCTTTTATATATGGGTAAATAGCAGGGCAGTCTGGGTCCCACAACCTTGGGTAGCAACCACCCTAGGAGAAAGACAACTCTGGATTCAGAACCTGAGTGGTCAGCAGTTAAGCCAGTTCCCCCACTATTTTGAAATCAATCTCATGCCTTATCACTCTTACACTTGTGTTGATGTTTTGACACACAATCCAAACCCAATTTACATTGTTACTGCTTACTAAGTAGGTAAAGAAGATTAAAGATGGTAAAGGTATGAATCTCCTATCTCATCTTTTATATATGGGTAAATAGCAGGGCAGTTTGGGTCCCACAACCTTGGGTACTTACCCCTAAGAGAAAGACAACTCTGGATTCAGAACCTGAGTGGTCAGCAATTAAGCCAGTTCCCACTATTTTGAAATCAATCTCATGCCTTATCACTCTTACACTTGTGTTGATGTTTTGACACACAATCTGACAATTTACATTGTTACTGCTTACTAAATGGGTAAAGAAGATTAAAGATGGTAAAGGTATGAATCTCCTATCTCATCTCTTTTATATATGGGTAAATAGCAGGGCAGTCTGGGTCCCACAACCTTGGGTAGCAACCACCCTAGGAGAAAGACAACTCTGGATTCAGAGCCTGAGTGGTCAGCAGTTAAGCCAGTTCCCCCACTATTTTGAAATCAATCTCATGCCTTATCACTCTTACACTTGTGTTGATGTTTTGACACACAATCTGACAATTTACATTGTTACTGCTTACTAAGTAGGTAAAGAAGATTAAAGATGGTAAAGGTATGAATCTCCTATCTCATCTCTTATATATGGGTAAATAGCAGGGCAGTCTGGGTCCCACAACCTTGGGTAGCAACCACCCTAGGAGAAAGACAACTCTGGATTCAGAACCTGAGTGGTCAGCAGTTAAGCCAGTCCCCCCACTATTTTGAAATCAATCTCATGCCTTATCACTCTTACACTTGTGTTGATGTTGACACACAATCTGACAATTTACATTGTTACTGCTTACTAAGTAGGTAAAGAAGATTAAAGATGGTAAAGGTATGAATCTCCTATCTCATCTCTTTTATATATGGGTAAATAGCAGGGCAGTCTGGGTCCCACAACCTTGGGTAACAACCACCCTAGGAAAAAGACAACTCTGGATTCAGAACCTGAGTGGTCAGCAATTAAGCCAGTTCCCCCACTATTTTGAAATCAATCTCATGCCTTATCACTCTTACACTTGTGTTGATGTTTTGACACACAATCTGACAATTTACATTGTTACTGCTTACTAAGTAGGTAAAGAAGATTAAAGATGGTAAAGGTATGAATCTCCTATCTCATCTCTTTTATATATGGGTAAATAGCAGGGCAGTCTGGGTCCCACAACCTTGGGTAGCAACCACCCTAGGAGAAAGACAACTCTGGATTCAGAACCTGAGTGGTCAGCAGTTAAGCCAGTTCCCCACTATTTTGAAATCAATCTCATGCCTTATCACTCTTACACTTGTGTTGATGTTTTGACACACAATCTGACAATTTACATTGTTACTGCTTACTAAGTAGGTAAAGAAGATTAAAGATGGTAAAGGTATGGATCTCCTATCTCATCTCTTTTATATATGGGTAAATAGCAGGGCAGTCTGGGTCCCACAACCTTGGGTAGCAACCACCCTAGGAGAAAGACAACTCTGGATTTCAGAACCTGAGTGGTCAGCAGTTAAGCCAGTTCCCCACTATTTTGAAATCAATCTCATGCCTTATCACTCTTACACTTGTGTTGATGTTTTGACACACAATCTGACAATTTACATTGTTACTGCTTACTAAGTAGGTAAAGAAGATTAAAGATGGTAAAGGTATGAATCTCCTATCTCATCTCTTTTATATATGGGTAAATAGCAGGGCAGTTTGGGTCCCACAACCTTGGGTAGCAACCACCCTAAGAGAAAGACAACTCTGGATTCAGAACCTGAGTGGTCAGCAATTAAACCAGTTCCCCATATTTTTAGAAATCAATCTCATGCCTTATCACTCTTACACTTGTGTTGATGTTTTGACACACAATCTGACAATTTACGTGTGCTGCTTACTAAGTAGGTAAAGAAGATTAAAGATGGTAAAGGTATATAGATCTCTATCTCATCTCTTTTATATATGGGTAAATAGCAGGGCAGTCTGGGTCCCCACAACCTTGGGTAGCAACCACCCTAGAGAGAAAGACAACTCTGGATTCAGAACCTGAGTGGTCAGCAGTTAAGCCAGTTCCCCACTATTTTGAAATCCAATCCATGCCTTATCACTCTTACACTTGTGTTGATGTTTTGACACACAATCTGACAATTTACATTGTTACTGCTTACTAAGTAGGTAAAGAAGATTAAAGATGGTAAAGGTATGAATCTCCTATCTCATCTCTTTTATATATGGGTAAATAGCAGGGCAGTCTGGGTCCCTGACCTTGGGTAGCAACCACCCTAGGAAAAAGACAACTCTGGTTGAGACACAGAGTGGTCAGCAATTAAGCCAGTTCCCCCACTATTTTGAAATCAATCTCATGCCTTATCACTCTTACACTTGTGTTGATGTTTTGACACACAATCTGACAATTTACATTGTTACTGCTTACTAAGTAGGTAAAGAAGATTAAAGATGGTAAGAGTATGAATCTCCCCTATCTCATCTCTTTTATATATGGGTAAATAGCAGGGCAGTCTGGGTCCCACAACCTTGGGTAGCAACCACCCTAAAGAGAAAGACAACTCTGGATTCCAGAACCTGAGTGGTCAACCAATTAAGCCAGTTCCCCCACTATTTTGAAATCAATCTCATGCCTTATCACTCTTACACTTGTGTTGATGTTTTGACACACAATCTGACAATTTACATTGTTACTGCTTACTAAGTAGGTAAAGAAGATTAAAGATGGTAAAGGTATGAATCTCCTATCTCATCTCTTTTATATATGGGTAAATAGCAGGGCAGTCTGGGTCCCACAACCTTGGGTAGCAACCACCCTAGAGGAAAAGACAACTCTGGATTCAGAACCTGGTGGTCAGCAATTAAGCCAGTTCCCCCACTATTTTGAAATCAATCTCATGCCTTATCACTCTTACACTTGTGTTGATGTTTTGACACACAATCTGACAATTTACATTGTTACTGCTTACTAAGTAGGTAAGAAGATTAAAGATGGTAAAGGTATAGATCTCCTATCTCATCTCTTTTATATATGGGTAAATAGCAGGGCAGTCTGGGTCCCACAACCTTGGGTAGCAGCACCTAAAAGAAGGACAACTCTGGATTCAGAACCTGAGTGGTCAGCAGTTAAGCCAGTTCCCCCACTATTTTGAAATCAATCTCATGCCTTATCACTCTTACATGTGTTGATGTTTTGACACACAATCTGACAATTTACATTATTTACTGCTTACTAAGTAGGTAAAAAGAAGATTAAAGATGGTAAAGGTATGAATCTCCTATCTCATCTCTTTTATATATGGGTAAATAGCAGGGCAGTCTGGGTCCCACAACCTTGGGTAGCAACCACCCTAGGAGAAAGACAACTCTGGATTCAGAACCTGAGTGGTCGGCAATTAAGCCAGTTCCCCCACTATTTTGAAATCAATCTCATGCCTTATCACTCTTACACTTGTGTTGATGTTTTGACACACAATCTGACAATTTACATTGTTACTGCTTACTAAGTAGGTAAAGAAGATTAAAGATGGTAAAGGTATGAATCTCCTATCTCATCTCTTTTATATATGGGTAAATAGCAGGGCAGTCTGGGTCCCACAACCTGGGTAGCAACCACCCTAGGAGAAAGATAACTTGGATTCAGAACCCTGAGTGGTCAGCAGTTAAGCCAGTTCCCCCACTATTTTGAAATCAATCTCATGCCTTATCACTCTTACACTTGTGTTGATGTTTTGACACACAATCTGACAATTTACATTGTTACTGCTTACTAAGTAGGTAGTAAAGATTAAAGATGGTAAAGGTATGAATCTCCTATCTCATCTCTTTTATATATGGGTAAATAGCAGGGCAGTCTGGGTCCCACAACCTTGGGTAGCAACCACCCCAAGAAAGACAACTCTGGATTCAGAACCTTGAGTGGTCAGCAATTAAGCCAGTTCCCCCACTATTTTGAAATCAATCTCATGCCTTATCACTCTTACACTTGTGTTGATGTTTTGACACACAATCTGACAATTTACATTGTTACTGCTTACTAAGTAGGTAAAGAAGATTAAAGATGGTAAAGGTATGAATCTCCTATCTCATCTCTTTTATATATGGGTAAATAGCAGAGCAGTCTGGGTCCTGGCCAACCTTGGGTAGCAACCAATTCTAGGAAAAAGACAACTCTGGATTCAGAACCTGAGTGGTCAGCAATTAAGCCAGTTCCCCCACTATTTTGAAATCAATCTCATGCCTTATCACTCTTACACTTGTGTTGGATGTTTTGACACACAATCTGACAATTTACATTGTTACTGCTTACTAAGTAGGTAAAGAAGATTAAAGATGGTAAAGGTATGAATCTCCTATCTCATCTCTTTTATATATGGGTAAATAGCAGGGCAGTCTGGGTCCTGTGCCACAACCTTGGGTAGCAACCACCCTAGGAGAAAGATAACTCTGGATTCAGAACCTGAGTGGTCAGCAGTTAAGCCAGTTCCCCCACTATTTTGAAATCAATCTCTCATGCCTTATCACTCTTACACTTGTGTTGATGTTTTGACACACAATCTGACAATTTACATTGTTACTGCTTACTAAGTAGGTAAAGAAGATTAAAGACAAAGGTATGAATCTCCTCTATCTCATCTCTTTTATATATGAGTAAATAGCAGGGCAGTCTGGGTCCCACAACCTTGGGTAGCAACCACCCTAGGAGAAAGACAACTTTGGATTCAGAACCTGAGTGGTCACAGTTAAGCCAGTTCTAATTATTTTGAAATCAATCTCATGCCTTATCACTCTTACACTTGTGTTGATGTTTTGACACACAATCTGACAATTTACATTGTTACTGCTTACTAAGTAGGTAAAGAAGTTTAAAGATGGTAAAGGTATGAATTTCCCTATCTCATCTCTTTTATATATGGGTAAATAGCAGGCAGTCTGGGTCCTACAACCTTGGGTAGCAACCACCCTAGGAGAAAGACAACTCTGGATTCAGAAACTGAGTGGGTCAGCAATTAAGCCAGTTCCCCCACTATTTTGAAATCAATCTCATGCCTTATCACTCTTACACTTGTGTTGATGTTTTGACACACAATCTGACAATTTACATTGTTACTGCTTACTAAGTAGGTAAAGAAGATTAAAGATGGTAAAGGTATGAATCTCCTATCTCATCTCTTTTATATATGGGTAAATAGCAGGACAGTCTGGGCCCTACAGCCTTGGGTAGCAACCACCCTAGGAGAAAGACAACTCTGGATTCAGAACCTGAGTGGTCAGCAATTAAGCCAGTTCCCCCACTATTTTGAAATCAATCATGCCTTATCACTCTTACACTGTGTTGATGTTTTGACACACAATCTGACAATTTACATTGTTACTGCTTACTAAGTAGGTAAAGAAGATTAAAGATAAAAGGTATGAATCTCCTATCTCATCTTCTTTATATATGGGTAAATAGCAGGGCAGTCTGGGTCCCACAACCTTGGGTAGCAACCACCCTAGGAGAAAGACAACTCTGGATTCAGAACCTGAGTGGTCAGCAATTAAGCCAGTTCCCCCACTATTTTGAAATCAATCTCATGCCTTATCACTCTTACACTTGTGTTGATGCTTTGACACACAATCTGACAATTTACATTGTTACTGCTTACTAAGTAGGTAAAGAAGATTAAAGATGGTAAAGGTATGAATCTCCTATCTCATCTCTTTTATATATGGGTAAATAGCAGGACAGTCTGGGCCCCACAGCCTTGCAGTGTTCACCCCAGGAGAAAGACAACTCTGGATTCAGAACCTGAGTGGTCAGCAATTAAGCCAGTTCCCCCACTATTTTGAAATCAGTCTCATGCCTTATCACTCTTACACTTGTGTTGATGTTTTGACACACAATCTGACAATTTACATTGTTACTGCTTACTAAGTAGGTAAAGAAGATTAAAGATGGTAAAGGTATGAATCTCCTATCTCATCTCTTTTATATATGGGTAAATAGCAGGGCAGTCTGGGTCCCACAACCTGGGGTAGCAACCACCCTAGGAAAAGACAACTCTGGATTCAGAACCTGAGTGGTCAGCAATTAAGCCAGTTCCCCCACTATTTTGAAATCAATCTCATGCCTTATCACTCTTACACTTGTGTTGATGTTTTGACACACAATCTGACAATTTACATTGTTACTGCTTACTAAGTAGGTAAAGAAGATTAAAGATGGTAAAGGTATGAATTCTATCTCATCTCTTTTATATATGGGTAAATAGCAGGGCAGTCTGGGTCCTACAACCTGGGTAGCAACCACCCTAGGAGAAAGATAACTCTGGATTCAGAACCTGAGTGGTTGGCAATTAAGCCGGTTTCCTCACTTATTTTCTGTTGAGGAAGGTAAGTTGAACCCTAGCAGCACAAAAATAGCTGTTAATGGGTGAATGAACACCTCAGACACAAGGATCATCCACCCAAACTATGGGTCAAAAAGCCTCATCAACCCGCAATTGACTAAAAAAAGAAGGGGTTCCTCCAAAAGGAATGGAAAAGTCTTCGATTCATATTTGGATGTATACATATGCACACACACACACACAGAGAGAGAGAGAGAGAGAGAGAGAGAGAGAGAGAGAGAGAGAGAGGAGATTCCGAGATGTTCCCAACCTGACCCACTTCCAAATCACTAAATATCAAGGTTTTCTTGGTGCGGAAAATCTTTTTGGTTGGGCAAAAACTTTTCAGCGCCTTCTCACATGCGTAGCGCTTTTTGCATGTTACACTCTGTCATTTTTTATATATGCTTCTCTCTTTCTTTCTTGCACACTCTCTCTCTCTTCTTACTTGCACTGACAGTCTCTCTCTCTCTCTCTCTCTCTTACTTCCACTGACAGTCTCTCTCTCTCTCTCTTACTTCCACTGACAGTCTCTCTCTCTCTCTCTCTTACTTCCACTGACAGTCTCTCTCTCTCTTACTTCCACTGACAGTCTCTCTCTCTCTCTCTTACTTCCACTGACAGTCTCTCTCTCTCTCTCTCTCTTACTTCCACTGACAGTCTCTCTCTCTCTCTCTCTCTCTCTCTTTCCTCAGCATCAAGATGCAAATATAAACAATGATCTTTCTAAAAGTTCAGAGAGATCGCCTTATTATCGAATTCATTTGTTGCTAATTGAATCAACCTCTAATTTCCCCAATGAGTAGGGTCGGGACTTGAATGACAAATTTGAAGTTGGCCAATTATAGCCAAGAGACAATGTAATGTCGCCAATATCGACAACTATATTATGTGTCCTCACCTTTGTTTTTCACGCAGCAGACAATGGGACACTTTGTTTTCACTGTCATCATTTCTTGGAAGATAAGTTCATGCCCGAAACACACACGGCTTTTGTGTTTTACAAAATATAAAGCTGCTTAGTGCGATCTATTATGAATAGGTCAGAAAGTTCATCGGCAGATTTGCACAGTTTTAGGAAACTTTTGCACTTACAGAGATTAACCCAAACGCAAGGCAAGAACAAAATGTTCACATGCGCACGTCATTTATCGAAATATGGAACTCTTTTCTATGTACTTGCTTCGCAGTTACCTAGAATCTCCAAAAGTTTAAATGCAATGTCAATAGTTAATTGCCATATTCCACCTCTCTAATTCCCATCCATCCTTCATTCGTTCTTTGGCATCTCTCTCTCTCTCTCTCTCTCTCTCTCTCTCTCTCTCTCTCTCTCTCTCTCTCTCTTTCTCTGTCTCTCTCTCTCTATGTATGTGTGTGTGTGTGTGTGTGTGTGTGTGTGTGTACTTCTTGCACACCAGTGGCAGTCCTGCCTTGTATAAAGTGAAATGATTATAAAAAATATATGGAAGTTAAGACTTCCTAAAGTTATTTTTTCAAATTCTTTAGGATTCACTCCCCACTGATTGATCATATCTTCAAGGGTGCAGGCGTACACTCCACACTTAGCAGATTGTGAGTTGGTGAGGCTGTTTAACCCAGAGTAAGAGGCTTTGAATTCAGAGCTGTCTTTCTCATAGACAGGTTACGATCCAATTCTATAAGACCCAGTCTCTAATGCCTTTTACCTATAATTGGGGAAAATAGATTAATACCTTCACCAAGAATATTTTGAATTCAAAATTGTCCTTTTTCCAGACAAGTTGCTACTTAATGCTATAAGACACAGTCTGTAATGCTATTTTACTTATAGTTAGGAAAGGAAGGATTAATAAATTCCCCAAGATTACTTTGAATTCAGAGTTGTCGTTTATCTAGGCAGGTTATCATCCAATGCTATAGGACCCAGACTGACCTTCCATTTTACATATAGTTGGGGAAAGATGGATTAATAACTTTCCCAAGAGTATTTTGAATTCAGAGTCGTCGTTTTCTTAGACAGATTGCCATCCAATGCTATAGAACCCAGTCTGTCCTGCTATTTTATCTATAGTTAGAGAAAGATGGATTAATAACTTTTCCAAGTGTCTTTTAAATTTTGAGTTGTCCTTCTCCTCGACCGGCTGTCATGCAATACGTTTATTGAAGTTACTACATTTAAAAATTTATTTCAAGTTATTTTGCAAAACTGGGACTGTGTCGCTATTTACTCATAACTGAAGAGAAGGGAGATGGATTCTTACCGTTCTTAAGAATATTTTCAGGTAAGTGAATATAACGAACTCAGCTGGAATTGAAACCGAGCTTTTCAATTTCTCAACCGGAGCTACTATCCATTACTTCACCTTGCTTCAAGAGAATAAAGATCATAATTAATTTCATTAGAAATGTCGGTTCAACAGTGTTCCAGCATGAGGCATCCAAAATATATATCAAATTTAACATAATATACTGACATAAGATGATTTGTGTAGAGATCCAATGAGGACTGAATTCAATAATTGCTTGCAAAATTAGCACACACTCTGATCAACCACAGAGTAGGTATGGATGTATAAATCAGTCAAAAATAAAAACAATCTTACAAAACATTTTGTCATATATTTAAAAATATCCTGACTTCAATAAACTTGGTTTCCTACCATGTTTGTTCAGAATAGCAGGTGGCCAAGTCTCTCCACAGCTTCTTTTTTTCCTTAGTATCTCTGAATTGCCATGATTGGAAAAGACAGTGAAGAGTTTACTTAATCCACGGTTTTGAATCTGGATTACTACTTCTAATTTAGAATTTAAACCTTTAATAGCTGGGGAGAGGAAAGATTGGTTCATGCCTTTCGATGAGAATCTATGAGAAAGTGAAAGCAACAATTGTGGTGTAAATTTTAAACTCTGTTTACTGATTTCACTTTCTGTGCAGGTAACCATTTAAATGAAGTAACACATTTTGAGAGAAATGAAAAAATCACGGTGTGCAAGTCCCTTTCGATTTACAAAGGCATTTCGTTTCATGAAGAATTCATCCTTATGATGTCATTTTTGTTTGGTGGATCAAAAAGAAAAGCAACAAATAGTTTTACATCCATGAATTTACACTATAAAATCTAACATGCCTACAATTTTTAGGACATTTATATTTCAACTGAGAATCAAATATGTTATCAATTTTGAATCTTGAAATTACTACTAAAAACATTTTTCTTTCTTGATTTTTGATATTCAAGATGAATTTTCATTAAAATACCATAAAATACGTAGATTTTTATATATGTTCCTGTGTAGGGATATTTAAATGCTTATAAAATTAAATACTGTGTAAAATAATTTCTAAATGATTTTTAAAATACTGTGTAAATGATTTTTATTTGTATTATTTGGAACATTTGTAAATTGGCATCAATTTCTAAGTACACACTTGTGAAAATTAATTGAAACAAAACAAATCCAGTGAAACCTGGTGTATGCAATGTTTCAGTCAACTGTGCCCAGTGGTCTTCATTAGCGGATTATCATTCTGCGTAACCTTCAGGAATTTCAAACTAAATGCTGTAAACAGATTGTTCTTGTTCTGTTGTCCATGTCCAGGGATATCATCTAGCTCAATCCCTGCTCTTACTGTTTCAGACAGAAACAAACTACAGTAGAACCTGGTGTATATGACCCGTCATCAGCGACCACCTGCTATTAACGACCGTTTTTATATGCACGGACGATTTGCTATTGTTAATTGATCCCCAAGTGAGCGACCTCTTCCAAAATGCGACCAGCATGAAAGAATAAAAATCACTGGTCAAGCAACCACTTTCACAAAAAGTCATTTTGGCAGTAAAGTCCTAACTTCTAAATTAGGAGAATTTAAACTAGTAATTGTTATAACCGAAGGGACATAGAAAGATAACACGGACTCGGATATAAAGTTGAATAGTATATTATCGGGAAACGTAGTACGAAAGGTAAAGGTGGACTGAAGAGTACTTCCTCTTGCAGCGTCCTGACTCACTCATTCACTCACTCTGTGGCTACTACCCAGTGACAGTATTTAGTCACCTCCCCACTTAAGGCAAAATGTGACACAAGGTCTTTTTAATGTGGGTCTTCCGGGCCATATAGCCCGGCCAAAAATATTCGTGATTCTATCCTTCGGTGAAACCACAACTGGGTTAGTGCTCTCTGCCTTTGGGCAAAGAGTGCTCTCCACCCGAAGGCAGAGAGCTGATAGTGTCAATAGTAGCAGAGGCAAGTCTATTACTTAGTGACTTCTCACTCAGAGTTGGTAGCTATAAAGGTGTGGAAAAGTCCATTTGTAGTTAGGTCGAAACAACATTTCATTTTCCTTTACTCTAAGTCAGAAACACTTTCTCGTTGCTTTGAGTGTCAAATTTTTATTATTTGTTGAAATGTCGGTGGTTAAACGGCGGCTGTCTTGTATTAACATGTACTTATAACATTTGACAAGTTCAAGAGATTTGTCGTTTTCTGTACCAACTTGGATAAATTCAGGCTAGAAGAAAAAAAAATCACATCTATGTGAAACTTAAATCTTCAATGTTTATTTCTTTCATTATCTTTATTTTTTCTCAATTGTTTTACTCTCTCTCTCTCTCTCTCTCTCTCTCTCTCTCTCTCTCTCTCTCTCTCTCTCTATCCTGATCGTTCTCATTTTTTCTTGTAGGTTTGTTTACTTTTTCATATATTTTCGCAGATTCTCTTTTACTATCACTCACTTCTAAGAAAAAATTGAAAACGTATCCATCGCAAACTTTTCCAACGTACCTTCTGAGTTGTTAGTGTGTATCTTTTTTCAATTCGACTCTTCTTCTACCGTCAGTGTCCCCAGCAGCTTAGGTGATGATGCTGACCGTTTAATGCGATGATGATGATTTTCCAGCAGCCGCTTGTTAAGAAAAAGGAAAGTTTTGCTTTTCACAAAAACAAAAATAACTGTTTTCATCTTGAGTCAAATGATGCACATTAAACGCATATTCTTAAAGGTTTAGTATCACTTTTAACAGTTTAATTATTTTCAATCTAATAAATAAACTCCCATAGTTCTTGTTGTTATTCAGTGTATAGAAATATAATCCCTAATATCTCTTGTTGCAGTAAGATTTGAAATACCGAATGTTGTCACAATGGTCATGGATGATACTAGCTGGGTTGATTATGTCACCATGGATAATGCCATGATCACAAATAAAACCCTGGGAGACAATTGGGAGGAGGAAGAATTAATCAGGGGAAATCTGACTCAAGAAGCAATAGAGTCTGATGACCAGAAAGAAAAGTATCAGCCCATTCGAAATGTGATAACTTACAGGGTTGCTAGTGCCCATTTCGATGATCTGAAATTATTTGCTTTGGTTCATGAAGACCAAGAAATGATGGACCAAATAAACAAGTGCCAACATCAATTAGAATTGAAGTGGTCACATTACAAAAAACACCAAAACGCCTACACCCTTGTGAATAAATAATTTTTATTTCTTTTGTTAACCGTTGTAAATACGTTTTTAACGTAAAAAATAATAATAATAATTATGCTGAATAAATTTTTTCAAAGTTAGACCCATCTTCTCATGTTCTCATTTATTTATTACCGGTGGTAAAATAATAAAATACTAAAATATGTACATTCTGGAGAGTAAAATAGAGGATCGAGGGGAAAATGGGTCACGAGTCTTTAGTGAACGACCACCTGTCGTTGATGGCTGCAGGGGTGGTCGCATACAACAGGTCCCATTGTAATTCTTTTATTATTTATAACCAACAGTATAGCCCGGCGTTTCTCGGGTGTAATGAAAGCTTTAAAACTAATCCATAGTCCTGGAGCTCAGACTCTTTGGACGTCGGCACGAAAGACTAAAAAGCAATAGTTGTTTCCAGTTAAAACGAAACCGTAGACTGAAAGAAAAATGAATGGATGTAAGTCAAATTTTGAAGTTTGGTGAGAATCCGATAAAAATTGTGGATTTGTATAAAGGACATACAGACAGATAAACAGATACACACACACAAACATCTTGCCTTTTATATATATATATATATTATCGATTTTCTGCACTATTGTAAAAACTGCAACCTTGAAACTTCTGAATATCGTTTCTTATGTCTTTGTCTATGAGTGTTCAAATTTGATTAAAATCGGACCACTCCTTCTATAACCCGATTTTTTCGATTATCAATTTTCAATATTTATCAGGAGTACCTCGACACAAAACCTAGCTAAGAACACTCGCAGACGCTTATAGTACAACTGTGCAAATTTTCAAGAAAAACGGTTCAGCCGTTTCGGAATCTATAGGTAACGGATACACACACAGACACACGCACATACACGCACACAGACAAAGTTCCATTTATAAAATAAGTTTAGATATCTGCAATCTCTTTTTAAGGCTTGCTAGTGTGTTCATGCAGCATTACAATTTTCATATGTTTCCTTGAAGTAATGTCCATCGCAGACAATGGCCATAGAACAACTAACCGACAGTCGAGTCAATAGTGTCAGGGCATGATCTAATAAAATCACAGATGGCGCAATATTTTTCGTATAGCTGCACACGGCTGCAGATGACCTAACCTGAGGAAAAAATAGAAATTGATTGCACTCTGTCACTCCAGTGGGTCTAAAACTGACTGTATAGATCCAGTTTGTTTCTTCACCTTGATGATATGATTGACAGTTGAAAGGCTGACACCAAGAATATTTGTGACCTCTCTGTAAGACTTTCCAGTGTATTCATGCAATGTTGAAACTTTCATACACTTCCTTGAAGTATAAAGTTCATTGAAGACAATAACTGTATGACAACTAATCGTCAGTCAAGACAATAGTATCTGGGTATGATAAAAATCTAATGCAATCATGGGTGACACGTTATTTTTCAAGGCTAAACAAATTTCATCAAACATCCTGAAAATTGATTTATATTACTGCATACCACTGCAAATGACCTAATCTGAGGAAAACTAGAAATTGATTACACTCTGTTTAAAACTGACTGTATATGGAAAGAAAGGAAACTAAAGCAGTTGTTTCCATTAATTTGCACAGGAGTGTAAATTGGTTGTCAATATAACAAAAAAAATAAACAAAAGTCTATACTATTATTTTGTGTCCAGCATCTGTTAGTAAAATATTTGTGTCATTTTTAATGATTTTTTAATCATTCAGTAACTTTAACCGATAAGCTTAATTATTTTCCTGTTGTATTGTGTAATAAGAATTTGTGAGCTTGTGTGATTTTTTAAAATCATTTCATCCCAAGTAAGGCAATCAAGCCACTAACACACAAGATTATTAGAGTGTGAGAGAATATTAGAAAAAAAGCACTATTAAGAAAAGAGAGCAATAAAAGAACATTAATTAAGAAGACAGAAAATAACAGTCGATATTGTGTTTAAATTTTTTGAATATTACTGCTTGTGAGAAAGCAAGAAGGTGGAAGAGTGTTCCACATAGGAAAGTTCATCAAAACAATTGCCATGGAAGTATTTATAGGAAAGACACAGGGAAACTATATTACAATGGTGAGAAAGAGACTGAAACCATGATGCCAGGTTAGGACCAATAACATTGCAGATTCTTCTTTGGATTTTATAAAGAATCTCTAAAAATATATTAGGAGCAAAAAACCAAGTGTGGCTGCAATATTCAAAGCAAGGACAAATGGTAGACTTATAAATATTTAAGATAGATTCTGGTAAAAAAAATTAACACATTGAACCAACATTTCTAGCAGTAGACCTAAAAATTGAGTCAATATAATATTTCCACTTCATGTCAGCAGAACACATTAGGCCGAGAAGATGCAATGAGTGACTATCCTGGAGGTTAGCATCAGCCATGCTGATGGAAGGCAGAAAGGGTTCACTCAAATGATTAAAAGAGCACAGTTTTATTTTAAAGATGGTAAAATTAACAAGCCATTCCTTGCTCCAGTAAACAGAATGCAGGTTGTTTTTAAGATCATCCATTAATTTGACATTATCAAACTAATCAGACTTATTATTAAAACAAGAGTAAATAGTTATGTCATCAGCATAGATACTGATGACATTAGGAGGATCAATTATAAAAATTAGAAACAAACAAACAAAAACCATCAAAATATCCAAAGCAACAACCCAATCTAATCTAAACCTTGATAAACTCTTTCAGCAATAATCAGCAGTTGACCTAGAGAAACAAAATCCATATTGCTTAACTAAAAAAGACAGTGTGAGATGAGATGCTTAACCAATTCAGAATTGATAGGAGCCTCTAGTACTTTTCCAAAAAGAGGTAGAAGATTAACGGGCCAGTAGAAGGATCAAGTGGATTATCTGAGTTGACTAGAACTACAGAAAAGGATTTCCAAAAAGCAGGAAAGCAGAAAGCAGCAAGTCATTTATGATTCAGTTTAGAGAGAACAGGAGAAAGTTCAGGAGCACGTTCCTTAAGAACTATTGCAGAGATAGCATCAAGTTTACATGCTTTTTGGGGATCCAGTTTAGAGATAATAGCAGAAACTAGAGAGAGAGAGAGTTATATGCAAATTACACAAAATTGACTCAGTTCTAAGTGGAAAGTAAGACAAAGTTACTCCAATTGAGTCAAAAGTAAAATTTGAAGAGAATTTATGAGGATAACTTTGTGCTTTATCAGCAGAAGATGTTAAGACTTCAAGTTGAGTGAAGAGGGGGAGAGGTAGAAAACTGTTATTATAGATCTGCCAGTAGTCATGAGAGCTAAACCTGTTAAAGGTTATACAGTACCTTTTCTGTCAGTAAAAACTTAGCTTCTTTGTGGACACATTTACAATTATTTTGAAAAAAACTTCAAAGTCATCTACTGTGTTCAGGACTATGATGTTGGCACACCTGGAATAAAGTAATTCCTGTGGTTTATAGCAGCTGAACAGGCCAGTATGAACCAAGGAAAGGTTTTGGTTTCACTTGGTATTTCCATGAAAGTACAAAAGCATCAGTACCAGGTTTTAACCAAACAAGTAACCTCTGTGGGACAATTCTAAATAGGAAGATTAAGAATACCATTTCAACAAATGAAATGTTCGTGCAAGAGTTCACAGACAAAAAGTGAAATGGTTTTCTTTATCTTGTTTTCAAAAGAGAAATTAATTTCACAAGAAAATTCATAGGGAACACAAGAATTAATTCATAGGGAACACAAGAAAATTCATAGGGAACACAAGAATTAATTCATAGGGAACACAAGAAAATTCATTGGGAACACAAGAATTAATTCATAGGGAACACAAGAAAATTCATAGGGAACACAAGAATTATTCCCAATTTGACAAATTAGATGTTTTATTGATGCAATCATTTCAAAAATCATCTGTTCATGATAAACTGATTTGCAATTTTGATTAAATGTTGATACAGAAATTAGTTTTGATACTGAATGCAGACTAAATGTTTGATGTTCTTGGAACCGACTGAGACAGGAATTCTTGAATTTTGCAGTTGCTTAATCTTGTAAGTTATATTTTTTTTTTTTATTTAACCCAGTTTTATTTGTAAGCTTGTGTGTTGAATTTTTATTTTTCACCACAAAAATTGAATCACTGGAATATTTTTACTGAATTCAAAAATTATAATATTAATTAATTTTTTAAATTTTGTTGTCAATCTTCTAAAGTTTGTTGGCTACAACATTCAGCATCAGAGTTGAACGGACACCAGTCAAAAGTTTAAAGATTAAAACAACACAGATGAGGTACTATTATTGTTGTGGAGTAGTTTTTGCACTGAAGGTTATAATCGTGCTATGTCGGTTGCTAATTGACTTCATGAATGCATGCACCCAAAATGTTAGGAACTTGGCAATCTTTCACTGTAAGCTGACTCCTTAGTATTTGGCTAACTGCCGACTAATATCAACTGCCTAGTAGTTCTACTGAACTCCAATAGAATTCTAAAGAACTCTCTATAACTTCTAAGAACTCCTATGAACTTCCCAAGAACTTCTTGAGTTAACTTCCTGTTAACGCTTAATATAGGAGGGAGAGTCCATTATCTGAGAAATAGGTGTGTTTCACCAAAAAGTAATATTTTAGTTTCTCCCCAGCTTTCTAATTTCCCTTGATTTTAATATTATATTATTTAAACAGCTGTTTAAAATCTTGTAGAAAGTCTCTTGTTTGTAGGAACGTCTTTTCTTTTTTATTTAGTTGTTTATTACTTTCTTTTGTTTGCTATTCTCTCATTTCCTCTCGGTGATGCTTGGATCATTTGTTGCCCACTCCTACTATTGCTTTTGCTTGATATTTATTGAGAAACATAAATTTAATTTTATTCAGCTCAGTTGGTTTTGCCGATTTGAATTACCAAAAAAGTAAAATTCTTCGTAAATTCAAATCAATTTATTTTACTTGGTAACTCTATTTTTCAGCTGGGTCTCTGTTTTTTCTATTTTCTCATGGGTGTCCTTTTTCTATTTTCTCATGGGTGTCCTTTTTCTATTTTCTCATGGCTGTCCTTTTTCTATTTTCTCATGGCTGTCCTTCTCTGCAAGTTTTAATCCTCATAATAACACTTATATCAACCAAGATGACAACATAAGTTCAAAATAATACCAAGATATTTACTGAATCAGTAATGGATTTTTTTGTCTTATACTAAGTCAAAACTTAGTAAATTTCAATTTCTCTTTTCAATGAGTAGATATACTCTCCACTCGATTTATACTCCTCCACCTCTTGAACAGAAGTAGAGGTTTATCTCTTGTTTCCTGTTTTTTGTAAGTCATCTCAGCTTTTTGTGTAAAAAAAAATCCTTGCGCTAACTTTTGGTTAAACTTGTGAAATAGAAAAATTCCTTTAAATGTGTGAATTTCAGTATTTGAGTATTAATTTATGTGTTTTTTTTAATTTTTATATTATATTTTAGAAACACAATATGTGGAAAAGAAGAAATATCATTAAATGCTTTGATTTTTATCAGCATTTGTTGTTTCCTTTTCTTTTCTGAGACTCACTATTGGGTTATGCAAGCGCTGATGAGTCAATTTGTTCAGTGATGGATCTCCTATCATATAAGTTGAAACTTGGTAAATTTCATTAATCATTCCTTTTTTTTTTTAGTAGGAGTAGATAGGAGATGTGCATTGTAGCACAGTGGGTATCGGCTTGGAACGAGAAACCTGGGAGCCGAGTTTGAATTCCAGTTGAATTCATTGCATTCACTTACGCGCAAATACCCTTGGGAAAGGTATTAATCTGTCTCTTCCCTCCAGTTATGGGTCAAATAATGGGACAGATTGGGTTCTATAGCCTTGATCGGCAACCAGTCTACCGCAGAAAGCAATGGCAACCTACTGGGGGATAATCTTCTGCCCAGTAAGTCATGTCTCTTTCAAGACATGATAGCCCAAGCATGTATCACATATGGCACTTAACTGACTGAGATAGGCTCCCCTATCATCCAGTTTGTACTCCTCCCACTTCTATTGAACAGGAATTGAAGGTCATCCCTTGCTTTCTGTTTAGGAAGGAGTTCCTGGTTCTTTTCCTCGACTCAAGCCTTAATAGTGGTGCTTTTGTGAGATTTTTGTGGTATGTGTGGATGGTGGCAATGTTTCTTCATACTAAGGGGACCAGATTGGCAGTTTTCTGGTGGCAGCTTCTGAGTGGTAATTAATTAAGTCCAAACTCTTGTGTAGCATCTAGAGAGGCTGCTTTGATCAACATTTGCATAATATAAAGGTTCCTGTAGTGCCATGTCCCACATGGATGGGTGTCTCTGCAAGCAACCCTGAGGCAACCCTATACTGCAGTCTGCACCATTTCTCTTCCCACCCATGTTACATTTGACAACTGACTGTTACTGCTACTCTAGGCTTCTCCTTACCAAAATAGCTCTAAATCATGGCATTACACATTCAGATATAAAACTAAACCAGCCAAAAAAAAACACCTAAACCCCTATATGACTACACTGGTAGTCATATAGGTGCATCTACTGCCAGGAAATTTGGGCCATTGTGTCGGGCCCAGAAATTTTTTCTTGTCAGAATCCATTTTGCACATTTACAAGTCTACAATTCATTCATGCATTGAGTACTGTTACTATATCTAGTCGGGTGCTTCTGCTATTCCTCTTGAGGTTCTCGACAAAATCAAGGGGAGGATCTGCAATGTAATCGGCCCTGACTTGGCAGCCTGATTTCAGTCACTTTCTCACCGACATGATGTGGCTTCCCTCTGTCTTTTCTACAAATATTTCCCTGGTATATTTACGTATGCTACTAGATTGGCATCAAGATCTCTTTTTCCATTGAAACTGTTAAATATAACTACCTCTTCTACTTTAATAGTTTCTTTTCTTGCACTTTCCATTTGTGGAAATCACTTCTATTTACTTGCTACCTTGACAGCTACAATCTCCAAAAGTTTAAATGCAACATCAATTGCCATCTTCTATCTACTTGATTCCCATATCTTTTCTTTGACATCCCCTGTACCTTGTTTTTTCTCTCACTCTAACTCCCTGCACAACAGTGGCATTCCTGCCTTGCTTGTGGTGAAATGATTATAAAAAATTACTGGTAAAAATTAATTATCTAAGCAAAACATTTCTAATAAATAGATTATTTTATTTCTGCTTAAATTTTTTTTAATTTGACTATTTAATGATTTTTTCAAATGATTGTGTGAAAAAATGCAGTAATTTCAGACACAAATTTTTTTTTAAAGAAACTACTGTAATTATATGTGAAGCCAAAAATGTGAATATGAGGAAATTGGTCACAAAATTCAATAACAACTCAATAATTTTCTTTCTTCATTTAAAATTAACAAAATTCAGCTTATTAAATTGCAGACATTTTTCCCTTTTGTTAAATTAAGAATTCAAGATTATTTTCTATGACAATATTTTCCTTTGAGCTATGGTATGAATCATATTTTGGATTCAAATTAAAAGCACATAATGTAATCAGAAAAATAAATACTGACATCTTAGTAGAAAAGAAAAGTTACTCAAAGCAAAATCCAGTGCTGCTGGATGATCCATTCCAAGGAAGGTTTTGGAATTAAGAATCAAATTCTAAATTTGGTTTCCTTTAATTTATCTTTGAATGCATTTCTCAAGTCATAAGTAATCAAGGTCTTGTAATTATTTTGGTTTTTAATGCTAATTTCAATTCATCTTCTATAGACTGAGTATCATCTGGATATTTGGCTCTCCACAATTTCATGTCCTCTGTAACTTTTAATAAAGTTTGTCTTTTTGCTATCTTTCCTAAACTCTGTTCTGCCAACCATTTAAACTAGCTTATTAGGTAGGTTATTTGTTGATTTCCTCTGTCTTTCTTGCTTTCAATATATCCTATAAGTGTCAAATTCTTCAAGTCCTCTTTCCTCATTATACACCTGAGAAATTTCAACTGTCTCTTTCTGATCCTAAGTATAATTGTCCTTTTTGTCTCCATTTTCTCTAAGCTTTGTTACTGCTCACCTGTTTAGTCCATAGTATCCTCAGTATCTTTCAATAGAACCACATTTTTGTTGTTTCAAGTTTCTTCTTCATCTGTTGGTTGGTTTTGTTTAGTGGCATATTAACTTCTATGGGTTATTTAATGCCAAAATCTAAATATTTTGTACACAATCTCATTATTTTCTTTTTGAGATAATGGTTTTAGTGATACCAGTCTTAGTAATTAACTCATAGCTGGGGATAGAAGAGGCGGATTCATACTTTTCCCAAGAAGTGAATATAACGAACCTAACAGGAATTGGAACTTAGCTCTCTAATTAACAATTCCAAGCCAATATTCATTGCGCCACCCACACATCCAAACTTACATCACCTGGTATTCACAAGCAGTCATCCATCTATGTATTGATCAGGCTCAATGTTGCTTAACTTCAGTAATTGTACAGAAAGCAGTGTTTCAATGTGATGTAGCCATAAGCCTCTTCTTTATCTGTGAGTAGATTGTCAAGCCATTCACTGCTATATAGGAGAATCGATATTACATAAAAGTTCAGTACACTTTTCTTTGTTTTTAATTAAATTTTCTTCTTTCTTAATACTTTACTTAGCTTTTGGAAGACACTTTTCACTCTTCCAATGTGCTTGAGGATTTAGGTGCTGCATTTTCCAACCTCTCTTAAAACACATCTGAAATGTTTAAATTTTTCTACTTGCTTGATTTTGACCTCCAATTTGTAATTCACGTGATCTTTTAGCTTGAAGCAAAAGTGAAAATCTTTGCATCAAAAACTGATTTCATTTTACCTGTTGGGTATTCTTTAAAATTACAAGACTTTATAAATTTAATAATTATTCTGTTGATAAATTGTCTTCAATTAAAATCTTATTTAGTTAATGAGAAAAATCAGGAATAAATAGTAAATTCATTCCATCAATTCTAACGTTTTAATCTCAAAGCCAAAATCATTTCTAAAGTTTTAGCTTATAAATACCAATACACGTACATTTGATTCAGTTAACTCATCTTTCCCTAGAGAGTTGTAATGTGAACATCATCTCTCAAATTTTGACAGTGAAGCAGCCATTGGCCTGGTATTGCAGTCTAAGGGAGATAAATGCTTTATTTTTGTTCAGTGTTTCATCAAAGTCAACCTGAGACTTATACTTTAGAATTTAGCTGTAATCAGCGAATGAGTGACAATGAATCCTCCATAAGCTTAAGAAGAAGAATTACTTAAAACCTGTTGTCATCCTTTCACTTAAATTTGGCATTTTTAACAAGATCTCCGCAGAAACAACCTACAATGACAATTTAAGTGATCAAACATTTTTCATAAATACATATTTTTTTATTTTAAACATCTTAATATTCCCATCCAGGACTTTGTTTTTTAGTTAATAATACTTTTACTTTTCATCCATTCTGGCATCAATGACTGAGAAGAAGCAGTATCCCAATATTTCCAAATTCTGTCGATCAACCCCCAACTCCCTGCTTCCAATTCACAATCATTTAAATGGAAACCATGAAGATTATATCTGTGAAAAGTCAACCTTATCTGCCAAGTATTGGGTTGGTCAAAATATCTGTTTTTTTCAGTTTAAATATCATTTTCTACTTAATAAGCAAACAAACTTCTTGAGCAAACCAAACCAATAATTACAAATCCAAAATCTTTGATTATTTATATTTTATTGAGATTTAATTTTCTTTGTTCAATAATTAAACAGTAAAAATTAGAGACAAAAACATCATCTATTTATCATTTTCATTTATAAAATTATATATATATATATATATATATATTGTTTAATTACTTAGTTTTTGGTCATAATAAAATTAGACCAGTACACAGTTGTATTAAAAATTGTTCAATACAATTATATTGTAGAACTTTTGAATGTTCTTCATTTGTAAACGAGTTATTACGCAACCTAGGTTTCTACTATGTGATGTCTTCAGGCGATTTGCAATAACTATTTTTACCGGTTTTTTAAGAATGCTCACATAACCAGGAATTTTTGATTGCGCAATTTTTAAAATTAGAAGGAATTATAATGTTTTCGTCCATTGTTGTATGAACCTAATAGGTATTTTATGTTCTGGTTACACGTAGTCATAATTTCTGTTCTTTCATTCAGCAATTCATTTTTGTTTGGGAATAACATAATAACTAACTTTTCTTCCTGGCACAGTCTACATATTTTGCCACCATTGTAAGGCTTGGCTGTTTTCACTATACTCCACGTTCTGTCTGGGTCTTTTCCATATTTTTATATATATATATATCTGGCAATATGATAAAATAAATAACAGATAAGAAATGTGTCTCACTCTAACATGTTTCACTTTTATTAGTTTTATTAAAGCTTTTTTATCAGAGATCAAGAGAAAAATGACAAAAAAACCCGAGAGACACAGAATGTTAATATTTGGGATTAATTCTTATTGGTCAGATACGTATATTAAAGCAATAGATGTCTTTTTTAAATATGTGTGAAGAATATTCTGGAAAATAAAGGGTGTGTAGAAATCATTCCACTCGTATTTTTTTAAACATCAAAATTCCGATTCGATCACAATAAATTAACATATTGTTGCAGGACTGCTTGTAATTCAGACGTTTAGAATAATCCCACAACTTTCATTGAAAGAATTAAATTCAGCAGTAAAAGACAACGTAGTAATGAACAAATAACATTAATTTTATATAACAAGAAGAATACCACTCAGTTGAATGTATTGATTGAGTAATGTTCTTTTTTTGGGGGTTGTTAATAAAGTTCTTGGCTTGAATATAAACTATATTGGCTACATATGTGAGAACAGTGGAATGTGGTTACATGTGTGTTTGTGTGAAAGAGTCAGTATGTGTATGCGTGCATAGTAATAATGTGGATAAAGGAGTTTAGAATTTAGTTCTTACTGAGGACAGTGGCACCATAGTCTGAGGTGGTCTCTTTGTAGCTTAGTCAGTGCTGTGTTGCATGTAGACATAAATTGGGGTCTTCATTATCAGAAGCTACAGTGAGGTGGACCTTGGTAGCATTTGTGAATCTCTTTTGGGCCTGAACTTTGTGATATTTTACCTTCTTTTCTAAGAAATTGGTCCTGAATTATATATTTTGTTTATTCCTAATTCACCCTAAAATACCATGTGGTATGTTTACTAATATATCTATGTGATATTTATTTATAATAATAAAGTAATTTGATTTGATGGTAACTACATAGATTATGATGACTAAAAAAAAACTTTCTGATTTGTAATCTATGGTTTTGTATTGTACAATTTAATTGGTGTGTTTTAAGATGTTACAAGGATGCATGTAGGTATCAAAAAATAATATTAATAAAGTCTACAAAGGTTAAAATCTATAGTAAGGGATTCTACTGAGTCCTACTTGTTATTACAAAAAAGTTTTAATTCTGGAAGTAGTTGTAAAAACAGGGAAATTAGAAATCGAACATTTCGAAGATCTTAAAATGCTCGAGAAAATTCCAGTAGATTCAAAAGATTTCAAGAAATATGCAAATTAGGTGTCAGCTCCTACAAAAATATGCAAATTAGGTGTCAGCCCCTACAAAAATATGCAAATTAGATGTCAGCCCCTACAAAAATAGGTTTTGGGAAGAGAGTAGTTAGTTGTTAAAAGGATTTGCTGACATTATCAACTCTGGCCTCCGGCTTTGATTCAAGGATTTCTATCCAGTCGAAAGAATCTTTACAAAAAATTGCCAACCACCTAAAACCTGATAGAGAACCTCATGAAACTAAACAGGTAAATAGATTTTTTAACTCTTTCATTGACCAAACTAACAATTATTCTTTATATCACATTTGAGGATTTCCAAAAAGTATAGCACTTAAACTACTTCGCTAGCTTAACTGGGTAAAGATACTTGACACCTTCCTTTCCCTTCGTAACACTTACCCGTCACTCTGCCAGTAGTAAACTCTATGTTTTCTATTTGAATGCAAAAAATTGTATATTTGTAATATATTTTTTATTTTGTGTTATCGTAAATTAAATATTTCTCTGTGATTTAGCTGGGTTCTGGTCAATCATTTTTCTTCTTTTGTTACAACTTATAACACGTAACAGACATAAATAGATTATTATGTGTTATTGGCTTATAAATATTTTGTAGGCATGTTTTAATGCTTACGTAGCTATTGTTTGCTAAAAAGGCTTCTTGAATTTGAAATTAATAAGTTATTAATTAAGTTTTATTGTATAAAATATGTTGCATATTATATATATATATATATATATCCGAGTGAATAAGGAACGAAGAAAATATTTTTTTACGTCCAAAACATTAATTTAAAACAGTGCTCAATATATAATATATAGAGCTGTGAATATTTATGATAAATCATATTTTAGAACATGTACAAAATTTTATATATCCATTACAAATCGCACATTTGTTTCGACATTGAAACTACAATGTCTCATCAGGTGGCGTGGACAGGAATGGAAAGCCTCTTTTCTTATATTTGGTGAGTTGTGTGTGGGATGTTGGTGGGGGTTAGTGATAAGGGAATAAGTCTTGTGAATTGTCTGTTTGAATTTTGAAGAAAGTGGCGTGGGTAGTGAATATAGTTGATTAATGAGTGTCTGGGAGTTTTGTAGACAGATTTAACATTAGCAGTTAGAATGTAAGTTTTTATTATCTTGCAACTAGACTGTATCCTTTGGATTTTTTAGAGGAGCAGAGTAGAGAGCTGTAAGGGGTGGGGAGGGATGTGATTGGACTTAATGCTTATTTTGTACAGAATATTTTTGTATTTAAGCAGAGTTTTTATAATTTCTCTAATTTTGTATATTTAACCTTAATTTTGGATTTAGGAAATCGATTTTTTCTATTAAATTTTTAATTTTAATTAGATCACATTTTTTGGTAAGCTTTAATGTAAGAGGTAAAATTTAATGTTAAAAATTTAAGATAATAGATAAGTAGATAATAGGTGCATAATAGCTAGAATTTTATGTAGGAGGAAAGATTAAATGTTTGTATTTAAGGTAATAGGTGAATAGCTAATAGGTATGTTTGTATTTAAGGTAAGAGGTAAAATTGAATGTGTGTATTTAAGCAGAGTTTTTATAATTAATCTAATTTTGTATATTTAACCTTAATTTAGAATTTAGAGAATCGATTTTTTCTATAGAATTTTTAATTTTTTAAAAAGATTCTTTTAAAAATTAGATCACAGTTTGTGGTGTATGTAGGAGTGTTGTTAGTGCAGTGAAGGTGTATCATTTCTAGGGGGTCCTAGCTCTGGCTTTTGTAGTATTTTTTAGCATGATTGTAAGGTTAGTTCTTTAATGTGCTTGCAGTTTACTGTGGTTTCATGCCTCTGGTTTAAAAGCTTGTTGCTATTCATATATTTAAGGATTTCAATTTTTTCTTGAAGACAAAGGAAACATGGTTCCTTTATTGATTTAGCTGTTCTTGCTTGCTTGAGGATTTTCCATTTAACTTGAGGTGTTTTATTTTTGTCTTTTAACTTCCAAAAGTATTTGGAGAGAAACGTCATGTTTTGTTTTTCTTTGTTATTGAAGGATGTGAGTTGATTGTAAAATCACTTTTTAAATACGTTCATGGCATTTCCGATATATATTTTTTTCATCTTTAGGATTCTCCATGGATGAAATTGAACACATATATATCAGGGATTTCGTTAAACATCGGGCCTTGGTTTGGGTTTCTACAGTTACAGAGGTTGTTATTATGGGGCAGACTGGTATTAGTATTGGAGTTATTTTTGTTGTGTGCTTTTAATATTTTGCTGTTATGTACTTTAATTATTTTTTCTAGATTGTTGGAGCAGCTATAGCTTAGTTTTATTGTATTTTTATTGAAGATTTTGCTTAGAGGGTTATTTTTGGGGAAATGCTTATCTATTAGTTTAAGAAATTTATGTCCCAGCTTGAAGTTAACTGATTGATTAAAAGGAGGGTTATACCATATGATTTTCCGGTTTCTATTTTTGCTTTTTGAGCTCTTGAATTTTTCCACAAAGCTAATTTTGGATGATTGATATCTGGTTTCTTCAAAGATTCTGTCGTAAATTACCTTGTGTTTATCAAATATTTCTTTATTGGATGAGTGTGTGTTAATGTGGCATTCCACTGATGATGGGATGTGCTTGATAATGGATGGTAGGTGATTAGAATGTACGATTTGTAGTGGATATATAAAATTTTGTACATGTTCTAAAATATGATTTATATATATATATATATATATGAGTTGAATATATGGATCAGAATCCAACAAGTTGAAAAGATAAGTAAAGAATAGGTAGGAAAAAAGTGTTTTTAATCTATCATGTTTCACTTTAACAAGCGTCTTTAAAGATTTTTTTTAAAGACGAATGATTTAAAAATCTTTTTTAAAAATTCAAGAAACACAATGTTGATTGAGCTATTATTTCATTAGTCAGATACATGTCATATGTAGCAAAGCAAAGGATGAATATTAAATGTAGGAGAATAACTTGTATCTGTTTAAGTGTGTTTGTGTCATGTGTAATATAAACATTAGATGCTTATTATGAATGTAAGTATATGTAAGCCAAAATAATGTGTGTCAAGCATATTTAAACTATAAACAAATATGTCGGTAACATTAGTATGTATGAATGACAGTGACAAAATACATTTTCATTGAAAATATGTAGCAAGTATAGTATATGCGTGTCAAACGATGGAACGAGTTTCTTAAAATGAGAGAATCGTGTATGAATGTATGTGTATGAGAGAAATCATGTGTGAATGTGTGTGTTTATGAGTTTGGAATCATGAAACAAAATATATTTCCACTTAAAATTCTAGTGAAAATAATGTATAAAAGTATTAAGCAAACTTTTTATAAATAAATGAATTTTGAAAAATAAAATGTTAATGGTTAGAATCATTCAATTAAATTCAATTCTTTCCACAATCTCATTTCTACTAAAGTTAGGCCGATGACATTAATGTGTTCATGGTCTAGGAACACAAGAGACATGGTTTCGTTTCTTTAAGACATCGGTGTGGTCTCCTTTGCCATATTGTTGTACTATGCTGGCCTACAACATATGATCAGTGGTTGACTTCTTGTCCGTCTCTTTCTTTACTAGACACTTTATTTCTCTTCTACTTAACATAGGTACAATCCTATATTTACCAATTCACTATGATGAATTCTTTCCTCAAAGATTAAACTATATTTTAGCTTTTACTTATGGTGAAAAAAAATTACACTTTGAATACTATTTTTACTTGATTTCTAATTATTTGCACTTAGAACACGAACCAATGCAAAGAAATCTAAGTAGTGTTATTCATTATGCAGATTAGTGAGGCTCTTGATGACAAACAGGTCTCAAAGCATTAGATATTTTTAAAGCTATTTACAATGTGGGGGACAAAGGTTTGCTGCACAAGCTCTTCAGCTATGAAATCACTGGAAGGGTCACCTCGTTTATAAAATCTTTCCTAACAGGTAGATCCCTCAAAGTAGTTATTAACCACTAGTTCTTTCAGGCAATATAAGCATCCCCCCAGGGTCACTTCTCAAACCAACCCCCATTGTGATTTACATAAATGATCTGCATCAGAATATACTCAGACCATTTATAAACATCTATGCCAATGATATGACAATTTATATGTTCACCTCTAAAATTTTTGGCAGCTGATCTGCCTTTCAATCTAGCACTAACTTCCCAGTGGGGAAAAACTTGCTGAGTCAATGCCTCAAAAAACTGAACTAGTTGCATTTCATCACCCCAAACTACTGCCAGTAACAGTAAACTGACGTCTCCGCTCGGGGAGGCACTGTGCCTTGAAAGACTATTGGACTCACCCATGACCTCAAGAGGAACTTATACATATGATCCATCACTAAAGATTCAGGCAAAATGGTCGGCTCCCTGTACTGCTCCAGTAAGTTCCTGGCAATTCATGCTGTCATCTACCTTTACGAGAGCCAGAAATGAAGTATTGTTGTCATATTTGGACAGAGGCTGCCCAGTCTTCACTTTTCAGCCTCAATAGAGTTTAAAAGCATCTCCGAGTCCTTGTGGGTGACAAATCATTTTCCACCCTCCAACCTCTCTCTCACAGGCAGGGTGTGGCAAGCTTCTCACTGCTCTATCACAACTTCTATAGAAAGTTGCTCAGACAAAGTAAATTCTTTAGTTCCACCAGGTCAAAGCTTCACAGATAAAGACCCCCCCCCCACCACTATGTCACTTACATTCTAGCAAACTATTCACATCTTCAGTGAATTCCATGGGTGAGAAGTTCCATTCAAACAACTTCTTCTCGTGAACCACTGACTCCCAAGAGGGTGTTTCCCCCAATCACTACAATCTTAACCTGTTCAAGTCTAGAGTTAACCATTATCTTCCCCGCCTATGCATATAAACTGCCTCCTAATGTAACCGTCTACCTCAAGTGGCCCCCGGGACCTTGTACAGAGTGAGCCTTACAAAAAAAAAATAGGGATTCTTGTTTTCAAGAAGACCCAATATTTACCTCAGTAATAAAAAATATAAAATATAAATTGTTATGCAAAAGTTTTATTATTTTATTTTGTCTTTTTTTTATGCATAATTTCTTCCCCCCCACCCTCACCACTGAAGCATAATTCAGATTTACAACAAAAATATTTTATTCGCCCAAAATAAAATAAATTTCTCTTAGAATAAATATTTTTTTTCCCATTAATTTCACACAAATAAAGCAATATTTTTGTTGGGGTAACACAATAATGCCTGCATGTATTCATTATCAGTCAGTTAAGTGCCATACGTGATACACACTTGGGCGATCATGTCTCAAAAGAGACATGACTGACTGGGTAGAAGATTTTCCCACAGTAGGTTGACATTACTTTCTGTGGTAGTCTGGTGACCAATCAAGGCTACCGAACATTATCTGCCCTGCTATTTAACCCATAGCTGGAGGGAGAAGAGATCTATTAATGTTAATGCACATAAATGAATGCAATGGGTTCAACTGGAATTTAAACTTAGCCCTCGGATTTCTTGTTCCAAGCCAAAATATCAAAACTTAGCCCTCGGATTTCTTGTTCCAAGCCAAAATATCAAAACTTAGCCCTCGGATTTCTTGTTCCAAGCCAAAATATCAAAACTTAGCCCTCGGATTTCTTGTTCCAAGCCAAAATATCAAAACTTAGCCCTCGGATTTCTTGTTCCAAGCCAAAATATCAAAACTTAGCCCTCGGATTTCTTGTTCCAAGCCAAAATATCAAAACTTAGCCCTCGGATTTCTTGTTCCAAGCCAAAATATCAAAACTTAGCCCTCGGATTTCTTGTTCCAAGCCAAAATATCAAAACTTAGCCCTCGGATTTCTTGTTCCAAGCCAAAATATCAAAACTTAGCCCTCGGATTTCTTGTTCCAAGCCAAAATATCAAAACTGCACTACAATGCACATCTACATCCATTATACTAAGTTTTAATAAAAAAAAATTTTTTCAAAAACCTTAGAGAAAAGCGTATTAAATAAAAATTCCTATATTCTTAAACTGTTAGTTAAAGAGAATTTATTTTTAAGCAAAAATAGCAATTTCTTGATTACTGCACTGCTGATCTTCCATAGGCATTATTTTAACTTTTTTACGTTTTTTTCAAATCACGGAAAAATTACATTGTTTTTACTTCATCCTTTTAACCTTACTGGCTAATGTGCATGAATTTTCATTCTTATTTTCATTCTTATTTAAGTAAAACATAAAAAATAAGCACTGATTTTCAAAAATTCAATTAATTATTTCTTAATAGATTTCGAAACACATTGAACAAATATTGGATCTTAAATTTTTTAAAAAGAATTTTAAATTTGTTGTTTATATATCTTAAATTTTAAATTTATTATATTTTTCATATACATTGACGTAGGTACCTCCACTCCATTTTGGATACCTCAGTTTTAAATTGAATTTTTTAAAATAAAAAAATTTTTTTCTTGCAACTTCAATTTTAGCTTAATTGAAAGCTAAATGACTGAATTTATTTCCACAAAGCAAAATACTCTGGTGTATTTCAAACAGAAATTATATTCATTGGAATCTAAACTTTTGAGTTTATTTTTAAATTTTAAATTTTTCGGCCATTTTTTTTTTTTTTTTTTTTCAGTGATCGACACATTTGTAAAAGTTAATTGTCGGACTTAAAATCTTGCAAAAATAAAATATACATCTCACGTTATTTTTAGAAAATTAACAAATTTAAAGTTAAATTGATGATTTGAAAAAAATATTATTTGTTTATGGCCTGAAATTTACAATAAAAGTATTTCTTAATCACAAAAGTCTGACTCGTTGACCTTGTCAAGTAGGCGATGACAGCACCTGTTATCACTCAATATGGTAAGTATGGTAACCAAAAGTTGATATAACACAGTTTAACATTTCGCAAAGGGGAACAACCCTTAGAACATGTGACCTTTTAATGATAAGTTTCCATCGTAAAAGAAAATGTGCAGTTTAACATAATAAAACAAAATTCTAAACGATTTGCTTTGCATTAAGCTTTTGAAATTTCGATTTGCAAATAAAGTTTATTTTAATGAATTAATAACGGAAGACATTGAGTGACTGGAAGAAATTTAAAAGATGTTAGTTTGAAACTTTAATTAGCAAAGAAAAAAAAATGAAAATAATTCTTATAAAAATTCATTATTCGTCGAAACCTTTATTCTCTTTAGGATATCCTAAAATTAAAATCAATTAAAAGTTTATCTACCTTAAAAATAGTATAATTTTAACGCATTTTTGATTTTACTATTTGGAGCAGATTTTCGGAAAAATGGTCTCGTAATTATTAAAAAAAAACACACGCTTTACAATACAATCCCCAATGAGTCTTGCATTTAACTGATAAATAAAAAATTGGTATAGATAATGTATTTCTAGAAGTTTTATGCAATTAAATGGAGTCGGGGTAGCATAAACAAACAAAAGTTTTAGCAAGATTTTTTTTAAATTTTCCAATAAAAAAAAAAAATAACTTAATTTATTACTGAGATTTTTGAACGTGAGAAATCACTGAATTCGTCAATAGTACCAGTAGCAACCGATCAACAACTCTGTATCTTGTCCTCAAGAAACAGATGAGAAACAAACAGATGCCGTGGTCCCTCCAAAACCAAGCGAGTTGCTTATACATTCAATTGTGAACATTTTACAAAAATCCTCAAATACCTGAGCAGTGAATTATGTACCATTATCTGAGACTATGGTATCTGGAATACCATATTTTGCAAATAGTTCATATAAAAAAAAAATTCTTTTTAAAGATTTTTAAGTGGTCTTAAATTTTTGATCGGGAGTGTAACTTACAAGTAAAACGTGAATCGCTGACGAAAACAAAAAGAAATTTTAACTGAAATTTCGAACGTGTTAGAAAGGATTAAAATTTTTTTAAAAATAATGACAATAAAATTTGATCTTTCCTCTCAATAACAGCATAAAAATTTTGTTTGATGATAAAACTTTGGTTTTAAGTTTGAGCCTTTTTTTAGCATCATGAGATCAGGTCATAATGCTGTTTTTTCAGCAATTGCGTAGACGTGTTCGATGAATGATAAAAAACGTGCTAAGGTTTTTAAAATGCCTAAAACTTTTACTTGTATATGGAAACTATTTTTCTCTTAATTGGGATTTACGTTTAATTCATTATCTTTCAAATAGAAACGAAATTTAAATTCAATTTTCGATTCGCGTATTTTTAACTTCTTAACCACCTCTGCGTGAACGATTTGGGGAGGAAATTTTTAAAGATTTTTGAAATTTTATAAATTATTATAAAAAATTATAAAAATGCAAACAGTTCTTGTAAAAATTCATTATTCATCGAAAAATTTTGTTCTCTCCAGACGATGATATCCTTTAAAATCAATTAAAAGTTTTTTTCAATAATAAAAATGGCATAGATTTGTTGCATTTTTGTTTTCACAATTCGGAGTAAATTTTCTGAAAAAGGGCTCATTTATAAAAAAAATAAAAAAAACAGCTAATTAACATTCCCCAAAGACGCCTGAATTTAATTAAAAGGTACATGGGCGAACTCGCGCGAATTTTTAGACTTTTCAGGAAATTAATTATCTGTGTGGAGAGTAACATAAAAAATAAAATATATATTTTTTACCAAGATTTTCTAAAAATAATTTGTTTTCAAAAATGGTTTCAGTCATTTGTGAATAAGTCCTGAAATTTTCGTCAAAATTCGACCATTATTTGATTTTTGCAAATTACGAAATTCATGTGTTTTTCACTGTCAAAAAAAGGGACTTGCGTAATTACGTTTGCCTTTGTAAAAATTGCGTCATTCACGGACGAAAGAAAAACAAGATTTTATACCAAAATTTCGAACGTGTTAGAAAGAATTAAATGTTTTTTTTTAATAATTTAATCTATCTTCTTAATAATAATATAAACATTTTGCCGATAAAACTTTGTTTTTATTTTCTTCGGGGCCTTTTTACTTGGTTCATTATGCTGTTTTTTTGTTGCTTTTTTTTTTTTCAGTGATTTAGTGGCGGTTAGTTAGTTAAGTACCATACGTGATACACGCTTGGGCGATCATGTCTCGAAAGAAACATAATTGACAGGACAGAAGATTATCCCGCAGTAGGTTGCCATTTACTTTCTGCGGTAGGTTGGTTGCCGACCAAGGATATAGAACCCAATCTGTCCCGCTATTTAACCCATAACTGGAAGGAAGAGACGGATTAATACCTTTCCCAAGGGTATTTGCGCGTAAGTGAATACATTGGATTCAACTGGAATTCGAACTCGGCTCCCCGGCTTCTAATGAGTTTTTCAGTTTTTTTAGTGTGTGGCAGTAAATCAACAAATATACCCGTCCTCAGAAGCATAAAACTTGTCTTCTTTGGTTTCTCGTTTGAGTATAAATCTAATTTAAACTGAAGCCAATTTTCACTTTATTTAACGACGTTAATCGTAAAAAGGAGTTAAAACGGAAATGTATGAGGCCAAGTCATTTGGAGTTATCTCCCTTAGATAATGTTTTGACCCTGACGATGTGATTCGACCGATGAGAAAAGAAAATTACTGACTTTGTTCCTGTTTCTATCATGGGAAGCAGGCGTGTTGTCGTCACTGGACTCGGCATTATCTCCTGTCTTGGTTGTGAAGTGTCCGCAATTTGGCGACGACTTATTAATGGTCACTCCGGTATCTCCTCGTTAACTGGAAAAGAATACGAACAGATACCCTGTCGTATAGCTGGGCAAATACATCACTCGACAACAGAAAAAGGAGAGGACTTTGCTATAAACCTTGAAAAGTATGTGTCTTTAAGAGAGCAACGGACTCTTTCTCTTCCTACTGTGTATGCTTTGGTTGCTGCGGAAAAAGCACTGAATGATGCTGGTTGGAAACCTCAATCAGAAAAGGATTCTCTTCGAACCGGTGTTGCTATTGGCCAGGGAATGGTTGATTTGGAAGAAATAGTCACAGCCGGAACGTTACTCCGGGACAAAGGTTACAAAAAGGTTAACCCTTTTTTTGTCCCCAAAATCCTCATCAATATGACTGCAGGTCACGTTAGTATGAAATATGGTCTCAACGGACCAAACCATGCCGTATCCACTGCGTGTGTCTCGGGTTTACATAGTGTGGGTGACGCCTTTAGATTCATTAAGTATGACTTTGCTGATGTCATGGTGGCCGGTGGGGTTGACGCAACAATAAATCCACTGGCTATGGCAGGCTTTGCCAAAATCCGTGCATTGAGTACCAACTTCAATACGCGACCGCATGAAGCATCTCGGCCTTTTGATACTCTTAGAGACGGTTTCATTATGTCAGAAGGTTGTGGTCTTATAGTCTTGGAAGAATTTGATCATGCAATGCGAAGGGGTGCCCCTATTTACGCTGAAGTTTTAGGTTATGGTATGGCCGGAGAGGCCAATCATATAACTGCCCCTAGAGAAGACGGTTATGGTTCATATCACTCTATGAGGTTAGCTCTTCAAGAAGCAAAAACAGATCCCTCTTCTGTTAGTTACATCAACGCACATGCTACATCAACTCCACTTGGAGACGCTGCAGAGATTAAAGCTATTCGTCGGTTGTTTGGTAGTCACAGTAAGCAGTTATTTATTTCCTCTACTAAAGGAGCAACTGGTCATTTGCTGGGAGCAGCTGGAAGCCTTGAAGCGATATTTTCTATTCTTGCTCTCCACACAGGCACCATACCGCCGACCATAAATCTTGAAAATCCTGATCCAGAATTCGAAGGCTTAAATCTTGTACCGAAGGTTAAGACCACATTTTCAGAAAGCTCCGAGCCCCGAATAGCATTAAGCAACTCGCTTGGTTTTGGAGGGACCACGGCATCTGTTTGTTTCTCATCTGTTTCTTGAGGACAAGATACAGAGTTGTCGATCGGTTGCTACTGGTACTATTGACGAATTCAGTGATTTTCACGTTCAAAAATCTCAGTAATAAATCAAGTTATTTTTTTTTTTTTATTGGAAAATTTGAAAATTAGTCTAACAAACAAAACATTATTATTATTTTTTTAAATTCTCTAATTATGTTTAAATTGTTTTTATTTTAACATTAACAACAATGACAATGTTTTCAAACTTTGTCTATACATCTCACCGCCACTGAATAAAAGTTGTTTGACAAATTCTGTCTTTAAAAGATAAAAAAAAATTCCGTCTAGAATTTTTTGTTTCGTCAATTATCCTATTTTCTTTTTTTGCAACTTGTTAGTGTTTTGGTTTTTTAGTCATTATTCAATTCTTTAAATGTATCGTTTTTCGTTCGTCACTTGTATAGAGAATTATCTCCCGTTAATAATATTTTTAATACAATATTTATTTTGTTAAAAAATGATATTTTTAAAACATTGGTAGAACGAATAACAACGTCCAAGTTATAAAAATCAATTAATTGATTAACGCTGCTCATTCCTACAATTTTTTAAATCGATCTTCATTTATAAATGGATTAAAATGAGGAAGAACAAAGAAAGAAATTTTAATTTAATTATTTATAATACGACGAGTACGAACTTCTGAAAAAAAGCAATTTTCATCTCTTTCCTTCAGTTTCATTTGAAATTAGGGGCGATGACCTATTTTAAATATAAAAAGCACAGATTATTTATCTTGTTTAACAGAATACCATAGATAACTTTTACAAGAAAATGAACTTATGTAATTCTGGTTTAAAAAAACGTATTTTACAAAAATGACGTGAACCAGACCAGAGTTTATAAAAAAAAAAAAATAAAAAGTCATTTTAGAGAATAGATAGTTTAAAAATATACCATCTTTGGACATGAATTTCTGTTCTATTTGAAAGATAACTGCCTAAAACTTAAAGCTATCATAGGTTTTAAAGACATGGAAACAACAAAACAAGTTTTACTTTTATTTATTATTTGGATGTTAATTGTTTATGTAGTGTTGGAGAAATAAGAAATAGTAAAACCGAGTTAATGGATTCTTCCCCTTCTATGTGTCATATCCCTTCAGGACGTAGGCGATCATGACCTTCTACGTCTCCCTATCACAGGTAGCTCTTAGCACGCTTTCTCCTGTTACCCCACTCAGACTCCTGCTCTGCCATCCACCTGCTCAGGCCCTTCAAATATGTTATCCGCTGCTTTCCCATCTCTTTCCCGCTATCTGACCTGTGAGTATCAGATTCTCCAAGCCTTCCATATTCATAACATGTCCCAAGAACTTCAGCTGTCATTTCCTGATGCTCAGTATTAATTTCCTTTTCATTTCCATCCTTTCTAAAACCTCATCATTGCTAACATGCTCGATCTATGATATCCACAACATCGTTCTGTAGAACCACATTTCAATTGCTTCAAGTTTTTCCCTCATCTGTGATGATATTGTCCAGCATTTGCTGCCATATTGAAGAGCAGACATCACATAGCAATCCAGTACTCTCTTCCTTGTTTCTAGCGAAATTTTCCTGTCTTTTTATTCTCTGCTCAGCTTTTGGAACACATTCTTTGCCATGCCAAGTCGCTTTCAGATCTCGGTATCACACTTTCTGTCTTCTGTTAGAACACTTTCCAAGTACTTAAAATTTTGTACCTGCCTGATTTTAGTATCCCCAACCTGTAATTGGCATTTTGGGCTCCTCCGTTTGCTAATGACCATACATTTGGTTTCTTGTAGTTTATTTGTAGTCCTTACTTTCAACTTTCTTCATCCACCTTTTTTAGGACGTCTTGTAGTTTTCTTTCCGTGTCAGCTATCAGGTCAGCTATCAGCACTGTTATAAACCCGTAATTGCCCTGCTTAAGATATTCATGTAAAACGTAATTGCCTTGCTTAAGATTGCCTTGTAAAATTGCATGAAAAGAAATAAATTTAATCCTAAGTTTAATATGATGCAGCAAAAAAAATTATTACTAATGGTGTTGTTGATTTTGCAGTTTATTGTCATTTGCGATATGAGTCGAGTTAAGAATACTTATAAGATACTTGTATACTTGTAAAATCTGAAAAACAGAAAAACTATTTGGAAATTGAAGAGAATAGAAAGGAAAAATATATTTTTTCATTGTTTATTCAAAAGTCGATCAGAAGCTTTGGATTTTTGGCTGGTGGAAATGAAAAATAGAGGTAGTCAAAACAAGACTGTCAAAACTTTTGATGGGGTTAGGGTAAGGTCAGATCCTTAGTTCCCAAATTTGCTGGGAAAGGATTTGAAAATTTGAAAACCTAAAATGATGTAATCAGAAGAAGATAAAGAGAAATTATGTCAGAGGAGAGATTGTTACCTCATTGGTCAAACCAAACCTCCACCTCAAAATATGGAAATGGAAGTAATCTCATTGGTCAAAGATTTGATTTGCATAGATACCCAAGGTCCAGCCCACACCTCCCAAGAGAATTTGAGACAAGCATAAAATTCGAGACCCGAGTTGAGTCAACGTCCAGTCAGTTCTCGGCCCAGAGATGTAACGACTGAGGGAGGGGTGTTCCCAACTGGGAGCCATGACCAAGAAGACTGGTTGCTTCCCATAGAGCTCTGGGCTGAAGATGTAAAGAAACATAGAAAAGCCTGCCGCCGACCATCTTAAAAGAGTTAAAGTCAAATAATGCACCTCTGATAGAGTCCTGGCTAAAGATGTATAGAAACAGAATGAGCCGAGAAAGAGTTAAACTAGCTGAAAGGAGATTTTTTTTGTTGCCGAGCGAAAGAGACAAGACAAATTTACTACCATCATCAACCTTCCACCCCACTTCAGTTGTTTCCGTAAAGCTTTGGTAAAGAGCCCTGAAAGGACTTTTTTTAAAAAAAGTCATTTGGAAAATTAAAAACTCTGATTATTCTAAATGAAACTTTTGCTCCTTCGTGAAAATTAAATTCGATGACTGGATATTCTGCTTCTGTTGCCAATTATTTTTTTTTATATGTAAAAACTTTTCTGCAACTTATCCAGGCGTCTTTGAAATTATTTATTTCTTTTTTGTGCCGTGTTTTATTTTATCAACACAAGTGTACGCATGTATCCAGTCTGGTTTGAGGATGTAGAGAAACAGCTTCCGGGTTTTCAACATGTCTTTCCTGAAATTCACCGTTGTAATGGATGTCTTGAAGATCAGCTACTGTGACAAGACCATCATGACTAGCAACCCGAGAGCGTCATCATAACTGGCACCATATTCGACAGCATCAACCCTGACTCAGGTTCCAGTCATCATCGTAATTGGCTCCGGGACCAGGGTCAGCCAGCTAGTCGAGCGAGCATGTCACACTGTATCATCTGCATATCTCATGTTGTTTACAAAACACAACCACTAATTTGCTGAAAAACAACATGAAGAAAATAGGCCCCAAACTTAAAAACAAAGTTTTTCCATCAAAATGTTTGAAAATGTTAAGAAGACTAAGAAGAAAGATCAGAGTATTTTTTTTATTATTTTTTAAAAAATTTTAATCCTATCTAACACATTCGAAATTTTGGTAAAAAGAAAGTTTTGTTTAATTTTTGTCAGCTTGTAACCAAATTGTTACCAGAGTTTTGACAATCTATCAGAAAGTAATTGTAATATTATGTAACTGAGTTTGTTTGTTTGTTTTTGTTTCCAGTAAAAAAATGCAATAATTTGGAAATTCTTGCAAAAATCAAATAATTGTCGGATTTTAATGAAACTTCAAGAACTTATTCACAAATGAATGAAATTAGTTTTTAAATTATTATTTTTAGGAAATCTTAGTAAATATATATATAAAACATCTGCCCCCACTCTCCACATAAATTCATTAAATTTTAAGAAATCAAATTTTGTTTCAAAAATTTTTTTTTTTTTTTTAGTTAAAAGCAAGACTCTTTGGAGAATGTAAATCATCTATTGTTCTTTTCAAACATTTGGTAGTTTTTCTGAAAATCAGCTCCAGATAGTAATTAAAAAATTCATTATTCATTGAAAAAAATTTTTTCAAAGAATAATGAAGTTTTACAAGTCTGAAGAAAAAGACTTTTTTCAGTTATTAATGAAATTTTAAAAGAATTGTTTTCATTTCTTTTTTTAATTATAACAATTTAGAATTTTTTTTTTTTAAATTTTAAAAAGCCTAGTTGTGATTAGGTTATTAAGTGAAGACTATATTTACTAATCAAAAATTGAAAAGTTTTATACAAATTATCAAGTTAATAGAGTTTTTAAATAATTTTTAATTTTTTTTTGTGTATAGCAAGTTTTTTTTTAAGTATGATATTTTCTGTTATGTTAAAATGTCACATGTTTCAGGGTTTCTTCCCTTTACAGGAAAAATTTTGGACAACTATGTCAATTCTGGTCAACCATACTTAGCAGTCATTTGACATCTGGCTGTTATCAATCACTCGCACTTTACTCAGTTGGCACACAAGTGATTGAGAAATACTTTTATTTTAAATTTTATTCTAGAAACAAGTAATACTTGTGTCCATCAGATTAATTTAACTTTAAATTTGCTAATTTTCCAAAAATAATGTGTCACAGATTTTTAAAATGAGAATTAATTTTTAATTATCACTCAGAAATGGCTGAAAAATTGAAAAATTTTAGATTCCAATCAATATTTTTGTTTGTAATATGCCAGAGTATTTTGCTTACTGGAAATAGTAATTTAATCATTAAGCTTTCAATTAAAGCTGAAATAAAAGTTTCAAGAAAACATTTTTATTTTTAAAAATTAAGTTTAAAAGTTAAGTATCAAAAATGAGTGGAGGTAAAAAATTAAAAGAAAAATTAATTTCCATTGATAAATATTCATACTTTTTAGTCAATCATCAGCTTATCAAGACACCTTTGGATCAAAAAAAATATCAACACCAAATTTCAAATTTTCTTTAAAATCCAATATCTTTTCTAGATATGTTTCGGACCTAACAGTAAATTTAAGGTTTAACTGGATTTTCTAACATTATCTTTTACTGAAAACAAAATGAAAATAACTAATCTTGTTAGATCAAAGGATAAAAATCAAAATACTAATTGTATCCATGTCCAAAAAACTATGCGACAAAATAAAAACCTAAAGGAATACAGAAGACCAGCAGTGCAATAATCAAAAATTTGTTACTTATGTTAAAAGTAAGTTTTCTTTAACCAATAGTTTAAGAATACATTTTTTTTTATTCCATGTGCTTTTATGAAACTTAGTATAAAAAATAAATTTGGAAGTATTAAAGTGCTACCAAACAAAAATTTAGCATAAAAGAAAAACATTTATTCTAAGAGTGAATTTTAGAAAAATTACAGTAAAGTATTCTTTTATGTGAATTCTGAAAATTTTCTTAGTGTTGAGGGAGAACAAATTATTCAGGAATAAATAAAACAAAATTTTGTTTTTAAAATAATCAAAATTTTAAATAGTAATTTGTTTAATTACTGAAATAAGTATTGCTTCTTGGATACATAAATGCAGGAAAACAGAAACAAGCAAAAAAATAACACATGCCAATAAATCAAAAAACTGCTTTCAAGACAAAAAACTGATTGAACAGGAATAACGAAAGTAGATTAATTCATAATACTGTTTCTCATATTGAATAGTATTCAGTCAATGCAAGAACATTCCAGGTATGATTATAAACTACATCTGGGTCCTTCGTTTGACTATAGACTGCATTCAGCAGCAAGGCTGTGGTGAATACAAAATAAAAAAAAAACTTTTCTTTCTTGGTTTGTAAACTTGCAAAGTGTGAAAATCTAAAAGATTGCCTGCATACTGAGAAAAGATCAAAATAATTTTGCAAGCAAGTGTGAATTAATTTTCTAACCAATGAAAAGAGAGTGATTTACAAAAAAATAAATTAAACTTTCAATGACTCATGTCATCTTTCTTCCTTTTTTCTTTTTTTTAAATCATATCACCCCGTGCAAGGCGGTAACGCCACTGATGCGCAGGGGGCTACATAAGAGTGAAAAGATTGGAAAAGAGAAAGCCAGAAACCACATCCTAGACAGGGAACACGGAATGAGCTTCTTCACCTGTTCAATAGACATGGGTGGAGTGTGAACCGGGCGATAGTTTAGTCTATCTACTCCAATTGAAAAAAAAAAAGAAAAGAGTTAAAAGATTGGAAAAGAGAAAGCCGGAAACCACATTCTAAACGGGGAACAAGGGATGAGCCTCTCCACCTGTTCAATAAACGTGGGTGGAGTGTGAACCAGGCGATAGTTTAGTCTATCTACTCCAATAAAGAAGTTTGTGTTTGATCCAGTCACGTGACTGGACTGGCCTATTTATTAACATGCCCAGTCAGTCAGTGAAAGTTAGGATCAGACTAAAACGAGAGAGAGAGAGAGAAAGGCAGAGTTCATACATCTGAATAATGCTGGTGTCAAACTACATGCTGATACATTATCAGTCTCTAATGACAACTCAAAATTTCAAGGACTCTATTCAACAGTTAAAGCTAAGTACCTAAAAGTAAATCTTTTATACTGAATTCAACTGTAATATTTTTGTGTGGAAAAGGAACTCTCTCAATTTGTTTTAATCATTTTGGAAACCTTTGTTTATATTGAACTCAACAATAATACTTTTTGTGTTAAAAAACGAATTTTGGAAATTTACTTAGTGTCTGATAATCTAATATGAACATTTTCTCATTTGGCTGTTCATCAAGCCTACAAACTTTTAATGAGTGATTACTTGCCTTGAAGCAAGCTATTGACAATTGCAACTGTGTCGTGAGAATATACACGTGTTTCTTCGTCATTTTACTCTACCTCACTTTTCTTCAAGGTCTCTAGTTAAGAAGTTTTCAGGAGAATGGTACCACATCTTAATTGCTGTTGTTTCTAGGTCCACCCTGACCCGGGGTGGTAGCACCTGTTAGGGTCCCAGCTATGGGCAAATAATTAACCCTGAAATTGGCGTCAAAATACTGAAATTATAAAAATAGATTTTTATAGTGCAAATTCCAGCAATACTGTTTTAGAGAAAATATTACCAACAATACATTTTTGAAAAAAACATTAACAGTAATATATTTTGGAAGAAAAAATGTATATACCAGCAATGCATTTACTCTCAACAAAACCCTTTTTACAAAAATACATCAATGAAACCTGATTTACAAATTGATTTCTTACAGAGAATATATATTCTGTTCATACAAATCTATTGTAAAAATCTTACAGTATTTACATTATTCGAACTATTGTCCTCATCTCTGTTACCATTTGTACAACGTTTTGGCCGTTGTACACTCCGGTCTTCTTCAGGTGCTAGGAATTTCGAACCGAACCCTTTAATACAATCACTGGGGTTTATCATTCGCATCCCTTGTATAGTAGTGCCTCTTTTAGAAGTCATCAGTTATCTCCCTCTAACTCTGTAAGTTACTTGTTCACCACTGCTGTAGCCTTGTATTGAACTCACAACTCTTTGGGTCAAGTCACAGGAACTAACCAACATCTATATCCACCACATGTCCTTAAGGACACATGGCCCAGTGGATATATGACCTACAAGACATGGACAACAGAGGATTCGGTTCAAAATTCCTAACACCTGAAGAAGGCCAGAGCGTACAATGGCGGAAACATCATACAAATGGCAACCAAGATGAGGACAATAGCCCGAATAATGTAAATACTGTAAACACTACCTCATCCCAGAAATATAGAAAAATGTAAAAATCTTGTCATGATCCATTGGGGTTGATATGCCATAAAAACAAAACAATCAAAGCAAGATATCAGAATTATTCCCTTTTTGTACATCCATACCAAAAATAACCTAACAGTTGCTTTAAAAAAAAAAATAATTAAAATTTCTTTTGGAAAGGTTCACACCTAAAAATGGCATTAAACATTACATTCTTTTTATCTTTAAACATGTTTTTATTTTATAAAAGAAACTTTTGTGACAAAGAGGAATGGGATGAATTTCAAAATTGCACTGATGAATTACAAATAACATTTTAAAATATTAAGTGTAGATTTTTTTCACGTCCATTCTCAAATAAAATAAAATATTTTATTAAATTATGCAAACATGAATTCTTAAAATAATTTCTTTTCGAGTTTTATTGAATTATTTTTATTTTTTTATTTTATTTTTTTTATGATCATTTCACCCCAAGCAAGGTAGTACTGCCACTGGTGCTCAGGGGGTTACATGAGAGGTGAGTGATGAGAAAAAAGAACAAATTACAGGAGATGTCAGAGAATTGGTAAGAGAAGGATGAGAATACTGGTGTAAAGAGAACGGCATAAGAGTAGAGTGGAAAAGGCAAAGAACATAATACAAGAGTTGTTAGGGAAAAGATGCAAGTCAAGGAGATAAGAGATGACAATTGACTTTGTATTTAAATTCTTAGATATTGCAGTTGTCAGGGAACCAAGTATATGAAAGGGAATTCCACAGTGCAAGAAAAGAAGCTACTAGAATAGAAGTTGTGGTTACATTTGATTGGTTTCACTGTAAAAGGGTGGGACCTGGGACCTAGTCGCTAGTCAAATAGCACTACTAAATTCATGCATAGAGGGCACCAGGGAGTTAAGCTCATCGGAGCAGAAGCCATGAAAGTATTTGTAGAAGAGACAGAGGGAAGCCACATTATATCAATGAGAAAGTGACTGGAGTTGAGCTACCAGGACAGGATCAATTACATTGCAGATTCTTCACTGGATTTTCTCAAGAAGCCTGAGATGAATAACAGGGGCACTCGACCAGATGTAACAGCAGAATTCAATGCACAGACAGATGGTAGATTTATATATGTGCAAGATGGATTCAGACGGGAAAAACTTCCTGGCCCTACAAAGGGAAACCAACCTTCCTAGCAGCAGATTTAGCTATGGATTCAATGTAGTCATTCCACTTGAGGTCGGCTGATAGAGTTAGGCCGAGGAGGTGCAGTGTTTTGTTTTGACGAGACTAGCCTGATTCATTCTGATAAGGGGTAGGATTGGTTGTCTATAGTGATTAAAGGATAGCAGTTTTGTTTTGGAAGCATTAAAATTTACGAGCCATTTTTTATCCCAGTCCACCACAGACTGGAGGTCCTTTTCAAGAGCAGTGGTGAGATTTGGCAGATTTCTTATCAAAACGGGAGTAAATGGTAGTGTTGTCAGCATAGATGCCTACATCAGGAAGATCATTGATAAAGATCAGAAAAGGCGTGGGGCCTAGAATAGAGACTTGAGGAACACCCACATTTGTAGGATAGGATCTGGAAGCATGCCAACACAGGTGTTCCTCAAGGACATTTATTTTAAAGTTATTTTAAGTTGCCAGACAAATAATATCTTCAGAAGTTTTTCTTTATAAAACTGCAAAAGCAAATTGAACAGATGACCCCCACCAAATTAAAAAATTATTACGATATTGAAATGTTGTGAGATGAAACATATCCCAAACGTATTTTGATTATTTTATCAGAAGCATTCTGTTGAGTAGTAGATTTGATAATTTAATTGTTTACAAACAAGGCATTAGTTGGATCCAGTGACTTGACCCAAAGAGTTGTGAGTTCAATACCTGGCTACAGCAGAAGTGAACAAAAATCTTAGAGAGTTGAGTTAAAGGTACATAACTGATACTGAGACATCACGTCTATTGATCAGGTGAAGAGGCTCATCCCTTGTTCCCTGTTTAGGATGTGGTTTCCGGCTTTCTCTTTTCCAATCTTTTCACTCCTTTTTCTTTTTTTTTTCACTTGGAGTAGATAGACTAAACTATTGCCCGGTTCACACTCCACCCACGTCTATTGATCAAGTAAAGAGGCTCATCCCTTGTTCCCTGTTTAGGATGTGGTTTCCGGCTTTCTCTTTTCCAATCTCTTCACCCTTACGTAGCCACCTGCAGATCAGTGGTGTTACTGCCTTGCTCGGGGTGATATGATTAAAAAAAAAAAATCTATCCTGGTGAACGAAATAAGGGGTTCAGTTCAAAATTCTAATCACCTGAAGAAGTTTGGAATATATAGCTACTAAAACATTGTGAATGAGGCAACAAAGATAAGGACAACAGTTTGTACAATGTAAATAGTGTAAATAATTAAAATACCTAAAAAAATATCGAAAAACAGGGCAAGCAGAACCTGCATTAAATTCATAGCTGGACTGAGATATGTCTTTATATTTAGCCACAAATTTTACATGCTTTCTGCACAAAAAAATTTTAATCAAAATTTAATATTTCATTGTCCATGAGGAATTAAACCAAGTCTACTTTATTGTTCTCTCTTCTAAGAGGACGTGTTCGTATGCAAGAATTTTGATTTCATTTGAAGAAAATGTAATAAACTCTGGAGATTAGGATTTTTTATTTTTTTAGAATTTAATAAACATTTAAAATCCGATTTTACAACATACTCTGAGGCAATTGAATTCAAATCTCTCAATGGTTCGTCAATCAAGAAAGTTGAGGACTGCAAATAGCTTGGACAGTGGCAATTTTGGGTGGGGAGTGGCCAACCCCCGCCCCCGAATTTCGGCTGGCCTCTCAGTTGCTTTCCCACACTTTTATAATCTTCAAAGATTTATGAAACTGATCAGTTTCTGATTTTGATAAGATTTGATCTTTTTCCTCTGCATTTTCTTTTAGCTTTTTAAAGACACATACAGACATCAGTTTGAAAGAAAAACAAACAAAATAAAACAATCAGATAGATAGAAACAGACATGTTGTTAGGTAGGGAAAGAGACTTAATAGTCATGTTTTCATATTTGAAGGAAGACATTAATTAGAAATAATGTCCCCCAACTTGATATGTAGATACATAGGTAGTCAGTGATTTATGGCCGAGTGAAAGAATTGGTCAGAAATTACACTGCTTGAGTTTGACCCCCACCTTCTCAGAAAAATCTCAGCATATGAAAAGCTTTTGCTTGGGATGTATGCAACAAGCTTGATAAGATCTGGAACTCTAACCTTTCACGTTCCTTCAAAGTTTGAACTTACCAAGTATTGGTTGAGCCAATTCTTCTCTATGATTCAGAGACTTGGACTTTGCTCATTTGGAGAAACAACTTGATGGATCTTATACCATTGTGTTCTGATGAACTTAGCTCACTGGTGCCCCTATATATAAATTTACTCGAGTCACAAGATTAGCAACTAGATCCCACCCTTTTACTGTGAAGCCAATAAAATGTAAATGCAAATTGTACGCCAGCAGCTTCCCGCCTGAGGAATTCCCTTCCATTTACTTGCCTCCCTGACAGCTACAATCTCCAAAAATATAAATGTAAAGTCAATACTAATCTCCTATCACACTAACCTGCATCCTCTCTCTCTCTCTCTCTCTCTCTCTCTCTCTCTCTCTCTCTCTCTCTCTCTCTCTCTCTCACGCTCTCATCTCATTTCTGCAATATTCTCATTCCTCTCCTACCTGCTTCCTGACACCCCCTTTATTCTGTCACTCCTTCTCATAACTTTCCTCCTATGTAACCCCCTGCACAACAGTGGCAGTATAATGCATTGCTTGGAGTGCTACTATTATAAAAAAAAATGTTGAGAAAGATCCAAAACATCAATTGGAGATCCCACCCAATATTAACCTACATCTATGGAGATATCACACAATTATCTAAGCTTAGGCATAAATGTCAGCAATTTGCTAGCCACTGTTATTGAACACAGAATGATCTCGATCTTGCTTCTTTGGCATCCCTCTGGAAGTATTGTATCAATGAAACTGATATATCCACAGACAATTGCCAAAGACTCAGGGCGAGATAGGAGAGATTTGAGTATGGTGATAATTGACTGTGTTGTGTGTGGTGGAATTGTTGATGGATTTCTGACCAGCCATAAACAGTGATTTAGTTTATTTTCTTTTCAATATTATTTTTTTCTCTGAAGTCAGTAAGCATTTTGAAAAAACAAAAATGAATTATTGCAAATTATAATTTATGAAAAAACAAAATGGAAATTTTCGCAAATAATTGATGAAAAAACGAAAATGAATTTTTGCATAAAATAATTTATGAAAAAACAAAAATGAATCATTGCAAATTATAATTTATGAAAAAATAAAATGGAATTTTTGCAAATAATAATAATTTAAGAAAAAGCAAAAGTGAATTATTGCAAATAAGAATTTATGAAAAATAAAATGAATTCATGCAAATAATAATTTATGCAAAAACAAAAATGAATTGTTGCAAATAATATTTTATGAAAAAACAAAATGGAATTTTTGCAAATGATAATTTATGAAAAAAATGAATTATTGTAAATAATGATTTTTGAAAAAACAAAAATGAATTATTGCAAATTATAATTTATGAAAAAACAGAAATGAATTATTGCAAATAAAGATTTATGAGAAAAAAAATGAATGTTTGCAAAAAATAATTTATGAAAATAACAAAAATGAAATGTTGCATATTATATGTTTAAAAAAACATAAATGTATTTTTGCAAATGATAATTTATGAAAAAACAAAAATGAATTTTTGCAAATAAAAGTTTATAAGAAAACAAAAATGAATTATTGCACATCATATTTTCACAGCCCACGGGCTCTTATCAGACAAACAGTATGTCTTCCGCTTCACCAGGTCTACTGCTGATATGTTAACGACCATCACTGAGTATATATACCAGGCTCTCAACAAGAATGGTGAAGCCCGAACTGTCGCCCTGGATATCTCTAAAGCATTCGACAGTGTATGGCATGCCAGCCTTCTACGGAAACTGCGAAGCTACGGCATTACTGGACTTTCAGTCAGTTAAGTCAGTTAAGTGCCATACGTGATACACGCTTGGGCGATCATGTCTCGAAAGAGACATGACTGACTGGGCAGAAGATTATCCCGCAGTAGGTTGCCATTGCTTTCTGCGATAGACTGGTTGCCAACCAAGGCTATAGAACCCAATCTGTCCTGCTATTTAACCCATAACTGGAAGGAAGAGACAGGTTAATACCTTTCCCAAGGGTATTTGCGCGTAAGTGAATACAATAGATTCAACTGGAATTCGAACCCGGCTCCCCGAGCCGATATCCACTGTACCACAACACACATCTTGGACTTTAGTTGGACTTAATCCAGTCATTCCTCTCCAACCATACATTGAAGGTTGTTTTAAACGGACATGCCTCCCAGAACTACCCTACAAACGCGTGTGTCCCCCAAGGCTCTATCCTAGGTCCTACACTCTTTCTAATCTACATCAATGATCTCCCCAATGCCATAAGATCACAAGTAGGCATGTACGCCGATGATACCACAGTATACACTCGCCTCGATCAAAAATCTGGTGTTGATGATAAGGCGAACCTCGCAGCTAAGCTTGAAAAGGACCTCCAATCCGTGGTGGATTGGGGTAAGAAATGGCTCGTAAAATTTAATTCTTCCAAAACGAAGCTGCTGTCAATTAACCACCACAGTCGACTGCACCTACCTCCCATTAGCATAGAACAGGCATGCCTCCCAGAGAGTAAAACACGATGCCTGCTTGGCCTGACACTCTCAGCGGACCTCAAGTGGAATGACTACGTCGAATCCATTGCTAAATCCGCTGCTATGAAAGTTGGCTCTCTGTGCAGGGCCCGGAAATTCTTTCCGCATGAATCTATCCTGCACTTATACAAATCTACCATCCGCCCGTGTTTTGAATACTGTTGCCACATCTGGTCGGGTGCCTCTACTATTCTCCTCGGGCTTCTTGACAAAATACAGCGAAGAATCTGTAACATGATTGATACCAACTTAGCTGACTGCCTGCCGTCACTCTCTCACCGGCGTGACATGGCTTCCCTGTGCCTCTTCTATAAATACTTTCATGGCTTCTACTCTGATGAACTTAAATCACTGGTGCCCCCTAGGTGTGAGTTTGCACAAGATACTAGATTGGCAACTAGGTCCCACCCTTTTACAGTGAAACCGATGAAATGTAACCGCAATTTCTACTCCAACAGCTTCTTTTCTCGCACTTCCCACCTGTGGAATTCCCTTCTGCATACTTGCTTCCCCGACGGCTATAACCTCCAGGAGTTTAAATGTAAGGTCAATAGACACCTCCTAACACACTAACCCTCCCATTCTCTCCAACTCTCCCCCTATGTACATCCTAACTCATCTATTGCCCTGTGTAACCCCCTGCGCTATAGTGGCAGTGGAATGCCTTGCTTGGGGTAACATGATTAAAAATAAATAAATAAATAAAAAAATAATAATGAATTATTGCAAATAATAATTAAATAAAAATGCAAAAGTGTGTTATTGCAAATAACAATTTATGAAAAAACAAAATGGAATTTTTGCAAATACTAATAATTTATAAAAAAACAAAAATGAATTATTGTAAATAAGGATTTAAGAAAAAACAAAAATGAATTTTTCAAAAAAATAATCTATAAAAAAAATTAACTTTTGCAAATAATAATTTTTGAAAAAACAGCAATGAATTATTGCAAATAATAATTTATAAAAAACTAAAATGAATTATTGCAAATAAAGATTTATAAAAAAACAAAAATGAATTATTGCAAATAAAGATTTATGAAAAAGAAAGAATTTTTGCAAATAATAATAATTCATGAAAAACAAAAATGAATTTCTGCAAATGATAATTTATGAAGAATCCAATAAGAATTATTGCAAATAATGATTTATGAAATAAAAAAAATGAATTATTGCAAATTATAATTTATGAGAAAACAAAAATTAATTGTTGCAAATAATAATTTATAAAAAAAAATGAATAATTGCAAATAATAATTTATGAAAAAAAAATGAATTTTCCCAAAAAATAATTTATGAAAAAACAAAATTGAATTTTTGCAAATAATAATTTATGAAAAAACAAAATTGAATTTTTGCAAATAATGATTTATGAGAAAACAATGAATTATTGCAAATACCAAAAATACAAGACAAAGATTTTTTGTTCAAAAGTTTCTGAATCATTTTTGATGTGGTGCAGTGGATATTGGCTTGGAACTAGAAATCAGAGAGTTGAGTTCAAATTCCAGTTGAATTCCCCATATTTACTTATGCGCAAATATCCTTGGAAATGGTATTAATCCATCTCTTCCCTCCAGTTGTAGGTTAAATAACAGAACAGATTGGGTTTATAGCCTTGGTCAGAAACTAGTCTACCATAGAGAGTAATGGCAACCTACTGCAGGATAATCTTCTGCCCAATCAGTCATGTCTCGAGATATGATTGCCCAAGTGTGTATCACATATGGCACTTAACTGACTGTATTGCTGAGGTGGCAGTACAATACCAGATGGTGTGCTGAAGTATCTACAGCACAATATCTGTGCTAATGGATATTAAGTCCAAACAAGACAAACACAGATAAGACAGAATGACAATAATTAGAAAGAAAAGAGAGGGTTAAATTGTTAGAATTGCAGAGAGCACAGTCCAATAATAATCATCAATGACACTCTCAATTATTTATGACCTCCCCACATGAGCTGAAGTCCAAGGTAGATGCAGCACAAGGCCAATTAACATGGGTGAAACCAAGCCCATGAGCGCAGACAAAGATTCTTGTCTGCTTTTCCCCAGACAAGACTCTACCCTTTGGTAGATCCTCATCTGGGTTCTTCTCTGCTCGAAGACAGAAAGTCTGACAAAGTGAATGACTAATGCACACAGTTGATCCACTCAAACTGTCAATGACACGCCGAATTCCTTAACTGCTATTAATCTTCATCCATATAGCTATTTCAGTCCACAGATCATTCCACCTTTGAGAGTGCTAGAGGGGTGTCAGCTGCTCTTCAAAAAAAAGGCTAAATCTATGAATCAAACATCTATTCTTCTCTTTAAAGATCAAAGACATTTTTACAATAATCCATCAAACTGTTCTAGCATCATTTATTATTTGTATTTCTCATAAATTTACTGACTGAAGTAAATGTAATCAAATAGATTTAGGATCAATGAACTGATAGAAAAACATTTCAGCAATTTCTTATAGAAATTACATTTTATTCTTATTTTAAAATTATTTTTTTTTCTGGAAAGAATGTTAGATTTTATATTCTTCTTCTTCTATGTGCTCTGTCCCTTCAGGACGTAGGCGATCATGGTTCTCCACGTCTCCCTATCCCTTGTGGCTCTTAGTATGTTTGCTCCTGTTACAGCTTGCAACCTCCGTTCCATCATCCACCTGATCAGGCCTTGCAAATATGTTATCCACTGCCTTCCTCTTTCTCTTTTTCCTTCTATCTGGCCAATCAGTATCAGGTTCTTCAAGCTCTCCTTCCTTATTGCATGTCCCAAGAACTTCAGTTGTCTCTTCCTGATGCTCAGTATTAATTTCCTTTTTGTTGCCATTCTTTCCAACACCTCATCGTTGCTTGCATGCTCAGTCCACGATATCTGGAGCATCCTTCTGTAGAACCACATTTCCGCTGCTTCAAGTTTCGTCCTCATTTTCGATGATATTGTCCAGCATTCACTGCCGTATTGAAGAACTGACATCACACAGCAATCCAGCACTCTTTTCTTTGTTTCTAGTGAAATTTTCCTGTGTGTTAGTATTTTACTCAGCTTCTGGAACACGTCCTTTGCCATGCCAATTCGCCTTCGGATCTCTGTGTTGCACTTTCCATCTCCTGTTATAACACTTCCTAGGTATTTAAATTTTTGTACTTGCTTGATTCTGTATTTGGCCTGTATTTGACATTTTGGGTTGCACCTTTTGCTGATGACCATGCATTCAGTTTTCTTAAAGTTTATTTGTAGTCTGTTTTTGTCACTCTCCACCGATACATTCTGTAGGAAGTCTTGTAGTTTCCTTTCCATGTCTGCAATCAGCACTGTACCATCTGCGTACCTTATGTTCTTCAAGTTGTGGCCTCCAATAACAAATCCTGGCGTGTCACCTAAGGTCCTCAAAATATTCTCGCTGTACAAGTTGAACAGATCCGGTGAAAAGACACATCCTTGTCTTACGCCTCTTTCTATCTTTGTAAATCTGCTGAAATCATTACCTGTCCGTATGCAGGCAGTTTGCTGCCAGTAGAGATTCTTGATTACTCTGATGTCTTTCCCAAAAATGTCGAGGCTGCTGAGCATCGCCATCAATTCTTTGTGTCGTATCTTGTCGAATACCTTCGCATAATCAATAAAATATAGGTACAAGTCTTTCTCCATTTGTATTACCCTTTTGGGGAGCATCCTAATAAGTCAAAAGATTTGTCTTTGCAAAATGTCGAAAATGCAAAGAAATTTCATTCTTTTGACTACTGGTAACAAATGCTGATCTTAACTATTGCTGACAGGTTCTTATAGTTTAGACTAGTTAAAAAAAATCTTTGATTAATCCATGTTCATGTTTTCTATTTTTTTTTTTTTTACATATATTTTCTTTCAGAGTGACTTTATTTTGTTTTCTTTGTCTCGAGTTTCTAAAAGAATAGGTTTACATTGAATTTAAAATGTAATTTTTTTTTCTCCTTTCTTTAATGTAAAAATATTTATAGCGTCCTCCCACTTCTGTCACCAAAAAAAAAAAAACCAAAGGAATGAAATTTCTTTGCATTTTTGACATTTTGCAAAGACAAATCTTTTGACTTGCTTTGGTTAACTCCAGAAAATCTTTAATATACCAATATGGAACGAGGGATGGTAGCATGCGTTTTTTTTTTTTGTTTTTTTTGGTAACGGAAGTGAGAGGACAGACAAGAATGCTATAAATGTTTTTACATTAAAGAAGGGAGACATTCCAACTATAAAACATAAAATCCAACCTGCTGTTAAAAATTATTGTCTACCCTTTTAAAAAATTTATGGTCCCACTGTGTATCTTATCCAGACAAAATTAAAAAGTGACATGTCTAGATACCAGCTCATTCAGCTTCCTTTCAAACATTAAAACTCTATGGTTACATAATTCTCACTTTGGATTGAACAATATTGACACACATAAAGCATTTTCTCCAACTACCACTCCCTACTTTTCTAAATAACCATGAATTCATCTTATATTTTCAAAATAAATCATTTTCACCATTTATTTTAACATATCACCTGAAGAAAAACAGTATTGTTCTGAAACATGGAAATTTTTGTGTAACGATATAATTCTTTTATAAACCATTGTAATAACCAAATTACAATATATACCTTATGGCAAAGGCACAACTCAGAGTTTCATGCATTACGCAGTCATCAGGTGCATATTTCAAACTGACATTTTAATAGATTTGAATTTAAGTTCATATGCTATTCATGGAAGTTAAATCTTACAACGTTAGGGTACTACTTTTTAATTTATCAAGAGCATAATATAAATAAACAAAATTACCTGAGATTATTTTGCAAGGATCTGAATAAATGAAAATCTGAAGGAGTAATATCTGTGGAATATGGCAGAACAAGTAATACATCTCAACCAAGCTGCAACAATTTGCCAGGTCATCAAATAAACATAAGGTCTTGCATTATTTTAGTGGAAAACAATATCTTTCCTGTTTGTCAATTCTGGACATTTTTTTAATTCATCCATTTTTGAACAGTACTTTTCAGAATCAACTAACTGGTTACTTTGCAGAAGCTCACAGAACAGAATTCTTTCCCAATCTCACCAGGCTTACAGCCATATCACGTTGAATACACTAGTTCTCACTCGATCATCAAAGTTAAGCAACATTGAGCCTGGTCAGTACTTAGATGGGTGACCGCTTGGGAATACCAGGTGTAGTAAGTGCTTAGTGACGGATGTGCGTTGTGGTGCAGTGGATATCGGCTCGGAAAGAGAAATCGGTGAGCCGAGTTCGAATTCCAGTTGAATACCCTGCATTCACTTAAGTACTGGTACCCTTGGGAAAGGTATTAATCCATCCCTTCCTTCCAGTTATGGGTTAAATAACAGGGTAGGACTTGGGAACCCTGCCCTTAAAAGCAAATCCCAATGAATCTTGATACTCAAAAAGAAAAAAGTATTACTAGACACAAAACTTATATAAAAACAACAATAAATTGTTGAAAGAAAAAGGTATTACCAGCAATAAATAAATAAAATTTAGTTGGCAATAAATGACCTGCCAAGATTGATATGCCATAAAAATAAAACAACCAACCAACAATCTCAGTATGAATTTCTTAAGGACAGCATCTACTGCTGTAAATTAGATTAAGGGTTTCAATTCGAAATACCCTGACAAGCAACTGAAGAAGTCTGAAGGCACAACAGCTGAAAAGTAACAAGATGATATTAATTCAAATATAAATAATAACAACTTCCAGCAGGCAGAAATTGATTTTGGAACTTTTTAATCAGTCTTTCATTTGTTTTTTTACTTCATATTTTTATTTGTTTCAAATGCTATCTGATATTAAAACCAATTTTTAATCAAATTTAGAAATGAAACAGCTACCTAAGAATTATTAGAATCAATCAGTTTTTAAATAATTCTAAAATAATCCAATCAAGACAGACCATCTGATAGCATTTCTAGAAGAATATCAGACCATCTGATAGCATTTCTAGAAGAATAACTCACAGGGATTTCTAGTTCAAAAATTGTCTTGAAATGATTTTCTCAACTTAAGTCTGTTTAAATGAATTTACAAAGTTAAAGAAAGCTGTAGTAAGAATAAGAATTATTAAATCTATTAATAAAATAATAAATTAAAAATATATTAACTCTTATTTAAAATTGTAACTAAGATTATTTTGTCTTTATTAATCATTAATCGTTTTTAAATATCCTAATAATTTTGTGCTCCATTCATAAATTGTAAAGCTACTCCTTGAAATAAGGCTCAATAAATAGAAGCAAAGCTAAGAAGGTAAAGGGAGGCAACTCTTTCTTAACATCACGATTTCAGTGGAATTGAAAAAGAAAATTATAAATATCTAATCTAAATCTAATCTATCTAAACTTATTTATAAATGTAACTTTGTCTGTATGTGTGTGTCTGTGTGTGTGTGTGTGTGTGTGTGTGTGTGTGTGTGTGTGTGTGTGACTGTGTGTGTCCGTTACCTATAGACTCCGAAACGCCTGAACCGATTTTCTTGAAAATTTACACAGTTGTACTATAAGCGTCTGTGAGTGTTCTTAGCTAGGTTTTGTGCCGAGGTACCCCCGATAAATATCGAAAATCGATAATCAAAAAAATCGGGTTATAGAAGGAGTGGTCCGATTTTAATCAAATTTGATACACTCATAGACAAAGATATAATAAATGATATTCAGAAGTTTCAAGGATGCAGTTCTTACAATAGTGCAGAAAATCGATAATATATATATATATATATATATATAAAAGGCAATATGTTTGCGTGTGTGTGTCTGTTTATCTGCCTGTATGTCTGTATTTTTTTTCAGCCCTTTTATTTTAATTTTTTGCTTTGGTTTTGGTTCTAAGTAGGTATAATTGTAGTTCTTAGTCTCAGCCATGATACCATATTTACTCAGAGGACTTATTTAGCCTTCAAAATTCAATTTACGACAAAAAAAACTTATTTGATATCGATACCAGGAAATCAAAATTTCACTTACATCCATTCATTTTTCTTTCAGTCTACGGTTTTAACTGGAAACAACTATTGCTTTTTAGTCTTTCCTGCCAACGTCCAAAGAGTCTGAGCTCTAGGACCATGGATTAGTTTTAAAGTGCCGGGCTATACTGCTAGTGTATTTATATACAAACAAATTGAATTTGTATATCAGCTACTTCTTGATATTGAACATTTTAGAATTTGAAACTGTTAGGTTGTTGAAATAAATAGAAAGGAAGTATGTTCTCATTGCTGTGACAATGTTGTTACTTCCTCTCTATATGCCTTGTCCTTTCAGGACATAGGTGATCATGGTCTTGCCCTTGTACCTTGTCGCTCTTAATATTTCTCCTTACTAGTTGGACTAAAAGCTTGTTGTTGTTCTTATTATTATTATTATTATTCTTTTTCTATGTGTCTTGTCCTTTCAGGATGTAGGCAATCATGGTCTTCCATGTCTCCCTACCCCTTGTGGCTCTTAGCATTTTTCCTGTTACACCATACAACGCCTGTTCTGCCATCCACCTGCTCGGTCCCATCAAGTACATTACATGCTGTTTTCCTCTGTCTCCTTCACTCTACCTGGCCTGTTAGTATCATATTTTCCAAGCCCTCCTTCCTCATTGCATGTCCCTTGAACTTTAGGTGTCGCTTCCTGATGCTCAGTATTTATTTCCTTTTAGTTTCCATCCTTTCCAAAACCTCATCATTGCTCACATGCTTGATCCATGATATCCGCAGCATCCTTCTGTAGAACCACATTTCAGTTGCTTCAAGTTTTTTCTTCATCTTTGATGAGATTGTCCAACATTCACTGCCGGATTGAAGAACTGACATCACATAGCAATCCAGTGCTCTCTTCTTTGTTTCTAGTGAAATTTTCCTGTCTCTTAATACTCTGCTCAGCTTCTGGAATGGGTCCTTCGCCATGTCAATTCACCTTTGGATCTCTTTGTTGCATTTTCCGTCTTCTGTTAGAACACTTAAATTTTTGTACCTGCTTGATTCTAGTATCCCCCACCTGTATTTGGCATTTTGGGCTGCCCTTTTTACTGATGGCCATGCATTCGGTTTTCTTGCAGTTTATTTGTAGTCCATTCTTTTCACTCTCTTCAGCTATCTTCTGTAGGAGGTCTTGTAGTTTCCTTTCCACATCTGCTATCAGCACTGTATCATCTGCATATCTCATTTTGTTCAAATTGTGGCCTCCGATGATGAATCCTGACATAACATCTAGGGTCCTCAGAATAGTCTTGCTGTACACGAATAGATCTGGTGAAAAGACACATTCTTGTCTTACACGCCATTTTTTATCTTTGTATATCTGCTGAATTTGTTTCCTGTTCATATGCAGACGGTTTGCTGCCAGTAGAGATTCTTGATTACCCTCATGTCTTTCCCAAATATGTCGAGGTTGATGAGCATTTCTATCAATTCTTTGTGGCAGACTTTGTCGAACGCCTTTGCATAATTGACAGAACATAGATAGACGTCTTTTCTCATTTGTATTGCCCTTTCAGATAGCATCCTAATCATAAGTATAGCATTCCTTGTTTCAGTGTCTTGACAAACCTGCACTGGTCTTGTATTATTCTGCTTCTTGATTCATCAGATTCGAAAAATCAGTTTTGTAATGTGGCTCATCAAACTGATTGTTTGGTGGAGTTCACACTCATTTGCACCTGGCTTCTTAGGCAGTGCTATGAAAATGGACTTTCTTAGGTTGTTTGATATTACACCACTGTTATAAATTTCATTTATTATTTCTGAAATTTTCTCTACACCAAATTCATCCAGGGCTATCAACAACTCTATTACAATGACATCTGGTCCAGCTGTTTTGTTTCTATTCAGTTTGGCCGTTGCAGCTTCCACTTCGGACTTTTATATTTCCAGTCCATCCTCATCTTTGTGTATTGTCGGTTGCTCTCTCTTCTAATGGGAAAGATCTTTTCTATATTTTTCCCAACACTGGAGCATTTCCTCTTTCTCCAGTATGATTGTTCCATCCTTGGATTTTATACATTTCGTTGAGGAGCAGGTTTGTTGTCCTGTCAGTTCTCTTATTTCTTTATGCATGTCTGTTTTATTAGTCCTGCTCAATCTCTCTACTTCTGCATATTTGTCGTTGAGCCATGCCTGTCTGCAGTTGCTCCTTATTTCAGTTTCCTCTATTCCATTCCATATCTTGGCATCATTTTCTTTTACATCATGTCAAGAATCTCTTCAGTCGTCCACTCATTTTTTCTTTTGTGTTTGATTTCCTTTGAAACAATATTCTTTGCTGATGTCACTAGCACTTCCTTTAGTGAGTTTCATTTTGAGTTTGCTTTTCCGATATGTTCTTCGTATTTATTTTTCATGCTGTCAGTGTATTTTTCTGCAGGTTGAGATCATTCACAACTGTGTTGTATTGCAGTCTTGGTGCTGCACTAGGCTTCTTCAATCCCCATAGTTTCCCCCCCTTAGTTTGCAGATGACTTGAAGGTGGTCGCTTCTACAGTCAACACTTGGATAGATCTTGCATTGAGCCACTGCATTTCTGAATCTTCTGTTTATGGTTATATAGTCTATTTGGTTTTTCGTGTTGCCTCCTAGGCTTCTCTATGTCCATAGACATTGTGGGTGTTCTCGAAACCAGGTGTTAATTATTACCTGGTTATTTGCTGTGCATCATTGGACCCAGTTTTCTCCTCGTTTGTTGCGGATTCCTAATCCAAAGTTTCCGGTCGTCTCCTCTTCCCTCTCTTTACCTATGTTGGCATTCAAGTCACCCATTATGATTCTAATTTCTTGACTTTTACACTGAGCCTTGGACTAAAAGCAGTGGCAAACAAAATTTATACACGTAAATTACAGCTCGCCACTGTCAGTAGGAATAAAAAGAAATGGAATAAATTTAAGTCGATATTTTCTTGTGTTTTTTTATAACAATTGACTGATTAAAAAATAAGAGTAAATACACTAGTATAAATGCAAATATGGCTGAAAAGAAAGAAGAAATTAAAATATAGCATTTAGGGATTTGGGTGTGTGTGTTCGCGAAGAATTTCAATGACTTAAGGGAAAGATATCCCCATTCCTGGAAACACGTTCTGTGCTGGTATTGCTTCTACCACATGCTAGAAAGAAAACACACAAAAAAAAAAGAAACAAAGTCTCTCATTTTAATAACATCTTGGCAAAAGTTGTAAAGCTAAGTGGGAGTAACCTCCACGCAGGTGACAAATTTTTTCTTCAAGCTCCTCTGCATAAAAACATTACCAGAATGCTGGAAATCTTCCTTGAAGTTATGAAGAAGTAATGTGATTTGTTTATGAACTGTAGCATGTCAGTGATAAGACCATATTAAAGATGACTAGTGATATAAAAAAATTGCTAGAAAAGTTCAGCTTATGCCTTTACCAAGATCATTAGTGTTAAAGTGATCTAAACAGTTTTAACTGAAATTCACTTTCTATTTTTTGCCTCCATTTTCCAAGTTGGTTACTGTTATACCATTTGACATGAAAAGAACATTTATGTTAACGTCATTCTCAAGAAATGTGAACAAACCTGTTTATTAATATTTTCAAGAAAATATTAACCTGGACTAATATTAAACTGACCACAAACAAATGTTCACAGTGGGAGAAAATCAGAGGAGGCAATGAATGTCAGAGGAGTAAAGGATAGGAAAATACTATCATGTCAAAACTGTTCAATAAAGAACAAAATTAAAAATGTCTATGATGATGTAGAAAATTTATTTACACAAATGTAATAATCTTCTTGGTATGAGATAATTAAAAACTTAATACTATTTATTTTTATCCAGACAATGTGGCTCTTGAGCAAAGCAACAGTTGAAAGGTGAATTAAATGTTAAATCACAATGATTCACTTTTAAAAGTGAATAGCAAGTCAGGGATTTTTGTATGGAATTTCATCTCACTGACCTTGAAAATGTGTTATTTATAAACAATTAAAATTTGTTTTATTTACTATGCAGATATGTTTTTAAAATTGCCAAAAGATATAAATTAAGTCAAGAGATATTACTGACTGATAATATTCAGCAACCAGGTTAAAATAAGCTGCCCACCAAGAGAAAATCTACATGCACTATGTTTTGTTTGATTAAAATAAAAAAAATTATTTTAATTTCTACAAGGGTCATTCAATAAATAAGGTGAATTTTAATAAGTTTAATATTAGTCTAGGTTAATATTTTCTTGAAAATATTAATAAACAGGTTTGTCCACATTTCTTGAGAATGGCGTTAAACGTAAATGCTCTCATGTCAAATGGTATAACAGTGACTGATTCAATCACCTCAGGAGACCTTACTTCTGTACACCTCCCAGACCTGTCTTCATCCTCAACACTGCGAAAAAAAAGTAAAAGAAAAAAATTAAAATAAAATAAGCTTCTACACTAACTCCCAATTATTCTCAGAACACTCTCATCTACCCAACCCTCATTCTCAGTATCCTTACCCGCCTATCACCCACCCTCTGACATTTCCTAAATTTAATCATCCTTTCTCCACTCTATGTAGCCCCCTGCGCAGTAGTGGCAGTGACATGCCTTGCTCGGGGTGAAACGCTTATAAAAAAAAAAAAAATCTGTATTAAAAGTCCTTATACCGAAAAATTCACTTTATTTATTGAATGACCTTCGTAGGACATACTTATACTTATTTGATAAATATACCAGTTGAATTTCAGTTTATGAAATCAGTTTTTATTAGCAATGCTAATGGTGACTTATTTTATGATACAAGATTTTATTATGCATTTCATGGATTGCTAATCCTGTCTATTATAATAAAGCCCATGATGTAATTATGTATATATATATTTCCCTCCTTTCATGCTCATAGGGGATAATCTGTGAGGAAACAGCTAATAATCCTCTCAAATATTTTGCCATCATAGTTTTGAAGTCATTGCACAATTAACACATTTAGTTTAGTTCATTTACAATACTGGATGAATAAATGTTAATATTTTTTAACTCAGAAGAATTTTATATTTGTAATTCTTTAATAACTTTAAAAAAGAATTTTTGTTATTCAATCAAAACTGAATTTATATTTCAAATAATTTTACAAATGTAAGGCTGAATTTACGCATAAATCCTCCAGGTGAGTTTAAACATTTCCACTCGGTTAAAATTAATACAGAGCAGGGGACATAACCTGTTATGAAACAACTAATAATCCTCTCAAATATTTTACCATCATTTTTTTATGGCAAGAGTACACTCGTCAATATTGTAATGGATCATCAAAAAAAAGATATCGCCTCAAAAGAAAGGAGATATTATTGTTATTGACTGATGAGAACACAATTTTGTCAATTGAAAATTGATGATGGTAAAGGTGATATTTGCTGTTGCCTTATAAGGAAACATTTGCCATTCACTGACTGAGCAGCCAGTGCTACTGTCAGTTGAAATTTATAAAAATCTTCCTCTTAAAAGAATTTTTAGGAAAATAGGTTTTGCAAGTCTAGTAGCTGTTATTGCTCTTTCCAGTATTGATGAGGGGTTTCCTTCCTAAAATTTTATTTGAAGTAGTGTGGAATGTCAACATCTTGATTATGTCATCATTTTTTTTCTTTGAGTTATATGCAGTATCCATTTTAGTTGTTGAAAGTCTACAAGTGGCATGGTTTCTGTTATTTGGTATAATTCTTTCTTTGCAATTCTGTAGAGCTAATACACAAAGTTGAAAGTCCTCAAGTGATGTGGTTTCTCTTATCTGGTACAGTTCTTTTTTTAGGTTTGTGAAGAGGTTGAATAGTCATCAAAGAACAATAGAAAAAGAAAATAAAAACATTTGCAGGAAAGACCCTGGCTTTAAGAATGTCAAAAAAGAAATTGAAGACAAAATAGGAGTGTAACATGCAGAGAAAGTGTTTAATATATTACCTTGAACAGGGACGAACCCGGCAGATATAAGTGACAGATACCTCCGACCATAGATAAAGTCAAGAAAGTGACAACTGGAAAAGTAAAAATATGTGGGTGCAAGCCGTTACCAATGAAAAACAAGTACTGCATTGCATGGGTGAAAAGGCGTGGGTTGCGTACGAGCTTTTTGATATATAAAATCTAGAATTTCAGCTGAAGTGATACCTGCTGGCTTTCAATGCCCGACAGTTTCTTCTTGTTGGCGAGATCTCTTCAACTGTTCTCCTGCTCTACACAAATGCCACCGTCAAAAAATAAAAATATAAGATTATATTTTCATACATACATATTCATCGTTGTTTGCCAAGATCCAGCAGTTGTATCTTACAAATGGATTGACAAGCAACAGAATACTTAAAGAACTTGATGTTGTGAACGTAAAAGATGCAGACTATTTAAAACATTGGCTAAAGACACAAAAACAATGAAATTACTACTTTTAAGTAAACATCAGAAAGTGTTGAGTTGTGCAGGTAAGAACAAGGAAACAACAGAAATATAAATATAATAAAATGTATTACGGAAGAAAGGGATTTACAAAGTTGGTTAGTATAATACAGGAAAACAAGGTATTAATGTGTACGTCTCTGTATGTGGTAGAGTGCAATTAATCACTTCCGGTTTACAACCGGAAATACACGACTGACTCATAATCTGTACTCTGTACTGATCTGAAAGTCGACTGTAAGTCCTTCCAGCACTACCACCATACATAGTGCCTGGAACAGTTCATTACTGTTGAAAAGGTGGAGAGCCCCTAACAGAAAGAAACATGTAAATTGAGTGAATAAATTTCCTCAATGGTAATTTTTTGATGAATGTAGAGTTACACTAGATAGATAGACTTGATGACTGGTTTAGGTCACCCAACATGACTAAGAATGGGACAGAGAGGTAGAGTAATTGGTTGACTATTATTATAGGGAATAAAATTATGAGTTCCTTCAAAGTTGATGGCGACATCAACTAAAACGCAAAAAATTATTGTAAGTCCTTACACCAAAAATCTCTTGATCGTAACCAAAATGTTTTAATCTCAAGAATATTTTCATGATTGACAATGTTACTGGATATTACCGCCTCAAAAAACTTTCAAAGACACAAAATTAATTGAATAACCCCACTACTTTCTCTGTCTACGCCTATATTGTGTCGAATACACCGGTTCTCGTCCGATCACCAAAGTTAAGCAACATCAAGCCTGGTCAGTACTTAAATGGGTGACCAATTGGGAATACCAGGTGCTGTAAATGTAAGGACCAAGAATGGGCCACCGGTCCTCCAGGTTTGGGGTTGGATGCAGGACTAACAACCCTGCCCTGTGAAAAATACAGTTTGTTACAGAAACAGCAACAAAAAGTTGCTACCCTATGCACCATTGGGTGTGATGGATAAATGATGATGATGATGACTACTTTCTCCACTCTCTCCAGACATTAATCCAATAAAAAATTTGGGGATCATCATTTGACAAGAGATGAGAAGAGAAAACAATACTGAAGATCTCTAAGAAGTAATAAAATTTGCTGTTACTGATGTTGAAATGCAAACAGTCGAAAAGTTAACAAAATCAGTAATTGAAAGTCAGACAAAGGTCATAGAATATCCAGAAGGTCATAGAATATCCAGAAGGTCATAGAATATCCAGAAGGCCATAGAAACATAGAGTAATAATAAAAAGAATTTATTTATTTATATAGATGTTGTCTTAATGAAATATGTTTATATAGTCTATATCTTTTTGATTTATTTATAAATACAAATTTATTTTGCACCTAATTAGCTTATATAATATAAAGCCTGAGATTCTGCTTCAAAAAGAAATTATTAAGGGTAAATATCAGAAGCTGTGATTCCCACAATATATTATTCCTATAAATATACACTGGAAATTTATGAAAAGTAGTTGTTAATACTAAATGTATTAAGAAAGTATTGACTTTCATTATAAGATCTGAGATTGTGTTTTCTGATAGATGCAGTTAAAGAAATATACAGATTTGTATAGAAATGCTAAAGGTAAAAATGGCTGACAATAGGAACTGATAAGATTATTGAAGGAAAAATGCTAAAGTTTGTAAAAATGACATCATAAAGTAATCAGTGAAAATAGTTCAGAGGTACAGAAAAAATGTGTTGTCTGGATCAGTAAGGTAGATAATGTCTACACTAAGTAATGGTTATAAATAGTTAATAATTATAAATGGTTATAAATAGTTAAGTATTATAAAAGGTTATATATGATTAATTACAATAAATAGTTATAATTGGTCAATTACTATAAATGGTTATAATGATTACAATATATAGTTATAATAGGTTAATTACTATAAATGGTTATAAATGATTACTTAATATAAATGGCTATAATTGTTTAATTATTATAAATGGTCATAAATGATTAATTAGAATAGTTATAATTGGTTAATTAATATAAATTGTTATAAATGATTAATTACAATAAATAGTTATAGTTGGTTAATTACTATAGTTATAAATTGTTAATTACAATAGTTATAATTGGTTAATTATTATAGTTATAAATGAATAATTACTATAAATGCTTATAATTGGTTAATTACTATAAATGGTGATAAATTATTAATTCCTATAAATGGTAAATTGTTACTAAGTCTAATATGTAAAAGATGTCTTATTTTTTATGTTTTGCTATCTAATGCATTCAATAAATTCAAGTCTAATTCAATGAATTGTCATTTTCTTAATAAGTCTCCGTTCCCCCTTAGTATATATAATACGTAATATGATGTAATAGGCTGTAGATGCTGCTTCAGACTGCATTTCACAAGGAACCATAATGACTGCAGAAATTTTACCTTTTTGTTTGATTGTTTGTCTTATGTAAAAATTTGAGTTAAAATTTTTTCCTCACTTAATTGTCAAGTCTTAATTACATTTCTTTCGAAATTATTTTAAAATATTTTCTCATAGTCATAAAGTTGTTGGTAGCAATTTACTTAATCAAGATCAATCAACTGTCCTCCGTAAGGTGTCTATTCTAAGTCATTTATATACTGTAGACAATTACTTAGAGCACATCCCTGACTTCTAGAGATTCTATTTATTGTTATGGAAATACCAGCCCTGCTATATGGCAATGAATGCTGGACAATCTCCTCACCAATGAAAGAGTCAACAGAAATGTGGTTCTACAGAAGGATGTTGAGAATACTGTAGAGTAAATACATGAACAACGACAAAGTTTTAGAGAAAATGGGAAAAACAGGACACTTATACTTAACATCAGGAAAGATTAAGTTCTACAACAAATAGTCTACCACAGAAAGTAATGGCAACCTACAGTGGGAAAATTTTCTATCCTGTCAGTCATGTCTTTTTCGAGAGATGATTGCCCAAGCATGTATCATGTATGGCACTTAACTGACTGACTGATACTAAGCATCAGAAAGATATAGTTAAAATTTCTAAGATACATACTAAGGAAAGAAGGTTTGGAAAATTTGATACACACAGTATAAATTCGAGGCAAGAGAGACAGAGGAAAATACTGCATAATCTACTTAGTAAGCTTAAATAAATTGCTGGCAGAAAAGAGATAACAAAAAGACAAAATTTATCAAAATGTGGTGAGCCATGATCACCAACGTCCTGAAAGGATACAGTATATAAAAGAAGATTTGCTGAAAGTATTTATTAAGATTTTTCATTTCAACTGTGTTAAGGTTTGATTCACTAACATGAAAATAAGTAACTGCTCAGTATGAGTGATTTGTTTGGAGCCAAATATATGCCAACTGTATCTCCTCCACAGGGTGTTATGCCCTCCCTACAAAAAAAGAAGCCATCTACAAAACATTTATGCTTACAGATTCAAGTATAAACAATAAATGTCTGCCTGTAGACACAAGTCGTAATATAATGATAATATCAAATAGAAGCTTATGAAGATTTATTACACTAAAACAACTTTAGCGCTGAAAGATGTTATTTATTGTCAAATCGATGATCCTATTGGAAATTTTTTTTTACAGAGCTGTAATATTTGGAATTGACCCCCACTAAACAAATGAGAAGCAAGATGTCTTGGTAATGACTTTCTAGTTCTGTGAAATCTACTACTTCCATTTCATCAAAAAAGGGCACAATATCTTCAAGTATATGTTAATATCTTCTGAAAAGTTGTGGTGATTTCTTGAAACAAATTTTCAAAAGAATAATAATAAACACTATTGGTTAACTTCAATAAATAAGACATTCTAGTTGTCCGAGGAGTTTTTAGCACATTATAGATATATTCTAAATTGATGACTGTCTTTCCAAAAATCAAGTTCCACAAATGGATTTGGATTCTATCCCTCTTAAATCAAATGTGATGAGTCCTTCTTTAAAACATCTCGAATTAGTTGCGACCATTCAATTCAATTACAGCAGATTTAAATGAGTGGACATTTAGACGGATAACAGAAATATCTTCAACATTTTTTCATGTTGAAATCCTTTTTGCCAAAGGGAAATGAAAATAGTTTTGCCTTTGATTGATCGGTAACTAGATCAACATTTTTCTTGAGTTGCTGAACTTCATGTATGACATCCTTTGACATGATCGATCAATCTACATGATTTTTCACATTTGTCAAGATAGGCAAATATTAATGAATGCTGAGAAATAATCTAAGTATGTTTCTGGCAAATCTCCTTAATAAAGGGATTCAGTCATCATAACAGTTTTTGTAATGGGCTTCTTACTCTTTCTTATAAAATAGTAAAATTTTCCCTGGGGAGCAGAAGGCCAAGTATCTAGAATCTGTAACATTTTGCCCAATGATATTGAAAATGTTATCAATGAAACATTGCAATCTAAAAAAACCATCAATTAATTCTTTGACTTTTTCACTGGTAAACATTTTATTCTATTTATCTGGTTTATGGTTCAATTTATATCATGACATATTTTGCAAAGTTAAGTATTTGGGAATCATTAATATTGACAAGTTTGTTGAAAAACGATATTATATTTATTGTAATGGATGGTTACAAACCAGTGGGGAGATGGACGTGTGCTTATTTTACTACCATACAATTATAAACTCAGTTAATGTTTACCAATAAAGTAAAGTATAAATGACCAATGTTTACTGATAGATTCAAGTATAATAAAAGACAGATTTTGACATTAAATAAATAAGGGTTGACATGTGAGACAATCTACCAACTCAATGTAATCAGTATCAATTGAACTAGGGTTATTCAGGAGTAGGAATTGCTTTCTACTCTGTCTAAATCCCTTCTTTTTTATATGACTTGAATTATTTGCAACTTCATTGTTTGTTGACATTTGTAGTCTCTTCAGATAGACTTCATAATGGAAAAATCTATATTAATCCAGGCCAACATATTTGAGCAGATAGACATTTGTCTCTTCTTGTCCCTCACAGTTCCTTCTTATCTATCTATCTATCTATCTATCTATCTATCTATCTATCTATCTATCTATCTATCTATCTATCTCAGTCTGTTCATATCTATCTATCTATCTATCTATCTATCTATCTATCTATCTCAATTTGTTCATATCTATCTATCTATCTATCTATCTATCTATCTATCTATCTATCACAGTCTATTCATTATCTATCACAGTCTATTCATTATCTATCACAGTCTATTCTTATCTATCTATCTATCTATCTATCTATCTATCTATCTATCTATCTATCTATCACAGTCTATTCATTATCTATCTATCTATCTATCTATCTATCTATCTATCTATCTATCTATCTATCTATTCAGTCTATTCATTATCTATCTATCTATCTATCTATCTATCTATCTATCTATCTATCTATCTATCTATCACAGTCTATTCATTATCTATCACAGTCTATTCATTATCTATCTATCTATCTATCTATCTATCTATCTATCTATCTATCTATCTATCTATCACAGTCTATTCATTATCTATCTATCTATCTATCTATCTATCTATCTATCTATCTATCTATCTCAGCCACTTCTTGTCTATTTATCCCAGTTTGTTTTTGTCTTTCTATCACAGTCTCTTTGTATCTGTCTATTTCAGTCTCTTCCTATCTATGTATCTCAGTCTCTTGTTGTCTGTAATTCACATTTTCTACTTATCTATTTCAGTCTCTTCTTGACTATTTGTTATATTGCCAAGGTAGATACGATATACAGAGAAAGCGTGCTGCAGTATTATTCAGCGCAATATCAGGTGCTAAATGGATATCCAGAGAACAGTACAATAGTTACAATGATAAACAAGACAAAACTTACAATACAGAGAGGAATGGTTTAGATTGCAATGGTTCCTAAAGTAATCAGTCTGAGTATTACTCAAATGACACTCAAATATTCTGCCTTGAATGCTACTATTCTTTTCTTAAATACACCATTTCAAACCATTGGCCATTTCATCATTGAGAGTGCTGCAGTGGTGTCAACCACTCAACAACACTATCTCAGTTTTTTTTTTATCTATTTATTGTATTATTTTAATATAAAAGACATTTCTATATAGGATGGCCATATAAGCTTCATTTAATATTTCTTATCAGGATAATCGATTTTATTATCAGTCGACTAAACTCAAGTGGGAGTAATAAGGGATGGATCAAGAGAAGGCTAGAAAAATCCTTCAAATCAATGATTCCCTTCCCCCTCTCTCTTGGTGTATAGCAATCACTTTGTTAATTCAAAGCTATCTTGCTATTATATTATTTTCATAAGACTAAGATTTGTGTAGATGTCATAGCAACTTCATTCAATGCATTTTATCAGAAAATGGATTTTATCTTATCCAAGTAGAAGTCAACAAAGAAATATTGACAAAAATATTTAAAAAAACAAAGACAACTTTACATCAATGACTCTTTCTCACAATCATTCAGTCTGTTGATATTTATTTATGTCTCAATATCTGTCAAACATATTATTTCCAGATATTATTTCCAGATATGGTGTGGCTGTCATTGCTATTGTCAGTAAAAATAAAATTCACAAATTAAGCTGAAATTCAAGCAAATCCTGTTGCATTTACTTTACACTAATACCCCTGGGAAAGACATGAATCCATCTTTTCTCCTCCAGGTATGGGTAAATAGTAGAAAGGATGAAAAATGTGACACTGAGATATGAAGATATATTGGGATGGAAGCACCTGTGTCAATCTCACCACAAAAGCAACACAGAGAGCTGAATACACTTTTTATATAAAAAAAAATCTCTAAATAGCTACTTATGCCCTCAATTAACACAAGTCTAAGGTAAGTAAATCTGGTTAGTTTATGAATTTAGCTAACTCATATGCACTTTTTTTTTCTTTTTTGGAAAAGTTTATACTGAAAAAAGAGGTTTGGTTTGATTTGTTTGTTTAACGGCATATCAACTCCTTATAGGTCATTTAATGACGAAATTTTATTTTCTTGTAAGCTTTGGTAATTTTTTACTAAAAATATATTGCTGGTAAGTTTTTCTAATGTATTTTTATATTTTCATGTTTTAACCCCAGTTTGGGGGTTCTCTATTTGTCTTTGGCTGGGACCCTAACAGGTGCTACCAGGGTGGACCTGTGAACAACAGCAATTAAGCAATTCCCCGCTCTTCAAAATCTCCCAATCAGAAGCCTTGCTGCCAGATGTAGTTTATCATCAAACCCAGGACCAGAAAAGAGAGGTAGAAAAAATTATAAAATTAATTTCAATTTTGTACATCCAGTGCTCCCTGGTAAAGTACTTTCCTCAATATCAAGGCTGATGCATTTCACTTAGTAAGACAATCTGCCAATTGTCTTTTAGTTTCATACCATTGAAATTCTTTGATCTATCCACTGTCTATTTACTCCTTAATCCCACTCATTTCCATTCAAAGCTGTTTTTCTTTGACAGGTGTTGTGGATCCCGAGAATGGGAACTGCACAAAATAAAGGAACAACAACCAGAATTTGAAATAGAAAAATAAGTATATTAAATGTAAAGATACAAACTTGAACACAGGTTAGTAATCCAGAAATACGGTTAGTAGGAAATATAAATACAAGTTTCTGAAGTGAAGCTATAGTATGTTTAGTATGTCCACATCGGAAGCTGACAGGTGCTGTGTGATAATCTTCTACTGAGTAGAGCTCAGAGCTACTATGAACTACTGATGCTGTATTCTTCGTGAAACATCGGTATCTTTCAGTATCTCTCGGTTTCTCTTGGATCTGTCAGTATCTCCTGAACTCTGTTTGTATCTGTTGTAGCAGGAGTATATGTATATTAAAGTCGAGTCCATTATCACAGAAAAAAAGGGAGACCTCACAACAACAGGTTTAGAGGATTTCACTGTTTCTGAGAAGGATTTGAGGTCAGTAATACAAACTATAGGCAATATTTTTGGCATAGTATCTCCTGTGGTAAATTCTGTAAACAGTGTAGAAACGAAAACAGCCAATGGCCTCTGCTGCCAGAGTACTATATACAACACGTCTAATATTCTTATAATTCCACCATATCACGAAGAATTTTCCTGACTGTGCAACAAGAAGGATGATGTAACCACTCTGGCTACCACCATCAGGAAAATATCCCAAAGCAGCATCATTGAATTCTATTAAATATAGCCTGGTGTCTATGCCTAAATGCTGATATATCAGTGACAACTTAGAGGATTTAGCTCTTGCAATAACTTTTCTTAACAATAGTCAACAAATCTTTCACTGTGAATTGCTTTATATTGATTGCTAAACAACAGACATGAATTAGTAAGCCAGGTCAACTCTGATGTGCCAGAATTACCCTAATTTGATGTTAGGGAAAGTTTTCATTTTTAATAAGTTCAGTCTTTTTGTATTGCTTTTGTGGAATTCATGTGGATTGGTCATATGCTGCTATTGGATTTGTCTTATATATATATATATATATATATATATATATATATAGTCAATGTAGGAGAATTCAATTCCATGTTATTTGACTGCTTCATTTTTCTTTTTTCCAACTTTGATGGTTTTATATTTTTTACTTATGGTGATTTCAAAGTTTTTATTTACTGTCCAAATGAAAATCATCAACATGGTAAGCAAATATACCAATCAAGGATTTGCTTTTATCAAACAAGTAAAATACTGGAGAATCCATTCATAATCTAATACCATTATTTTCAGTCACAACATTTTATTTTGCTGTACCAATAAAGAGATCTGATTGGATTTATAATTTTCTCAAAGGTATTAGCACATAAGTGTAGGTAATGGACTCAACTGGAATTCAAACTCTGTTCTCTTATTCCTCAATCCAAGCTGCAATCCATTACTCTACTGTGCCTTCTAATAAGCACAAATAATAAGACAGAAAGATGGGCTGGAGTCATACCTTTTCTCAAGGGTATTAGCATGAAAGTAAATGCAATGAACTCAACTGGAATTCAAACTCTGCTTTTTGATTTCTCAATTCAAATTGCAATCCTTTATTCTACCATGCCTCTCTATAAGCACAAATAATAATAAGACAGAAATAAGGGTTGGATTTATACATTTCCCCAGGGTATTAGCACGAAAATGTCGATATAATGAACTCAACTGGAATTTAAACTTTGCTCTCTGAGTCCTCAACCCAAGTCCTAATCCATTACTTTACCATGCCTCCTAAGAAGCACACATAATTTAAGAAAGAAAGAAAGAAAAGTTGGATTCATACCTTTTATAAGGATTTTAGCACATAAGTGTATGTAATGAACTCAACTGGAATTCAAACTTTGCTCTCTGATTCTTCAATCCAAGCTTGAATCCATTACGTTACCATGCCTGCAAATATTCTCACATAGAAAGAACAGTTTTGTTAATACCTTTCCCAAGGTTATTAGCATATAAATGTTTGTAATGAACTCAACTGGAATTCAAACTCAGCTCCCCAATTCCTCAATCTGTCCCACTATCCACTCTTCCAATGTCCCTCCATATTTTATATGGTAGACCTGGAAATGTTTTTTCTCCAAATCATATCACTCAGGCACCAGCAGCTGATAACCCCACATTGTCTTCCAGAGGACTCAGTAGGTGTTCCCTGGCAGACAATGTGGGGTTACCCCACAGTTATTTTTACACATTATTGATTTGTTGATGTAAAAAATGTAAACTTTTTATATTTTAGAATGAACTATAAATGGCACCACAAATAAAAAATCTATTTGGCAAATGACAAATGGCACATGACAAAGTTTAGGCCCATCAGATTATTAGTTTACAAATTACAGTTATTTAAGTGAAGCTCTTTTTGCAAATTTTCAAAACAACAAAAAAAAACCTGAATTTCGTGTGTTGATAAAGCATTGCTTTCTGATGGAAAAAAATACTGTTCCAGCAAAGCAATGGCTTGATAAGTATTATTCAGATTCTGCTCCACTGGAAACAATGGTTAAGCAGTGGGATGCTGATTTTAAATGCAGTCAAACAGACACAAATGATGCTGAATGCTCAGGTCACCCAAAATTAGCAGCTGTCCCCTGAAAAAAACAAAAAACTTCCCAAACTTGTTTTGGCCGATTGTAAATTGAAATTGTATGAGATAGCAGAAAAGTTGAACATATCAGAAGGTAATGTATTCACCATTTTGCAGGAACATTTGTCAATGAGAAAACTGTGTTCGAAGTAGATGCTGCATTTGCTCGCAGTTGATCAAAAGCAACATATCAACAATTCAGAGCATTGATTGCAACTGTTTCAGCACAAGAAGGAGTTTTTGCATAAATACATGACAATGGATGAAAAATGGATCCACCACTTCACTCCGGAGTCAAATCGGCTGTCAGCTTAGTGGACAGCAGCAGGTGAAAGCTGTCCAAAGTGACCAAAGATGCAAACATCAGCAGGCAAGATTTTGGCCTCCATATTTTGGGATGCGTAAGGTATTTTGTTCATCATTTACCTTGAGAAAGGAAGAACCATAAATAGCAAATATTCTATGGCATTATCTCAAAAAACAGCCACAAATGAAGAAGAAAAAGTAATTTTTCACAAAGACAACGCATCTTGTCACAAGTAGATCACAACAATGGCAAAACTACATGAATTATACTTCAAATTGCTTCTGCATCCACCCTATTCTCCAGATCTAGTCTCCAGTGATTACAGCTGTTTGTATACCTCAAACGAATGCTCTAGAGAAAGAGATTTGGCTGCAATGAATAACTGAGGTGTATTTTGAAGCCAAAGATAAATCGTTCTACAAAAAACCATCGACTTGTTAGAGAAGTATTGGAATTAGTGTATCACCCTAGAAGGAGACTATGTTGATGAATAAAATCAAATTTTGCCTAAAAGCTTTTGTTTTATTAGTTAAGCCTGGGATTTATATATTTTTGAGCATGTGATGGCATTTATTTTTACTTTATAGCAAAGAATGTACAATTTTATTTAATAAAGGCATTAGTTTGTCAGTTTTTCTGAGTTTGTGTCAGGTTTTTTTGACTAGTTTTGTAGATGAAGTTGCAATGATTTTTGTTACGTCAATAATTGATTTTCCTTTACAAATCTATTGATTCGATTTGTAAACTAGATCACAATCTGACATATAATTTCCTATTGGTTTGGTTTCTTTTGTTAAGATGGCAGCTTTCTGTTACCACAGGGCTTTGTATAAAGATGAAAAAAAATATATGGACCATCTACACACATATTGCTATACAAAGTACCAGTGGCAGTAGGTATCACAATCCATCATCAGCCAACCTGTTAGATGTAAAAATGGACATGACACTAAAATATGGTTTCTAAATAAAAACCAGAAATATCATCACTTTCGGCAGATATTGTAGGCATCATGTTTTTATTCAGATAGAATAATTAACTAATCAAATGGGTCTATTTAATTTTCAAAATCCCTTAGCCTGGAGCCACTAGTTGAACTAAAAGCAAATAATATGTCAGTTGGCAACCTAGAAAAGTCAGTAGTAAAAAATTCACTTGTATCGAAACAGAAACACAATCGACTGACTGATACTCACAAAACCACTATAGACACTAGCAGCTAATTTACTGTTTTCCATTTCTTCTTTTTGAATGTATGTACATAAACCAAACTCCTCTTTCTTATCCACATATACACTTTCTTTCACAGATATACATAATGACAAAACACTTTTACTTTATATAAATCTAAACTATAAACCATAAATACCAGATAACAATTCTCAAGAATATTTTGACAGTTTTGTACATAATCATTTGTTTATGGTTTTACATTTGATTGTAGATATATAAGACAGTATCATTATTTATCGCATATACAACTTATTTATCATATAAACAATTTTATTTCCCATTAAATATTAATCTTTAGTACCCCATACCTTCCAAGTGACTAGTGGTATCAACATTTCATAAAAATAATGCAAGAATTTGTACCAACAAACTTGAATACTTATTTGTGTATAACTACTTGATGATTAAATGAAACAAAAGAAAAGTTTTTGCTGCCTGGGTGAAAATATCCAAATGGAAATGATGCTTTATAAGTCCATCCTTCTTCAAGCTTTGTGGACTAGTACAGCAGAATCACAAAGAAAGAAATGTAGCAAATAATAAAAACCACATCACTTGGAGACTTTCAACATCAGTAGCAACCAAAATGGATAGCATCTGTAACTCAAAGAGATCATAATGACAATCAAGATGTTGATGTTTCACACTATTTTTAATAAAAGGTTAGGAAGGAAACCCCCATCGATACTGGAAAGAGTGATAACAGTTACTGGATTTGAGAAATATGTTTTCCTAAAAAAAGGGTTTTAAGAGAGAAATTTTTATAAATTCCAACTGAAAGAAAAATAAGGCATAATCACTCCACACTACTTTAAGCAAAAGGTTAGGAAGGAAACCCCAACCAATACTGGAAAGAGTGATTACAGCTACTACAATTAAGAAACCTTTTTTCTTGAAAAATTGTTTTAACAGAAATATTTTATAAATTTAAGCCAAAAGCAGTAATGGCTGTTCAGAAAATAAATGTCAAATGTTTCCTTGTAGGGAAAACAGCTAATATTACCATTACAATTTGTGGTTAGTCAATCTGATCATATATCTGTGTGTAAAGGGAGGTGTGTAATTGGACAAAATTGTCCGTGTTTTGCTTGCTTATATGTAGATGTTTATGTGTGATGTGTAATTGGAGTATTTCACTGATCCTTGATATTTTGATCTGTTGTCAAAGTTCCATGTTTTACAGTATAGATAAAAGTTTTCGGGATGTTTTAATTGGTTGTCGTCATTGTTGTTGTTTTTGAACCATCATAATGTTCCAGTTTTATAAACAGAGTTTGCTTCAATGTGATCAATCAAAGAAAGTGAAAGGTCAAAGTTCATGTGTTCATTTCACCTTTGCTAATATTGGCAACACTTTAGGTCTATCTGTTTGCCTTTCTTTTATTTTGGCCTTTTGAGAAAATATTTAGTTTTATTTTATCTTATTTTCATTTCTCTCTTTATTCACATTTCATACACATTGCCAGCTATAATTATTTCTCTGCTGAAATCAATAATCAACCGACCGACCACGAAACTGCATTTCTTGTAACTGTCTTCATATGTTTGTCAAGTGTTTTTCTTTTTATAAGTTAACAAAACAAGTAACAACAACAGAAAAACAATTTCTTGCTGCGGGGAACTTGGGGGATTTCACTGCTGTTTCTGTGAAGCTTGATGCTTTAATTGATGCAAGTTATACGAGTCGTCGTCACCATCATTTAACATCTGTTTCATGCTAGCATGGGTTGAACAGGGTTTTCTTAAAGGCTCTTTTCCAGGCTGCTTGATTTTGTGTAAAGCCTGGCTATAATCTCAACTTCCTTAAAGTGTCTTTGATAAGCTGGGTCCATGTTTTACATGGTCTACCTAGCATATGTAATTAAACCATCATGAAATATTATATATATATATATATATATATACACACACACACACAATAGTAAAAGAAGTACTAGATAGAATAGTAGATGGTGATTTAAAAAGTGTTTACTGCATTAGGGATAATGTTTACAGGTTTATACCAAGAGAAGAGACTGTCTATGGTAACTCTAAAATACCCAGACCAGGAGAATTTATTGAATGAGAGATCTGAGGTAATGACGAAACCTAGTCATGCAAGAAGTTTGTCTTTGGCCTGTTCAAACCCAATTAAGGGTATATGTGCCTTCCTTGCCTTCATATTTGATTGCCCTCACTCTTGCTCATTGCCTCCCCTTTGATGGGAACTCCAGCAGTCATATGTATAAAAAGTATGTGTTGAGAAATGTGGTTTGTCCTTATTGCCTGATGGAACAGATAAGATTTAAACCTGGGTAGCAAGTAAGTGGTGAACATTTCATTTATCAATAAATATAGGCATATATATATATATATATATATATATATATATATATATATATATATATATATTTCTCAAATCCAGTAACTGTTATCACTCTTTCCAGTATCGATGGGGGTTTCCTTCCTAACCTTTTATTAAAAATAGTGTGAAACATCAACATCTTGATTGTCATTGAAACAGATATTAAACAATGTTTATATATATATATATATATATTGTTTAATATCTGTTTCATGCTAGCATGGGTTGGACAGGGTTTTCTTGATGGCTCTTTTTCAGGCTGCTCAATTTTGTGTAAAGCCTGGCTATAATCTCAACTTCCTTAAATCAACTTTGATAAGCTAGGTCCATGTTTTATATGGACTACCTATCATATGTAATTGAACCATCATGAAATATTGCAGTGAGTTTTACAGTTGTATTCCCTTACTAACACCAACCAGTTTATGAGACTAGAAACTTAGTGCTTTTATCATGTCACCATCTCTAGGAAGATTACCTACAAAGGTCAGAGAGTTCAGTCTACCCTATTCTACACAGAGTAAGTGTAGAGGTTTTTATTTCAGAGATTTCCTTCTCTTAGACAAGTTGCTATTCAAAGCTAAAGACTCTTACCCAGCCTAAGCAACTTAATGTCATACTTAGGACACCTTACACTATTTGCCCACAGATGGAATCTTGACAAGTGTTACGACCCCAGGTCACAGTAGACCTGGAAACAACAGCAATTAAGAGGTGGTTCTATGTTCCTCAAAAACTTCCTGATTAGAGACCTTGCTGCCAGATGTAGTTTATCATCGTACCCAGGACAAACAAATATACATTCATCAATTTTTAATTATAAAATAATTTATCAAGAAAATTCAGTAGTTCAGATGCTGTTATTATTTGAAAACCAAAAAGATGTGTGCAAGTAAATGTAACCTTTTCTTTGTTGTCCTTACTGCTTCTGGTTAGACATAAAGCACTAACAACAATATTTTTTATGTGTTAATAAGTCTGCAATTTGTGTTTCAGTTGGCATCTAAGTGATTTCTGCAATTTTTTTCTATCTATTATTTATCTCAAAATAGAAATTTCTATGCAAAATGTCTTTTCTAAAATCTGTGTTGATAAATGTACGACATCATAGAGACAAGAATTGTCTGTTTTACATATGTTTTGTGCATTACCACTATTATCTTAAGCAGAAGCAAAGATTCTAAAACAAATTTCTATAAAAAAGAGCATGTATTTCTTGCATCCACCATGGCTAATGTTTTAGCTGCTTGAGTACTTTTGACAATGCTTACTGCCATATCATGTTGAATACACCAGTTCTCACTTGATCACTGAAGTTAAGCAACATTGAGCCTGGTCAGTACTTAGATGGGTGACCACTTGGGAATACCAGGTGTTGTAAGCGTTTAGTGATGGATGTGCATTGTGGTGCGGTGGATGTCGGCTTGGAAAGGGAAATCGGTGAGCCGAGTTCAACATCCAGTTGAATACCCTGCATTCACTTAAGCACTTTTACCCTTGGGAAAGGTATTAATCCATCCCTTCCATCCAGTTATGGGTTAAATAACAGGGTAGGACTTGGGAACCCTGCCCTTAAAAACAAATCCCAATGAATCTTGATACTTAAAAAGAAAAAAGTATTACTAGACACAAAACATAAAAACAACAATAAATTGTTGAAAGAAAAAAAAGGTATTACCATCAATAAATAAATAAAATTTAGTTGGCAATAAATGACCTGCCAAGGTTGATATGCCATAAAAACAAACAACAAATTTTGACAATGCTTCTAATATGTTTTGATTGCCAAGCAATAGGCATATATTATTTATTGTTACTTCCTACCAAAAAGTTCATATAATCTCTTTGTGATCTGCCAACTGTTAAATTGGCAAAAGAAGTATCAGTATATACAACAATTTTCAAATGTTCTAGCTTTCCTAAATCTGGGATGTTTATTTGAGATTTTTTCTTTTTGGCATTCTTATCTACTCTGTTAGCTTGTTTTATACATTTTTTTTATTTTAATCGAGAATTTAATGAAATAACCTTATAACTTAGATCAGGCCTGGTTTGGTTGGTTAGCAATTTAAGTTGACAATCAACTGATTATGAGAACCCAAGAATACATGCCAGGATTCATCAGCAGCAGCAGCAGCCACAATCTGAACAATATAAGATACGCAGATGATACAGTGCCAATAGCAGACATGGAAAGGAAACTACAAGAAGGTAGTTGAAGAAAGTGGAAAGTAAAAACTACAAATAAACTACAAGAAAACTGAATACATGGTCATCAGTAAAAAGAGTAGCTTAAAATGCTAATTACAGGTGAGGGATACAAATTCAGGTACATAAATTTAACTACCTGGGAAGTGTTCTAGCAGAAGACAGAAAGTGTGACACTGAGATCCAAAGGCAAATTGGCATGGTGAAGGACACATTCCAGAAGCTGAGTAGAGTATTGAGAGACAGAAAAATTTTGATAGAAACAAAGAAGAGAGTACTGGATTGCTATGTGATGTCTGTTCTTCACTATGGTAGGGAATAATGGACAATTTCATCAAAGATGAAGAAGAGACTGAAGCAACCATAATGTGGTTCTACAAAAGAATGTTGTGGAATACCATGGACTGATCATGTGAGCAATAATGAGGTTTTGGGGAGGATGGGAATGAAAAGGAAACATACTTAATATCAGGAAAAGACAACTAAAGTTTATGGTACATACAATGAAGAAGGAGGGTTTGGAGAATCTGACACTCACAGGTTAGATAGAAGGAAAGAAAGACAGGGAAAAACAGTGTGTAACATACTTGACAGGCTTGAGCAACTGTACAGCAGAGCTGAGTGTGGGTGGTGTAACAGGAGAAAGTGTGCTAAGAGTCACTAGAGATAGGGAGATGTGGAAGGCTATGATCCCCTATGTCCTAAAGGGACATGGCACATAAAAGAAGAATCAACTGATGAGTCACAGTTACTTCTGTCATGGATATTATTATATCTTTCAAGTTTCTACTAACTTTTACTGGGATATATTTTTACATATTTATAAAGGAGTGTTTACAATTTTAATATCTAAACTTATTTATAAATGTAACTTTGTCTGTGTGTGTGTCTGTTACCTATAGACTTCGAAATGGCTGAACCGATTTTCTTGAAAATTTACACAGTTGTACTATAAGCGACAACAAGTGTTCTTAGCTAGGTTTTGTGTTGAGGTACCCCTGATAAATATCAAAAATTGATTATAAAAAAAATTAGGTGATAGAAGGAGTGGTCTGATTTTAATCAAATTTGATACTCATAGATAAAGACATAAGAAACGATATTCAGAAGTTTCAAGGTTGCAGTTCTTACAATAATGCAGAAAATTGATAATATATATATATATATATATATATAAGGCAAGATATTTGTGTGTGTGTCTGTTTATCTGCCTGTATGTCTGTACTTTTTCAGCCATTTTATTTTAGTTTTTGCTTCGGGTTTGGCTCTAAGTAGGTATAATTGTAGTTCTTAGTCTCAGCCATGATACCATTTACTCAAAGGACTTATTTAGCCTTCAAAATTCAGTTTCCAACAAAAAAAACTTATTTGATATCGATACCAGGAAATCAAAATTTCACTTACATCCATTCATTTTTCTTTCAGTCTACGGTTTTTCTTTAACTGGAAACAACTATTGCTTTTTAGTCTTTCATGCCAACGTCCAAAGAGTCTGAGCTCCAGGACCATGGATTAGTGTTAAAGCTTTCATTACATCCAAGCAACGCCGGGCTATACTGCTAGTCATGCATAATGGTGTACTATGTATCAAGTAATGAAACTGCGAGATGTACCGGACATAACAAATGGCGTCGCTGATAGTCTGCTTGGGTCCCATGGACAATCCTAAATACTTTGAGATTTGAATAAAAGCCTTTGTGACTACAGAAAGAGTGCATAATCTAAAAGAATATAGAAGGCAAAGAGAACCAAGTAATGAACTTTTTTAATGGCTTCTGTGGGATGCAAGGAGTTAAAGAAAATACCCTCAATGTCGTACCCACAGGAATTAGAATAGATGTCTTTTGAGAAAGTTGTTAGCATAAATAAAAATAAAGATCAGGTTGAAAAGAAGACTGATCATCACTGAAAGGACAAAATTTCTAGAAGTCAGGTAAATTTCTAGAATTTTTCTAGAAGCCGGAGGAATTTATTATGCAGTAGATACACGGACATGAGGAAAAGGCAAAGCACTACATATTTGAGAAACTAGGGACTCAAGCCATGTCAATTGAAGACGATCTGATTCTATGATGAACAATTAAAGCACTTAATGACCTGCAGCAGAAACAAAAAGTGCTGGAATGCATGCAAGGCAGCCATATGAACTTAAAATTAAGTGTGGACTATTTACAGCAACTAGATTTCCTCCAGCTAAGAGAAGAGTCAGAGTCATACAGGTTGAACATAACCAAAATTAAAGTGAAGTGCAGTTATTGTGAAACATTGCATGAAAAGTATAAATTCAATTGTCCAATGCTGAGGAAACGATATCTTAAATGCATGTAAAGGAATCATCAACCTCCCCACCATCCCGAAGAACAGCAGGAAGCCAGTGTATTTATGGTAAATATGCAAAGGATTGGTAGAGATAACATAAAAATAAATGACCATAGATTTAGCATGCAAGTTGACACAAGTAGCAAGATAACCCTAATTCCAAGAAATGTTTAGATCAAGTTAGACCAACCCAAGTTTAAAAAAAAGTGGTTTAAAGTTAAAACAATTTGATGGAACAACAGTAAAGATGTTGGGTACCTTCCGTGGCACGTTTGAAATGGATACTCGATTTGAGGTTTTCCAAATTTTGGTTGTAGTATGCAAGAAGGACCACAGATTATTAGGTAAAAGTAGATACAGCCAAATTAATAAACTCCATGAAAGCACAAGAGAGTGAGATGGGACTTCTAAAAGGATACAAAGCAAGTATTCAATTAAAAGTGAATTACCATTCCAAATACATTTAAGGCAGAAAAGTACCAGTACATATACTGCCTCTAGTGGGAGCCAAATTAAACCGCATGGTCAAGCAAAGCATTCTTGAAAGAGTTACATATGGTGGAAGTAAATTGGCCTCACCTATCATAGCAATGGAAAAAAGGCCATTGGAGATTTGCGGATATGAGGTGACTGTAAAATTGGAGTAAATCATCAGATATGCTCGGACTCGTTTCCATTACCAAACATAGAAACTGTAAGCCATGAACTGGTAAATATGGAATATTTTGCAAAATTTAATTTGAGATCTGCCAATAACCAAATTCAGATTGATGAAAAATTTAAAGAAATCAGCACAATGAACACCCCTATAGACCTGTTAAGGTGGACTCACCATTTGGAATTAAAACTTCGTCATATATTTAAAAAGGCAATTGAAAGAATATTGTTAGGCAAGGCAACTAATATGATTATTTACCAAGATGATATAGGGGTAAAGACCAAACAAGCATTAAAACAAAAAGTGGATCAAATATAGCAATTGAAAAAGGTTGAATTAACCATTAATAGAGACAAATGTAACTTTGATTGCAAGAACCTGACATATTTGGGCTACGAAATATCAAAGACCAGTATAGCACCTGATGAAAAGCTAGCAAAAAAGATTACAGAGATAACGATTCTGACTACTGAAAAGGAATTGGAATCCTTTTTAGGGTTGATAAATTTTTTCAGTAGATACATCCCAAAATATAGTGAACTAATTGTACCATTTTCAGAATTGCGTAAAAAGAACACAGATTTTGAATGGACACAAAGACAAAATAACGCTTTTATGATACTGAAAGCAATTATGAAAAAGAAACTTATAACAAGGGTTTTTGATTCTAAGAAAGAGATAACATTGACCACAGATACAAGTGAGAAAGCGATTGCTGCTATCTTATTGCAGAAAGATAATGTACTTATCTAGGAGATTGACAACAGCAGAGATAAATTACTCAAACATTGAAAAAGAAGTCCTAGCAATTGTTTGGAGTATGTAAAGGCATGAAATTTTTTACTAGGCAAGAAATTTCTACTAAAATTGGACCACAAGCCATTAAAGTTTATTTTTAACCCAAGAAAGGTGTTGCCAAAGGTTAGGTCATCATTAAAATCATGACATTTGATTTTAACATTGTACATGCTAAAGCAAATACTGCCCCTCATGTAGATGCTTTGTTGAGACAATAATTTATAAAAGGAACAGATGAAAAACATGGAACTGAATAAGACAAAATAATTCAATGGGTACCGAATGTAGTTCCGGTCAACAGGTTAAAAAATGAAACCGAAGAAGATCCAGTATTTTACAAAATAAAGGGAAAGAATAAAGAATAATAAGTGTAACAATTATCCAATTGCAGAGCAGCTATTTAAGAAGATAAAGCATAAATTAACAACTGAAAATGGAATTCTATGCAATGGAGAGGTGATAGTAGCTCTGCAGACATTAAAGACAGACATATTGAGACGGGTACACAATGATGTACATTGTGATATCATGGCAAAATGCAGAAGATTAAAATCACAAGCATGGTGGCTGGGTTATGCAAAGGATATTGAAGAATTTATTAATAAATGTCCAAAATGCTATGAAATTGGAAGATTCAGGCAAAAAGAGCTTCATTCATGGCCTAAAGAGTATATATGGACTATGCACACATCAGTAGCATAGGATCATTTTTCATAATGGTGGATGCATACTCTGGTTGGCCAGAAGTAATCAAGGTTAAAGACGTGAGAGCATCCACAGTCAAACAAATTTTGAGACATGTATTTGAAAGGGATGGAGTACCACAAACGTTAGTGCCAGATAATGCTCCTGAACTTTGGGATGAAAATTTGTGTACATGGGGGAGGGGGATAGGCTGCATGTCATATAAAACTTCTCTGTACCATCCTTAATTCAAGGGAATTGCAGATCGGATTGTACAAACCGTTAAAATGAGATTAAAGAAAATATTGAGGCATTTCTAGCAAAAATGCTCTACCATTATAGATCAATGCTACACAGAGAGAGGAAGTTGAGCTCATCAGCCCTCATGAGTAGACAGATTAGAGCTCAAATTACCATGTCTTTCATCACAAGGAAGAGAGTATGGTACAAGAAAGACAAAAGTGTAAATCCTGATGAAAGGCAATATATGGCTTTGATTGAGAAGAAGGGGTGTTTTGCCTCATGTGGAACAATTTAGAAAAAGGATTGTATTGGACGATGTGGAGATGGAAGACCAAAGTTTGAAGGAGGAAGGTAACTACAATGAGGAGGCAGAGCAGAGAACAGAAATGCAGGAGCAAGAAGAGAGATAAAACTACAGTGATGAAGATGAACAAGAAATGGACATAACGGGGGAAGAAGGAAAAAACTGATGAAGAAGAGGATGAAGAAAGACCAAGGTTGCCAATTAAAAGTAGAAGAGAGGAGCAAAAACAAGAACTATATAAATCAAGAGTAGTTAGATGTAGCAAAAAGAAAAACAAGGGTATATGACCACTCCATTGTAGGGAGGGTGTTGTATCCTATGCAAATGAGCTGAGCTGTATTTCAGTGCTAAGCTGTTTGGTCTCCATTATGTCACGCATGATGGTGTACTATGTATCGAGTACTGAAACTGAGAGATATATCAGACATAACACTATCTCTAGTGCAGCTTATTCTCTGTTCAATTTTCTTATCTTGAACTGCAGCAAATAATGTTCAAGTCAAAACATTATAAAACTTAAAACTTACAAATGAAGAATTGATGAAATTTATAGAATGTCAAGAATCCAAATTAACATGTAAAATAATAGAATAATAATTTTTTCTTAAAATTATAATATCGAGTGTAGTCAGGATCATTGAGTCAATGCAAATGATTCTTTCCTTAGCTGCATAGTACGTGCTTCCTCAGGGTGCCATACAGTTTTGAATTTAGAGTTTTCTTTCTTTTAAAGTGGTTGCCACCCAAGGCTATAGAACCCAGTCTGTCTTGCTGGGAGAAGAAGAAGGAAAGGAGAGGATTCCTACTTTCCCAAGGGTATTAGTATTATAATGGCATTAGTACATAATAGCATTAGTACATAATATTAGTACATAAGTAAATGTAATGAACTCAGCTCTCCAATTTATCAATCTGAGCCACAATTCATTACTCTATTGTCTTTCCTCAATAATATATTGAATTAATTTATAATAAGTTTCAAAATACTATATCTCCAGATTTTATTCAGAAATATAAATTTACATAGTGACCATAAAGTCTCTTTACAATTTAAAAAATATATTACAAATATGATTGATGAGATGTTTTAATCAGATTTGTTCCATGTACTCAGAAGTTAAAAGTTCTGTTCACATTGCATTTGTGTAATTCAAATACCCTTTCGAGGAAAGAGGTTCTGTTAAATGAACCCCTAAATAAATGGCTACTCCTCAAAAGGCACAATGTGTGTCATGGTTTACTGAAACAAAATCAAATTTGAACACTCAGTGAAACTACAGAAATAATTATGGAAGAGCTTCACTGTCATGGACGTCAATTTGTGCATAGTACAAGAAATTTATTAAAACATGGACACTGTTAGATAAAGGGAGGAATAGACAGCCAAGAATATCTGAGGAAAACGTTGATCAAGTACCTTGATGTGCTTCATGCAACTAATGGTGCCCATATAGAAGTGAATTAAATTAGTAAAAAAAAAAAACTTCAATATCTCCTCCTCATTGTGTAACAATTTCCACATATTTATCTTTTAATTTGCTTATGTAATAAATACTTTAAATTGGAAAGAGACTTTAAGAACACCCTGTAAATTTCACAGAGTTTATTTGCTTAATAAAACCTGAATACAAAACAAGTTATCTTAAATATTTTTAATAAAGAAAGATATTAAAACTGAAATGTATACAATATATTGTTAATCTAAATCTCAATATACATATAACCTGAAAATTCGACTAACATATTTGATTACTACCAGTTTTATTATGAAAATGTTGAGTTACGCAATATAATCTGTCAGTGTATTTTTTTCATTTCTTGCTCAAATTAACATCTGGTCATCTTGTAAGCTATTTATAGGGAACCCATTTCTCAAAGCAGAAATCATTTCTCATGGTGTTTTGATAAAGTTAGTGTTGTCTGAAAAACTATGTCTCTCTTTCTCAAATGCATACTCTCTCTCTCTCTCTCTCTCTCTGAGAGAGAGATACATATGCATGCGTGTATATTTGTGAACACTTACAGAGCTGCATACATGCAGTCATACACATCTATAATGAGAACAATTTACACAGAGCAATGGTTAACAAGCTAGTCTCACAGGACCATACTTACTGAGTTTGATCCTCACTGAGTGTCTCATTGTTATAGCTTGTAATCAGACTAATCTTAATCTAGTAAATATCTACAATCATCTCCAGTGATAGAGAACCATATCCCCTAGAACCTTTAGTTGAGCTTTCGTAAGGTTTCTTGTGACTTTTCTTGCGACTTTTCCCTACCATTCGTTGAAGAGAAGAAAATGAAGTCATAATAAACATTAATTCCAGATATGAAAGAAATGTACACAAAAGGATTGAAACATTGTCCAAAATACTTATGGTGATTTTCTAAACATACTTTAGATGTGGCACAAGGCCAGAAGTATGGAGTACCCAGGGAAGATCAAACTCACTATTCATTTGTAATTGATCTAGTGAAACAGGCTTTCTAACCATGTTGAAGTGCCTATATGATGATTTTCTAAGTATAGCCTAGATGTGACACAAGGCTGAAAGTATAGGGCACTTAGTGAGGATCAAACTCACTATTGAGTCATAATTGATCTAGTGAGACAAGCTTTCTAACCATTACATTATGTCATTGTGCCCTTGTCCAAAATACTTATGTATTCAACCAAAACACTTTTTCCTTTTTTCTTTTTTTCTTTTTTTTTTAATCTCTAGTCCCTACTTTTCCTTTTTTTTTTATAACCGTGTCTCTCCAAGCAAGGCATTTTACTGCCACTGTTGTGCAGGGGGTTACATAGGAGGAATGATATGAGGAGTGAGAGGTTGCAGGGGGTGTCAGGAAGAGAGTCCTGATGAGAGTGGGGTGAACAAGGAGGAATGTTATGAGGAGTGAGAGGTTGCAGGGGGTGTCAGGAAGAGAGTAGGAGAGGGAAGAGAGTATTGATGAGAGTGGGGTGGATGTAGAAAAGCATGAGAGAGAGTGGGGTGGATGAGGAGGAATGTTATGAGGAGTGAGAGTTTGCAGGGGGTGTCAGGAAGAGAGTAGGAGAGGGAAGAGAGTACTGATGAGAGTGGGGTGGATGTAGAAAAGCATGATAGAGAGGATGTAAAATACAATACTAACAAGCTTACAGACACATCATGTTGAAACAACAGTTCCTGTACAATCACTGAAGTTAAGCAATTTTAAGCCTGGACAGTACCCAGATAAGTGACTACTTGGAATTATTAGGTGCTGTAAGCTTGGATGTGAAAATGGTGTAATGGATAATGGCTCAGTATTGTTAATTGGAGAGGCAAGTTCCAATCCCAGTTGGGTTTGTTATATTCACTTATACACAAATACCCATGGGAAAAGTATAATCTACTTCTTATCACCCCAGCTATGGGTTAATTAGCAAGAATTGCATCAGTAAATCATTATTGTCTCAAAAAAATTCTTTCAATAAAAAAAAAGAAAAAATAATTTTGGTTTTAAATAACTTGCAATGGGTTGATAAGCCATAAAAAATGAATCAAGCAAGCAAACAATATCAAAAGATGTACAGATAATATGAAAATAAACAGTTATAAATGTAAGTGACAAAACTCCATCAGGTATTTAAGATAAGACATACCTACAGGATGCAATGGATAAATTGTCATCTAAATTGCATTCATACACATGCACACACACACAAATTAAAACACTAACATCTCATTTTAACAGACAGATTTACCAAATATATCTTTAAATACTAAAGAGTAAATTTATTCAGTAAAATTGCCATTGGCTTCACCCACGGACTTCAGACAATTCTAAATCTTTTGCAACTCTTCTGGATGGTCTCCTTGTTAAAGTTGCCAAATGCAGCCATAATCTTTGCCTTCAGTTCCTGTTTGGTGTTATAATAAATTTTGTTGGCCTCTTGCTCAACTGAGCCACACACATAATAATCAAAGGGGTTGCAGGTCGGGGAGTCGGGTGGCCTAATGTAACAGGAATGTGATTGCAAAAATTGCCTGACATCTATGACTGGGCTCTCCTGCTTGTGTGGCATTGTGTAGAGTCCTGTTGCCAGACAATGGGTTTTTCAGCAGCCACCCTCTTCACCCAGGGTTGCACTACATCTCCCCAAGGCACCTGATGTAGACCTCTGTGTTGAGTCTGAGCCTCTGTGAGAAAATGGATGGAGGCATAATGTTACCATCACTAGTGATCACTTCAAACGCTTTCATAGGCACCATTAGACTCACCAAACTCTTTCTGAATCCTTTGCAAAGTCCTCAGAGTGACACCCAAACATTCTGAAATGTTTGTATTGAAGCTTCTGGCTTGAATGCCAAGCAGTACAGCATGCCATTTCCAAATTTCAGCACAAAATTAATGGCAACAATGTTACAACTTCTTACAAATCTAGGTTTTACATGATGGCACATGATCTACAGAGGCATGTTCGTGTTAATAGTATTCTGAAAGTCAACAAAAAATATTAAGGCTCCACCTTACAAATGATACAATTCAGGTTTCACCTGATGAGATACGATTCATATCTTGATTGCAAATCAGTTTACCTCTTCTTCTTAATTTAATCCGTTAATTAGCTCTTTATATGCATAAATTGCCTTTTGGGACCTTTTCTTCTTCTATGTGCCATGTTCCTTCATGGCATTGGAAATTATGGCTCTCCACAATGTCCTGTCCTTTGTAGCTCTTAATAAATTAATCTTTTCGATATCTCTCCTAAACCTTGTTCCACCATCCATTTGCTGAAGCTCCCTAGGTAAGTTATGCATTGTTTGCCTCTTTCCCTCTTGCATAAAATATGTCTTGTAGTATCAAATTTTCCAAGCCCTCCTTCCTCATTATGTGGCTGATAAATTTCAATTATTTTTTTCCTGTTAACTATGAATATTCTTTTCATTTGTATTTTCTTTAGAGCATCATTGTTGTTCACATGTTCAGTTCATGGTTTTTTTAGCACCCCCTTGTAAAACCACATTTCTGTTATTTCAAGCCTCTTCTTCACCAGTGAGGAGATTGTCTAGCACATAAGAAAACTGATATTACATAAGAGTTCACTATTCTTTTCTTAGTTTCTAATTAAACTTTTCTGTTTTTTAATACTTTGAAATGTGTGTTGTGGTACAGTAGATATCAACTTGGAATCACAAATCAAGGAGCCAAGTTCAAATTCCTGTTGAATTCCTTGCATTCAATTATGCTCAAATATCATTGGAAAAGGGTATTAATCCATCTCTTCCATCCAGTTATAGGTTAAATAATAGGACAGATTGGGTTTCTATAGCCTTGGCTGGCAACCAGTCTACCACAGAAAGCAATGGCAACCTACTGTGGGATAATCTTCTGCCCGGTCAGTCAGGTCTCTTTCAAGACATGATTGCCAAAAGCATGTATCATGTATAGCACTTAAACTGAAAACATTGCTCAATTTTTAAAAGCATCTTTTGCTATCCTGATGCACAGACAAATTTCAGTGTTGCTCTTTCTGCCTTCTGTTAAAACACTTCCCACAACTGCAGTTAAAAATGAAATTGTACAGTGAAATTAAATATTTCTTCAAGAAATAAGTTACGTGCCAGTAATTATATACCAGGAAAAGAAAAAATATTAGTTTCTCAAATAAATTATCTCTTCAATAATATTTTAATCTAATAGCAGTTCCAGTGGTAAAATAGAAAACTTGAATTGGGTCATAGAAACAAACATTTTAACAGTTAACAATACCAATTTTAAATATCTGTTGAGTGACACATCACCACAAGTTGATAAAGAGAAGGACATCAATCAACAAGTTACACAATTTCCCACATAACCAGCAAGACAATAAAAAGGTTTGGTATCAGTCAACGTGTTATACAAAGTTACACAAGATAGAAAGCAAAAATGATTTATATGTTAAGACAAATAGTTTTGCACCTGAGTAAAAATGCTTGCATTTTTAATTCATTTTCTAAAGTGTATTTCTACTGATAAATATTGTTTTGAGTCAACCACGTAGATTATTGATAGACGCTTTAAAAATCTGAGATGAGTCATTCTCATTTCAAGTATTCTTTGGATTCTACTTAACTTATTTATGCACCTTGACTTTTCTGGACATAAGGGAACATGGCTATCCACAATTTCATGTCCATTGTAGGATTTAGTAAATAGTTTGTTTTCTCAGTCTTTCCCAATTCATATTCTACAATCATTTACATAAGCTCATTAAAAAAAGTTATGCCTTCATTCTATCTTGCGAGTGTCAAATTTCCTTATCACACTTTCCATATTAACTGTTCTAGAAATTCCAACTCTCTCTTCCTGATGTTAAGTGTAAGTGTCCTTTTTGTTTCCATTTTCTCTAAATCTTGGTTGTTGCTCACATGTTTGGTCCATGATATTGTCAGTATCAAATTTTCAAAGCCCGCTTTCCTCATTATGTGCCCTAGAAATTCCAACTCTCTCTTCCTGATGTTAAGTGTAAGTGTCCTTTTTGTTTCCATTTTCTCTAAATCTTGGTTGTTGCTCACATGTTTGGTCGATGATATTGTCAGTATCAAATTTTCAAAGTCCGCTTTCCTCATTATGTGCCCTAGAAATTCCAACTCTCTCTTCCTGATGTTAAGTGTAAGTGTCCTTTTTGTTTCCATTTTCTCTAAATCTTGATTGTTGCTCACATGTTTGGTCCATGATATTGTCAGTATCAAATTTTCAAAGCCCGCTTTCCTCATTATGTGCCCTAGAAATTCCAACTCTCTCTTCCTGATGTTAAGTGTAAGTGTCCTTTTTGTTTCCATTTTCTCTAAATCTTGATTGTTGCTCACATGTTTGGTCCATGATATTGTCAGTATCAAATTTTCAAAGCCCGCTTTCCTCATTATGTGCCCTAGAAATTCCAACTCTCTCTTCCTGATGTTAAGTGTAAGTGTCCTTTTTGTTTCCATTTTCTCTAAATCTTGATTGTTGCTCACATGTTTGGTCCATGATATTGTCAGTATCAAATTTTCAAAGGCTGCTTTCCTCATTATGTGCCCTAGAAATTCCAACTCTCTCTTCATGATGTTAAGTGTAAGTGTCTTTTTTGTTTCCATTTTCTCTAAATCTTGGTTGTTGCTCACATGTTTGGTCCATGATATTGTCAGTATCAAATTTTCAAAGCCCGCTTTCCTCATTATGTGCCCTAGAAATTCCAACTCTCTCTTCCTGATGTTAAGTGTAAGTGTCTTTTTTGTTTCCATTTTCTCTAAATCTTGGTTGTTGCTCACATGTTTGGTCCATGATATTGTCAGTATCAAATTTTCAAAGCCCGCTTTCCTCATTATGTGCCCTAGAAATTCCAACTCTCTCTTCATGATGTTAAGTGTAAGTGTCTTTTTTGTTTCCATTTTCTCTAAATCTTGGTTGTTGCTCACATGTTTGGCCCATGATACTGTCAGTATCAAATTTTCAAAGCCCGCTTTCCTCATTATGTGCCCTAGAAATTCCAACTCACTCTTCCTGATGTTAAGTGTAAGTGTCCTTTTTGTTTCCATTTTCTCTAAATCTTGGTTGTTGCTCACATGTTTGGTCCATGATATTGTCAGTATCAAATTTTCAAAGCCTGCTTTCCTCATTATGTGCCCTAGAAATTCCAACTCTCTTCCTGATGTTAAGTGTAAGTGTCCTTTTTGTTTCCATTTTCTCTAAATCTTGGTTGTTGCTCACATGTTTGGTCCATGATATTGTCAGTATCAAATTTTCAAAGCCCGCTTTCCTCATTATGTGCCCTAGAAATTCCAACTCTCTCTTCCTGATGTTAAGTGTAAGTGTCCTTTTTGTTTCCATTTTCTCTAAATCTTGATTGTTGCTCACATGTTTGGTCCATGATATTGTCAGTATCAAATTTTCAAAGCCCGCTTTCCTCATTATGTGCCCTAGAAATTCCAACTCTCTCTTCCTGATGTTAAGTGTAAGTGTCCTTTTTGTTTCCATTTTCTCTAAATCTTGATTGTTGCTCACATGTTTGGTCCATGATATTGTCAGTATCAAATTTTCAAAGCCCGCTTTCCTCATTATGTGCCCTAGAAATTCCAACTCTCTCTTCCTGATGTTAAGTGTAAGTGTCCTTTTTGTTTCCATTTTCTCTAAATCTTGGTTGTTGCTCACATGTTTGGTCCATGATATTGTCAGTATCAAATTTTCAAAGTCCGCTTTCCTCATTATGTGCCCTAGAAATTCCAACTCTCTCTTCCTGATGTTAAGTGTAAGTGTCCTTTTTGTTTCCATTTTCTCTAAATCTTGGTTGTTGCTCACATGTTTGGTCCATGATATTGTCAGTATCAAATTTTCAAAGTCCGCTTTCCTCATTATGTGCCCTAGAAATTCCAACTCTCTCTTCCTGATGTTAAGTGTAAGTGTCCTTTTTGTTTCCATTTTCTCTAAATCTTGGTTGTTGCTCACATGTTTGGTCCATGATATTGTCAGTATCAAATTTTCAAAGCCCGCTTTCCTCATTATGTGCCCTAGAAATTTCAACTCTCTCTTCCTGATGTTAAGTGTAAGTGTCCTTTTTGTTTCCATTTTCTCTAAATCTTGATTGTTGCTCACATGTTTGGCCCATGATATTGTCAGTATCAAATTTTCAAAGCCCGCTTTCCTCATTATGTGCCCTAGAAATTCCAACTCTCTCTTCCTGATGTTAAGTGTAAGTGTCCTTTTTGTTTCCATTTTCTCTAAATCTTGGTTGTTGCTCACATGTTTGGTCCATGATATTGTCAGTATCAAATTTTCAAAGCCCGCTTTCCTCATTATGTGCCCTAGAAATTCCAACTCTCTCTTCCTGATGTTAAGTGTAAGTGTCCTTTTTGTTTCCATTTTCTCTAAATCTTGGTTGTTGCTCACATGTTTGGTCCATGATATTGTCAGTATCAAATTTTCAAAGCCCGCTTTCCTCATTATGTGCCCTAGAAATTCCAACTCTCTCTTCCTGATGTTAAGTGTAAGTGTCCTTTTTGTTTCCATTTTCTCTAAATCTTGGTTGTTGCTCACATGTTTGGTCCATGATATTGCCAGTATCAAATTTTCAAAGCCCGCTTTCCTCATTATGTGCCCTAGAAATTCCAACTCTCTCTTCCTGATGTTAAGTGTAAGTGTCCTTTTTGTTTCCATTTTCTCTAAATCTTGGTTATGGCTCACATGTTTGGTCCATGATATTGTCAGTATCAAATTTTCAAAGGCTGCTTTCCTCATTATGTGCCCTAGAAATTCCAACTCTCTCTTCCTGATGTTAAGTGTAAGTGTCCTTTTTGTTTCCATTTTCTCTAAATCTTGGTTATGGCTCACATGTTTGGTCCATGATATTGTCAGTATCAAATTTTCAAAGCCCGCTTTCCTCATTATGTGCCCTAGAAATTCCAACTCTCTCTTCCTGATGTTAAGTGTAAGTGTTATTTTTGGTTTCATTTTTTCTAAAATTTTGCCTTTGCTCACATATTTGGTCCATGGTATCTACAATATCTTTCTGTAGAACCACATTTTTGTTGCTTTAATTCTTGTCTTCATTGTTTAAATATTGTCATGTACTGTGATATAAGAAAGTTTTCATAAGTTTGCGACTCTTTCTTTTGTTTTTAACAAAGATCTTTTATTTTATAATACTCTGCTTACTATCTAGAAGGCATTTTTGGTTATCCCAATGCATCTACAGATTTCAGATTTGTTTACTTATTCATAAAATGTTGCTCATAACTCTTCAAGTTTTATTTACTTTTGCTGTGATCTGGTATTGAACCCACAATTCTTTGGGTCAAGTCACTGGATTGCTTTCAACCAATGAAATAAAGGGTTTGGTTCAAAATTCAAATGTATATTACTTGAAGAAGGCCAGAGCATACAACGACCAAAATGTTGTGAACATGACAATAAAGATTAGGACCAGAGTCTGAACAATGTAAATAGTATAAAGAGTTACAATACTTTATCACAGAAATATAAACAGATGTTCATTTCATTTCTGACACAAATTTCATTTTTAACTCACATTCATGTAATCCATGTCACAATTTTTTCATTGAAAGAAAATGCAATAGTTTCTTAATCTATTTCATTGATATACACACAACTTTTGTTCAGCGATTTGTTTTTGATGAAGTATATTGATCTAAACCTAATACAGATCATGCTTAAGATGCATTTATCATAGCATGTCATATAATATACCAAGATGCCATTGCTAGCACTACTTTTGCCAATGACTCAAGTACTTCATCTTTCTAATACAGATCTTGCTTAGAATATCTCTATCACTGCATGTCATGTAACACTAAGACACCGTGACTAGCACTGCTGTTGCCAATGACCAAGGTACTGATTTATTTGAAAATGTTCTTTTCTTACATAATATAGAATTATGCCTCCATTATCTTCGCTGCTTGCCTTGACCAATGTGGGTGGTTATTTGAATATTTACTTTTTTATGTTATATCAAAACGGTTCAACCAACCCTTTTACTGTCACTGACCATGATGTCTTCTTGACTCCCATATATCAGTGCTCCCCCTTCACACCCACTGCTACCAATGTCAAATGTGATGCTTTCTCGCAGACAATATCCTTCCTCTCACATTATATAAAACCTTTTCTCTTCAACTGTTTTACAAGGGTCATCATGATCACTTCATTGACAATCCCCTTCTTTGGCAAAATATACCAATGCTGTTCCTACCTGACTACTGATGCATATGACCATCTACTTTTCTCTGAGTGACGATGTTCTTCTTTCATATATCAAATCACTGATTCACTTCTACCCATATTCCTACCCATGACAATTGTGATTTATTGGTCGACAATCTCTCTCTTACATAATAAATCAATGTTCTTTCCTCTCTGCCAATCACTAACATGATTATTCCGCTCTCTCACACAAAACACCCTTTTTCTTCATCTTTCTCTCTTTCTACTGCACATGCTGAAGGTCATTATTCAGTTGATAATTTTCTCTTGCATAAATTATTTCCTTTATATTTATAATGTTACCATATGTTGTTAATTAAATGATGAAAGATTTCCAATTAGACCGTTTCTATTCAGATTTCTTTTAATTGCTTCTGTCTGGAATTCTTCATTCTAATTTTGGGCTGAGAATAAAACGTTTATACATTAAGCACATATAGCAGGAAATTAACATTCTATTTTTTTTAATCCTTTTTAATTATTGTGAATTTTGTTAACGAGAAGAAATAAATATTCTTATATTTTATTAGTGTTTTTATCTGTGTTTTTTCCAGCCACACTTGCAACAATGGCTGACAATAAAATCAGTGAAGAAATTGAATGATTCTGATGAATATAATTATTATATTGAATCAACTGCAAATTTGGTTCACTGTGTTGTGCTAGATAATCTTTCTCACTAGAATCTAGTTTACACATTTATAAGTGTGTTATTCACTTATGCATTGAATATTACTACCACATCTGGTCTGGTGTGTTAGTTAAGTATTTAGAGATTCTCAATAAAAGCCAAAGAAGAATCTGCAATATTATCATTCCAATATCAGGCATCTCGACTTCAGTCACTTTCCCATTGCCATGAAATAGCTTCCATGTATCTTTTCTATAAGTATCTTCATGATAATTGTTCTAATGAGGTTTTCTCTTTGGTACCACAACTTTACAAATTTAAGGGCAGTACTAAATTGGCAGCTAGGTCTCATTCTTTTACAGTTGAAATTGCTAGATGTAATCATAAGTTCTCTTCTCTGGTACTTCTTGTTTGTCAACCTCCAACCTCTTGCTTTTCAGTCAACTTTGATCTTTAAAAAGTTAAATGCAGTGTCTATTGTTTTTTGTTTTTTGTATTCTTGTACCTGTTCTTTTATTGTTCTCCCTTTTTAAGAATATTTTTCTTTTTCTCACATTCTCTCATACTCAGAAACCCCTTGTATATTAGTGACTTTATTGCCCTGATGGTCAGAAATGATTAAACAAAAGTTCACCTATGTCCTCAATACCCCCACTAATCAATAAATTTGAGTTCCTCACCTCCTCAGCGGACAAGGCTGAATGCATTGCTTGCAGATTCTCAACCAATTCAAAACTGAACTTGTCTGGAGTTTCTACACCCAACTCCCCACCTAGAACTGAGGCTCAACTGAATGACGTCCACATTACACTCTCACTGGTCTCTAACATAATCTCAAAACTTGACCCTCACAAAGCGAGCAGAGGGGACGGAATCCCAATCATAGTCTTAAAGAAATGTGCTCCTGAACTCTCCTCTGTCCTTTCTAAGCTCTACAACTTCTGCCTATCTACTTCCTGCTTTCCTGCCTGTTGGAAATCTTCCTCTATAGTTCCTATATTTAAAAACACTGGAGAACCCATGGACCCTGCAAATTACCTCCCTCTCAGCCTTCTTCCGATCTTTGGCAAAGTGTTCGAGGCCATTATCAATGCCGAGGTGGTTCAGCATCTCACAGCACACAGGCTCCTCTCGGACAAGCAGTATGGTTTCCGCTTCACCAGGCCTACTGCTGATATGCTAACGACCATCACCGAGTATATATACCAGGCTCTCGACAAGAATGGCGAAGCCCAAACTGCTGCCTTAGATATCTCTAAAGCGTTTGACAGAGTTTGGCATGCTGGCCTTCTATGCAAACTGTGGAGCTATGGTATAACTGGGCATTTGTTTGACCTAATCCAGTCTTTCCTCTCTAATCACACACTGAAGGTGGTATTAAACGGACATGCCTCCCAGAACTACCATACGAACATGGGTGTCCTAGGTCCTATCCTAGGTCCTACGCTCTTTCTGATGTACATTAATGATCTCCCTGATACCATATGATCTCAAGTAGGTATGTACACCAATGACACCACAGTTTATTCTCGCCTTGATCAAAAATCTGGTGTGGGCGACAAAGCTAACCTTGCAGCCGAGCTTGAAAAGGACCTCCAATCCGTAGTGGATTGGGGTAAGAAATGGCTTGTAAATTTTAATACTTCTAAAACAAAGCTGCTATCAATTAACCATCATAGAAAATCACACCTACCTCCCATTAGCATGGACCAGGCTTGCCTCCCAGAGAGTAAAACACTATGCCTCCTTGGTCTCACACTTTCAGCGGACCTCAAGTGGAATGATTATATCGAATCCATTGCTAAATCCGCTGCTATGAAAGTCAGTTCTCTGTGCAGGGCCCGGAAGTTTTTTTCCGTCTGAATCTATCCTGCATGTATATAAATCTACCATCTGCCCGTGCATTGAATACTGCTGCCACATCTGGTCAGGTGCCCCTGCTTTTCTCCTCAGGGTTCTTGACAAAATATAATGGAGAGTCTGTAATGTGATCGATACTGACTTGGCAGACTGGCTGCAGTCTCTCTCACCGACATGATGTGGCTTCCCTGTTGTCTCTTCTATAAATACTTTCACAGCTTCTGCTCCAATGAACTTAGATCACTGGTGGTCCCTAGGTACAAATTTGCTTGAGATACTAGATTAGCAACTAGGTCCCACCCTTTTACAGTGAAACTGATAAAATGCAACTGCAACTTCTACTCCAACAGTTTCTTTTCTTGCACTTCCCAACTGTAGAATTCCCTTCCACACGATTGCTTCCCCGACGGCTACAATCTCCAGGAGTTTAAATGTAAGGTCAATAGACACCTCCTAACACACTAACTCGCATCCATTCTTTCTCAAACACTCTTCTCATCTACCCAACCCCCATCCTTGGTATCCTTACCCATCTATCACCCTCCTTCTGACATTTCCTACACTAACCACTCCTCCTCTTTACCTTCCCCTATGTAGCCCCATGCGCAATAGTGGCAATGGAATGCCTTGCTTGGGGTGAAATGATTAAAAAAAAATCTTACTCTTGTGAATTCAATCCTCACTGGGTGCACTGCAATTTTGACACAAGACTTAAATACCTATTGTATGACTAATAACTTCATCAGAATCTTTCAATTTCTTTGTTGATCTAATTTGCATGTGTCTGAATTAATATTCCTTAACAGGAGTATCCCTGCAGTCAAAATTGATGGCAAAATATTTAAGAGGATTAATAGCTTTTTCCTCATAGGTTATCCCCCCACAAAGCATGACAGGAGAAAATATAGATAGATAGATAGATAGATAGATAGATAGATAGATATGCAAGTAAATACACAACAATCTTTATTATAATAGAGAGGATTATCTCCTGTCACATTCAGGGGTGGGATAACCTGTGATGAAACAGCTAATAATTCTTTCAAATGTTTTGCTGTCATTTTTTACGGCAGGGGTACACTTAGATACAAATGAATACACAACAGCCTTTATTATTATATTCTTCACTTCTCGATAACATAATTATTGCAGAAAATAAACTAATAAGGTGCTGTTAAAAAGCAAACACATGGCAAGAGCTTTAATAACCGGCAGCAAAGAAAATGACCTGAGCTGACACTGCCTCACCATTTTGTTTCTCTCTCCATGAGCGTAACAAGAAAGAAATTATATATACAATTTTTTTTTCATTTTTAAATGTGTTATATTATGTGACCCAGGTTTCTACCATCTGGTGAACACTCACGTAATGAAGATTTTTTTATGAATAGACAATTTTCAAAATTAGAACAAGTTATAACATTTTCCTCCATTCTAATAGGTATTTTTTTTTTTGGTATTTTTTGTATGGTTACATGGAATAACATAATAGCTAACTTTTCTTCCTGGCACAATTGCTACTGTTGTAAGGTGTGAAAACTGAAATTCAAATAGTTAAAGAAAAACTGAAGACACCAGCAGATGATTGAAACTGAGGTTGCATAAAATAACTCATTTACAAATGAAAAATATTGAAAAATTCTATAATATAATTGGATTGAACACTTTTTAATGCAACTGTGTACTGGTCTAATTTAATTATGACCAAAAACTAAGTAATTAAATAATTATATATATATATATATATATATATATATATATATATACTAGCAGTATAGCCTGGAGTTGCACTGGTGTAATGAAAGCTTTAAAACTAATCCATTGTCCTGGAGCTCAGACTCTTTGGACGTAGGCACGAAACACTAAAAAGCAATAATTGTTTCCAGTTAAAGCAAAACCGTAGACTGAAAGAAAAATGAACAGCTGTAAGTGAAATTTTGATTTCCTAGTATTGATATCAAATAAGTATTTTCGTCGTAAACTGAATTTTGAAGGCTAAATAAGTCCTCTGAGTAAATGGTATCATGGCTGAGACTAAGGACTACAATTATACCTACTTAGAACCAAACCCGAAGCAAAAACTAAAATAAAAGGGCTGAAAAAATACAGACATACAGGCAGATAAACAGACACACATGCACAAACATCTTGCCTTTTATATATATATATATATTATCGATTTTCTGCACTATTGTAAGAACTGCAACCTTGAAACTTCTGAATATCGTTTCTTATGTCTTTGTATATGAGTGTATCAAATTTGATTAAAATCGGACCACTTGTTCTGTAACCTGATTTTTTCAGTTATCAATTTTTGATATTTATCAGGGTGTACCTCGACACAAAACATAGCTAATAACACTCACTGACACTTATAGTACAATTGTGTAAATTTTCAAGAAAATCAGTTCAGCCGTTTCGGAGTCTATAGGTAATGGGCACACACACACAGACACACACACACACACACACAGACAAAGTTCCATTTATAAATAAGTTTAGATATAGATGCACAACAGTTTTTATTTTAATAGAGAGGATAGTATTTCTATTTATATGTTCACATCTATTTTAGCTTGATCCAGTCATTGTAAGATTGGTCCAAATTTTGATCCAGTCATTGTAAGATTGGTCCAAATTTTGATCCAGTCATTGTAAGATTGGTCCAAATTTTGATCCAGTCATTGTAAGTTTGGTCTAAATTTTGATCCAGTCATTCTAAATCCACTATATACATACATTCAACAGACAGCCACAAAAATTTAAGAGTCTCATCATGTCATGAGTCCTGTCATTCATTTTGGTCATAAGAGAAAATTATGTACTGCAGCCATAACATCAGCAGTGAGTCTAAGACAAGACGGCCTGACAGGATCTCTCTTTTATCAGGTTGGTTTTGAATTCAGGGTTTTCTTCTTTCAGTCAGGCTGTCACCTCATGGAAAGACAGCCAGTCAGCCAGCCCACCCTAATTTTAAACTATAGTTATTAGAAGTAAAGATGGATTCGTTAGTTGAATCCCAAGAATATTTGTGTGAAAGTGAATGTAATAAACTTTGCTGGCTCAACTATATTTCATTTCTTACTCACTAACCATTACACTATCTCCACATCCAGACTTAACAGATTGCAAGAGATAAATGAAGGTGAAAATTTATCAAAGTCAACAAAAATTAAACCAGCCACTTCCCTCTTTGTCTTTTTCTATTTTTGTTTTTTGTTTATTTTATTTATAAGATATTTTATTTTAAAAAGCTTTAAAAATATGAACATGCTTACAACACCCAATAAATTGTTGTGTCATTTGAGAGGAAATCGTGTGGTTTGATTGGCATTTATTTTATCATCAACTTTTCTCTTATCAATCCAATCCAAACAATTTTGACTGATAAATTTTATGAATTTAATAAGACAGAAGTTGCGACCTGAAAGAATCTCACTTGATCAAAACTATAGAAGAAAAAACTGAAAGAAAATGTATTTTGATGAAAAAGATCCAAGTTCAAATCTTACTGGTTCCAATGAAAAATTTCTGATTCTTAGCTAAATATGAGGAAAGACTAACATAGATAATGTCGGTCAGTTAAGTACCATACATGATACACGCTTGGGCAATCATGTCTTGAAAGTGACATGACTGATTGGACAGAAGATTATTATGCAGTAGGTTGCCATTACAACCCTGTAAATCTCAAAGATTCTAATATGCAATTTATTGAAAACATTAAATTTTAAATTACGAAATAAAATTACATGGAAGTCAATTTACAAACATGAGAAAGGAACTGTAAATAACTAAAATAATCATCACATCTTTATTTCAATCACTGTATTTTAGCGAGTATGTTCTTCAGCATTCCTCAAGCCAAATAAAAGATAAATTTATTTAGTTTTATTAATAACAAGTTCAGTATCTTTTGCTTCACTGACAGCAAAAGATGATCAAGTTTTAAATTCAAATTGTCTGTTCATTTAAAATGCTATCTTTATTAAAAAATATATCCTGTTTAAATACAGTAGTCATAAAAATTACTTTGAATACTCTTTTCCTGTTATCCAGAGGTTGTTGTCAGACAGAAAGGAAAATGAAAAATCTCACAAAACAAATATCCAATACAATTTAATTCAAATTGTGTGTATTTTTTCCAAGTGTTGATGTATATTCTAATTCAATGACAGACTAAAAATATTTCTAAAAAGTTAAAAAAGAATTAAAAAAGAATTCTATTTAAATAATTTCTGAAAAGTTCAGTTGAATCAAATAATCACCTGTATCACTTAAATCATTTTAAATATCTTTTAATTAAATTAATTAAATCAAATAATTAATCAAATAAGATTTTATTGCTTATCCCAAGGGTAGGGTTTGTCTAGGCTTGATGGGAAGGGAATATATTATCTGTTATTGTATTTCAAACTCAATCAAATTGTGTGTGTGCATGTGTTTATGTGTATATTAAATAATATGTAAGTCACTTACACACACCACAATGTAGGCATATACATTGCATGCATGCAGACAAACTCGCACAGAGAAAAATCTATGTTATAGAAAAGGCATGTGGAAGCAACTTTACAGCAGTAGGTAAGTGGCTGAAGCTGAGCCACCAGATCAGGACTAATAATATTGCTGATTTTTGTTTAGATTTTATCAAAAATCTCTAAATTTATAACAGGAACATTTAACCATATGTGGCAGCAATATTCTAAGCATGGACAAATAGTAGACTTATAGATATGTAAGATAGATTCTGGAGAGAAAAGTTGTCTCACCAAACACGGTGAACTGACTTTCTTAGCAACTAACTCAGCAGTGGAGTCAATATAGACTTTCCACTTTATGCACGGCTGAGAATGTTACCCTGAGAAGGTGTAACATGCCACTTCCCTGGAGGGTTAGTATCAACCAAGAGAAGTAGAAAGAGGTTTCTCATCTAATGAATAATTAATGACATTTCACATCAGACAACCATTTTTTACACTAATTTTTCTGTGTGTTGTACTCTTGCAGGATCATGACTCTCCACAGCTTTTTAATCTTTTGTAGTTCTTAAGAATATTTGTTTTTTTACTATTGTTCATATTCCTTTTCTGGCAATCTATTTACACAAGCTCATAAGGTAGGTTATTCACTATTTCATTCTGTCCCTCTTGCTTTCAGTATATCATGTGAGTGTCAAATTTTTCCAAACCCCCTTTTCTCATTTGTCTTCCAGTAATTTCAACTGTTTCTTTTTAAGTATAAGCATTCCTTTTTTTTTAATTTTCATTAAAATTTCCTTGCTGTTCACATGATTCATTTATGATATTCTCAGCATCCATCTGTAGAACCATATTGTTATCTCTGTTATTCATATTTACTAACTTTATTAGTGTACTTGCTATTTTAAACAGTGAAACACACACACACGCACACACACATACACACACACACACACTGCCAGCCATAATTATTAGCCCACCCCAATTTTTTAAAAGAAATGATTTATTTCATACTATTTTTAGCATTTATTGCCAAATGGATAATTCTAAATGAAAATAGAATGGTTCTTTTGTTATTATTACTTAGCAAAAATTTACAAGGCAAGGAAGCAAAGATGAACTCACCCGAATCACCTTAAATTTTCTTCATTTTTTTCATTGATAAAACTGCAATATAGGTAATTATTAAATATTTATAAATTCATTTGATGCACGTTTTTGTGCAGTATTAACAAAAGAACTGTTCTATTTTCATTTACAATTATTCACTTGGCAATAAATACTAAAAAATAGTATGAAATACATAATTTGCCTAATAATTATGGCTGGTAGTGTATATATATATATATATATATATATATATATATCGCAATTTTTCTAAAGAATAACATTAAACATTTTTTTAATAGTTACCCATATTTGTGGAGGTACTCCATTTATTTATTTATTTATTTATTTATTTTCATCTACCAACCTGAATATTCAAGAAATCTTATTAAAGAAAAATGTGCTCTCCAGTAGAATAAAGAAATGGAGTGTCTACTCAAATATGGCAGATGTGCATTGTGGTACAGTGGATATCAGCTCAGAATGAGAAATCGGGGAGCCGAGTTCGAATTCCTTTTGAATTCCTTGCATTCACTTACATGCAAATACCCTTGGGAAAGGTATTAATCCGACACTTCTCCCTCCAGCTATGAGTCAAATGGCAGGACAGATTGGGTTCTATAGCCTTGGTTGGCAACCAGTTTACTGCAGAAAGGTAATGGCAATATACTGCAGGAAATTCGTCTGCCCAGTTAGTCATGTCACTTCGAGACATGATCGCCCAAGCGTGTATCATGTATGGCACTTAACTGACTCAAATATGAGTATCTATAAAAATAACATTTTAAATAATGAAACACACACACATACAGAGTGTTGAGTTGTGATAATTTTTGGTGCCAAGATTGTTGCATTTTAAGTAGTTTTACTGATAAAACAAGGTACTTTTGCAAGCATTTTTTTTATTGCAAAGTGCTCAATATTGAGGTGGAGATAGTGTTGATAATTTTAATGCAAAGAATTTGTCACTTTAACAGAGCAGGTTCATGTTGACTTCAAAGTTTTGTTAGGACACCGTTATGAAGTCTTCACTCTACATATGCTGGGCTTTTTTATAGCAAAAAAACATAATTCCAATGAGTGAAGACATCATAATGGTGTCCTCACAAAACTTTGAAGTCAGCATGAACCTGCTCAGTTAAAGTGACAAATTCTTTGCAATAAAACTATATATACAGCTCAAAAAAATTAGCGGAACACTTTTTAATCAGAGTATAGCAACCTATCAGTCAAACTTTTGAGATATTGATCTGGTCAGTTAAATAGCAGAGGGGATTGTTAATCAGTTTCAGCTGCTTTGTTGTTAATGAAATCAACAACTGGTGCTTCAGAGGGGCAACAATGAGACACCCCCACAAAACAGGAATGGTTGAGGCCACTGATACTTATTTTCCCTTCTCATCTCTTTTGGCTGATTTTTTACTGACTGACTTTCTACTGCTGTAGTTTTTCATTTGTCCTGGATCAACATCTGCGTTGATAGCATGGTGCGGTACCTGGACGCTAAAGAGGTTGCACAAGTAGTGCAACTCCTCCAGGATGGCACATCAATAAGTGCCGTTGCAAGAAGGTTTGCTGTGTCTCCCAGCACAGTCTCAAGAGCATGGAAGAGATTCCAGGAGACTGGTAGTTATTCCAGGAGAGCTGAACAGGGCCGTAAAAGATCATTAAACCCGCAGCATGATCGGTATCTGCACCTTTGTGCAAGGAGAAACAGGATGAGCACTACCAGAGCCCTACAAAATGAACTCCAGCAGGCCACTGGTGTTAATGTTTCTGACCAAACAACCAGAAACAGGCTCCATGAGAGTGGCCTGAGAACCCGACATCCTGTAGGGGGCCCTGTGCTCACTGCCCAGCACTGTAGAGCTTGATTGGCATTTGCCTTGGATCACCAGAATTGGCAACTACGCCACTGGCGCCCTGTGCTCTTCACCGATGAGAGCAGGTTCAATCTGAGCACATGCAACAGACATGAAAGGGTCTGGAGATGCCAGTTTGGTGGTGGGTTAGTGATAGTCTTGGGAGGCATATCCCTGGATGGATGCACAGACCTCTACAGGTTAGATAATGGCACACTGACTGCTATTAGGTATTGGGATGAAATCCTTGGACCAATTGTCAGAACCTACACTGGTGCAGAGGGACCTGGGTTCTTCCTGGTCCACGACAATGCCTGACCTCATGTGGCTAGAGTATGCAGGCAGTTCCTGGAGGATGAAGGAATTGATACCATTGACTGGCGCCCACATTCACCTGACCTAAACCCAATAGAACACCTCTGGGACATTATGTTTTGGTTTATCCTGTACTGCCAATTTGCCCCTCAGACTGTCCAGGAGCTCAGTGATGCCCTGGTTCAGATCTGGGAGGAGACCCCCAGGACAGCATCCATTGTCTCATTAGGAGAATGCCCCGACATTGTCAGGCATCCATACAAGCACATGGGGCCACACAAACTACTGAGAATTATTTTGAGTTTCTAAATGACATTTTGGCAAAATTAACCTGTCTGCTGCATCATTTTTTGACTTTTATTTTTGGGGTGTCTTTGATTTTCTGCCTGTATAGGATGATCATTTTCATTTCTAGAAAATTATGTGGCATTATTTAGTTACTAATACATCACCTACTTATTATCAGGAAAGATATTCAAGATCATTTTCCCCTGTTTAGATATGATGTGTTTTCAAAGTGTTCGTCTAATTTTTTTGAGCAGTGTATATATATATATATATATATATATATTGTGTGTATTTTGGTAGCATTTTTTCATTAATACAGTTTTCATTGAATAATATAGACAAGCTTTGTCTATTTATTTTGTGTATTTACTTGTTTATTATCATGTGTTATTAACAGAGTGGAGTTATACGAGAAAATTAAACATGTCCATTTTTTGTGTCGCACATGGCTGCAGGCCGAGAAGAAATGGTGGTAGTGGATTTTTGGTTAATTGAGTGTATAGTGGCATGAGGGGATTGGTCTGGGGACTGCTACTACTATGGGTGTAGGGGGTAAGTATAATAACTATGACCTCTCCCATCAATTGAAGTATGTTAGTGAAGGTGTCGAAATTTATTTTATTTAGGTTAAGGTTTAAACTGTTTGATGTAGATAGCTTCTAGAATTTTAAGTTTTTGTTTATTATTTTCTTGTCTAAGTATATGCATATTTTCAGCAAGTGTTTTCCTAAGAAGTGTGTGTTGATAGCCGTGGTGTTTTAAATGTCGGAATATGTTAGAATTTTCATTTAAGTGCAATGTAAGTCTCCGCGAAAGCGAGTTAGTAGTATGTCCAATCTCGGTATTATTTAGTTTGTTAGAGATACATTCTCGAAAGGGGCATTTAAATTTATACACTACATTGTTTTTTTGCAAATCGCTAACAGTGGGGGAGGAGTCGTGGACAATTGAGTTGGATGTTGTGGATTTAGCGTAATATATGATAAATTTAATTCTTTTGTTGGGGTCTGTCGGAGAGATATTAGTGTTTATGAGTTTTTTTAGGATATTTTCATCTAGTTGGTAGTTGGCGTGCATTTGGCTACGATATAAGAGAGTGATATGTTTGGGGTTGATTGGGCTATTTTCTCGTATAACTCCACTCTGTTAATAATTTAAATGTTCTATGTTCACTGAACATTAAATGTTCATCCTTTGATAATGGCTTATGTAAGCCAAAAGCTTGGACCTGATAAAAAAATCAACAATTTTTGCGATTTCTTGTCGTCTTTCCATGACAACACTATCAAGCTAATCAGATCATACGAAAGGATCTTACACAAAATAAATAGACAGAACTTGTCTATATTATTCAATGGAAACCTGTATTAATATATACATAATGTCCTACATCTATGGCATTATTTAAAGTTTCATGTATTATGCAATCATCAGGTGGCATATTTTACACTCTCCAAGTCATGCCATAGACGGTAGGACAATATGTACATTTATTAATATCTATATAATACAACTCTGTTCATACATTGAGCACTGTTTTATTAACATCTGAATAATAATACCATACATATGTACACCCCCCTCCTCATATGTACACCTCCCCTCCTCATATGTAATTCATGTCACTATATATATATATCATAATTACATCTTGATTGTCCCCAAAAACCTGAAACTGGCTGCAATCCAGGTTTCATACACATAAGGCTTCCAGAATCCTTGGTTAAAATTTTCTCAGAACATTCATGCCCCAGATTAGAGCAAGGTGTATGAAACCTGGGTTGTGACCAGTTTCAGGTCTTTGGGAATGGTCAAGATGTCATTATAATAATATTTAGCTCTACCACATTGTGTGGTATTAAGCACTTTGTATCTTAGTGTACCCTTAGTAGTTTTTTAACTACAAGTTCCTATTCTGTGTATATATATATATATATATATATATATTGATTGATTGATTGATTGATTATTACTTAGTTTTTGGTCATAATAAGGTTAGACCAGTGCACATTTGTATTAAAAAGTGTTCAATACAATTATATTATAGAACTTTTTAATATTTTCCATTTTTAAGAATTATTGTGCAACCTTGGTTTCTACCATGAGTAGTGTCTGCAGGTGACATTTAATAACTGATTTTACCATTTACTGTTCTTCTTTTTAAAAATGTTAAACAGTAAAATCAGTTATTAAAAATCGTCTGAAGACATCACTCATGGTAGAAACCTAGATTGCATAATAACTTGTTTAAAAATGGAAAATACATATATATATATATATATATATATATATATATATATGAGTGATGTTGACCTCAGTGTCCACATTTATATTTTTACATATATATATATGTGTAAAAATATAATTGTGGACACTGAGGTCAATACCAAGTAGCAACTATCTGTTTCATGCTTAACACAATCTTATTATTGATTATTTAATTATTTGTTGTTGATTATTTTTGTTACATTTATTTGTGTTTATTTCTGCATTTGTAGTTTGTTATTTACTTGTTTATTATCATGTGTTATTTTATTTGTTTAACTAAAAGTATTGGCTTTGTTTAAAGTATATTATGTTATTGACAAAGTCAATACTTTAAATTAAAAAAATAAAATAACAAACCTCAAAAAAAAAAAAATTCTAAATAAATAAAATAAAGGTCATATTATCTAAAAACTAATTTGAGAAAATGTTCCAAGTATGGACAGTGGAATGAGAACCCTCTATCTTCCTGGATTGAATAAAGGGTTTGATTGTTTTGTAAAAAGTCACAAAAACAAGAATAATAATGCCTTTGAACAATACTGTGTTAGACACTTATTCTTCTCAACACTAATCATTGAATGCTTATTATATACCAATATATATATATATTGTTTTTATATGTAACATGATCTCAGCAGCACAATACCTCTATTTACTTCAAGATGAGGTCGACTGTGTTTGCTCACTGGCAATCTGTGTTCAAAACCAAGTGTCGGCAGTGACACTTTATTCTTATATCATAGGTTAAAACTTTCAAGAAAAGCATCATCTACAATAGGCACCTGAAAAATGACAGAGGCTACTACAGTCAAAATCTTGTGATTATAATAACCAAGTTGAGGTTACTAGTTCAAATAAATCACTGAATAATATGTTTTAGGGCTAAACTTAAATAAAATAGGGTAACATAAACAAAACTGTGGTGAGTTTAAAATTTATGTAGGACTCAGAATGATTATAATATAAGAGTTCAAACGCAATCCAAAACTATTTTTGAAAAACTATCATTGTTTAATCTCTGCCTTCAGGTACAATCTGAAGAAATTCTTATAAGAATATTCTTTCCCAGAAGAATTCTCTTTGCCCTCATCCAAAATTATTTCTGAAAAATTGAATTAACATTTACATCCACAATTAAAAACTTTTTGCCCAAAATTAGGATACATGACTTTGATATAAAATCAACTTTTAAAGACAGACTTTGATGAGCCGAAATATTTTAATCAGTGACATGTAGAAAGAATGGCAAATCACAAAGAACAAACCAAAAATTAACTTTTGTTGTCATATCTGGGCAGGAACTACCCAATCCTCATTTTCCAGCCTTGACAGAATTCAAATTTTTTCACATGGTCTTGTGGATGATGAACTATTTTCTACCTTGCAGCTCCTTTCTCACTGATGAAAAGCTGCTAGCCTTTTTTTTTGTTGTTGTTTTTTTTTTTTAATCGTATCACTCTGAGCAAGGCGGTAATGCCACTGATGTGCAGGGGGCTACATAAGAGTAAAAAAATTAAGTAGAAGAGAGTGAAGAGGAAGACGAACCAGTTAGAAGGGAGCAAGAGAAGGATGGGAATACAGGTGTGATGACAGGTTGCAAAGGTGGAGAGAAAGGAAAGGATATACGGGGTGGTAAAAGAACTAGAGTCAAGTGGTTAATAGATGAGTATTGACATTGCATTTAAATTCCTGGAGGTTGTAGCCGTCAGAAAAATTCCTGGAGGTTGCTGCTTTATCACTATATCCATGGCAAATGTTTTGTCAAGATCCATTCTTTAATGCCACCAGTTCAGACTTTTACAACCAAATCTAGCCATGCTACATTCACAGGCTCGAATCACCCTCATTCTCTATGTATTTCATTTGTAAGCAGTACAAATGGCTTCTTCTCAAGAACAGCCACTTTGTGGAGCAATCTCCCACAGAGATGGTTTCCTGAACACAATAATATTAATCCCTTTAAGTCTTAGGTTAATTGTTATCTATCCTTCTCATAATCATCACTACCTACTTCCTCCTTTTATGTTCTTATTCAGCAACCTCTACTTTGTTCGGAGCTTGGACCCTGTATTAAGTGAATATTAGTATAAAAAATGACAACTTCTGTCATGGAACAACACCCGTGCATCACAGAGTCAGAAGTATTTAAGCAGGTAAAGTAACCTTCATTTTGATATGTGAGATGCTTCAATTATGGTCAATAAGAAATGATTCAAGTGACTTCAATAAAGTTCACATTATTATGGCTAGAAGACCAGCTGATAGCATTTCCAAAATAGCATAGCTTGTAGGGTGTTTGTGTTCAGTTGAGTAGCTACAGGTAATGATTCAAAGAGAGAAAAATCCCTTAAACTCCAGCAAAGAATTCAGTGGCAATGATTTATCAATGTGAAAAAAAGTGAATGAAGACCTTTCCCAACAAGTATGAACCAACATAAAAGCTACTATGGCAGAAATTACAAATGGCTTTAATCAAGATAAAAGTAAAAAGGTATCACAATATTCACCAGTACATAGATCCTTGTTTTTTATTGGGTCACATATTCATGATTCAATGAGCATGCAAGCAATAAAATTGGACTTAATACTAATGGAAGAATTTCACCTAATGAGTCTCAAGTTTTATAAGGTGAGCAAGCAGGGCATATATATGTCATCCTAAAGAAGTAATGGCAGTAGAGTGTACTTTGAGAAAATAACAAACTGGTAGAGGAAGTTTAATGTTTGCGAAATTCAGCTGAAAATGACTGATCCTTATCATTTGTGTGAAAAGTAACCCTTACTTCAATATCATTGATGATTAGGTACATTCTTTCATGGCAACAGGTTAATGTGTGGGTAGTGTCACAAATAGTGTCTCAGAATAAGAAATTGGAGCACCATGTTCAAATTTCATTCAAGGTTGTTACACTCATTTACACACAAATATCCCTGGAAAAAGTATGAATCAATTTTCTCACCCCACCTATGGCTTAAATAGTAGGACTTGTATCTAGAAAAATCATTGTTATTCACAAAAATTATTAATGCAATATTTACTGGCCAAAACAAATGGATAGACTTATTTTTACAATAAAAAATATTCTTAATTTTAAATAATTCACAACAGGTTGGCAAGACATAAAAAATTAATCAACCAATCAATCATGGCAGCTATTGCCTACAATAGCAGTGGAGTTTGAAAGTCTTGTAGAATCTATATTTGTTTGGGAAAGGCCAACACCCTATTAGACAAGTGGTCATGTTTTTGTGCATCAGTCTATATATATATATATATATATATATATATATATATATATAATAAAAGTGATATATATATATATATATATATATATATATATATATATATATAAATGTGTGTGTGTGTGTGTGTTGAATATATGAATCGGAATCCGATAAGATGAATAGAATAAATAAAGAACAAGTAGGAAAAAAGTGTCTTTAATCTAACGTGTTTCACTTTTAATAAGCTTCTTCAGAGATTTAATAAGGACAAATTAAATCTCTGAAGAAGCTTGTCATCAGTTAAACATGTTGGATTAAAGACACTTTTTCCCACTTGTTCTTTATTTATTCTTTTCATATATATATATATATGTGTGTGTGTGTGTGTGTGTGTGTGTGTGTGACTTGGATGACTGTAAATTTGTTTACTTCGAAATTATTCATGATAGATATATTGGTAAAGAAGTAAAACATACTAATTCATAAAGTAATTTTAAAAATTATACTTTAGTTGTGGAGCCAATTTCAAGAAAATTTATTTTGTATTGTTACAGCATTTTGATTTTGCTTCTAAAAACATATCTTATTGAAGTAATTCAGGTTGAGTGTAAAACCAGTTTCCAAATTAAGCACCAGATCTTAATTTTCAGGAAAAGACAAGAGTTGAAGATATAACTTTCTTAATTCAAATTTCCTGGGTTAATCTGCGTGGTAAGTGTAATCGTTTCTTATTTATGTATTTTTTTACTAATCTTTTTTGGCGCTTGCTTTCCTGATGGCTACAACCTCCAAGAATTTAAATGCAATGTCAATACTCATCTATTAACCACTGGACTCTAGCTCTCTCCCCACTTTCATATAACCTTCCCTTTCTCTCCACCTATGTATCTGTCATCACACCTGCATTCTCATCTTTCTATTGCTCTTTTCTAACTGGTCTGTACTCCTCACTCTCTTCTAATTAATCTTTTTACAGTTATATAGCCCCCCACACATCAGTGGCATTTCTGCCTTGCTCGGGGTGAAATGATTAAAAAAAAAAAATTTCTTCAAATCTGTTTAAGAATTCCTGAAAATATAACATCATAATGATCAAATATAATGAATTTATCAACACCAACAATTTGAAAATTAGCAAAACCAGAAAAAAAAAAACATTGTTGACTGCTCTGATGTCAGTGATTTACTTTAATAAAAACTTGAATAAAAACCTGACATTTTCACATTTAAAATTTACTGATAACATGCTTTTCAGGGAAAATTACTGAAACTTTCTACAAACTCAAAAGATTACATATTTATATCAAATTCTACGTATAGATTTTTCACTGTTTTTAGAAATTCAACCTTGCACTCTGTTCAAAAACTGGGGTTTGGTGCGTTAAGTACTGACACCAAAAATTAGATCCATAGCCTTTTCCAATTTTTGAGCATTTTTTTTAAAGATTATATGAAAAATGTACAGAAATGCCAAATTTTCATAGGGTTTTATTTACAAACTGACTTCAAAATTTTACTATTTCAAGAATAAATCCAAATAAAGTTGACATTTTTTGAGTTAGGTACATTGAATGTAAAATATATTTAAACCAGAATTCTAATTATGAATCACAAGCAAAATATGCCATTTTTTACAGTATTCAATAAGTGAAAAATGTAAAATTTTTAAAAGATTACAAGAATGCTAACGAATAAATAAGATTGTACTCCATTTGTTAGGCTATAATTATTAAACAAATATAAAAAATTATATAACATCATAATACAGATTGGCACAAATTATAAAACAGATTTTAAATTTACATTGTTTAATAATGTAACATATTGCATCATAATATAGCTAAATTGTTCAGCATAATTTCAATTTGAAGTAAGTGAAAGTCTTCTTTGATGGTACAACAATTTTATAATAATGTGCAGTGCTTATGCCTTGCTTGTTCATATACTATTTGTGAAGCTCCAGTAGTTAATTTAACTGTTCTTTTCTTACCTTGCAAATAAACTAATAAATTTGGCAACTTTAATGTTGTTCCATTCATTAGAATATCTTCTAGTTCATTATTTGAAATACCTTCTGCAAATGCAGCTTTACAAACTATTTTATGAGAGGTTAATCCAGTTAGACCAATCTTTCACTTCAGAGTTGAATATTATTTTTTAATCTCTTTTCTGGGGGCTCACTACTTCTGAAACAAAAAACATTTTTTTTGCACTGTAAATTTTTTAATGCAACATCAAATGTTGATTTATTCTTCGGATCATGTTGAAGATAAACAGTTGTTGGTTATGGAATTTATTGTCCCTTTTAATTTCAAATCAACTAACTGGGTATATTTCAATTATTAATTTTATAAGGCTGCATAATTTATCATTTTTATGGTTTGGCTTGTTGTTACTTAATCCCCATTAACCCAAATCTCTTTTAATAAAATCCTCAAAAATATACAGCAGTAAATTTTTTCCTATGTTTTTCATAATAAGTGCAAAATATGTAGGCCACAAATACTTGATACACTATTCTACATACTTAAATAAATTATTATTTTACATAAATAATAATATAAGCTACTTTTAACATTCCACAATCTTTCATTCACATTGAGATTTTGCAACTCTTTTTGCATTGTTTTGACTTCAACATTAATTACAACTTTTATGATTATCTAGAGATCATTTTTGCTTAAATATTGTTCTCTAATCTCATATACATTAACATACCCTGTCATAACTCCAATTCTTTAACTTAAATGGAAGTCCTTCCTCTGACATCCACAGCTAATTTGACAAAAACAAACATTCATTTCATTCAGCTCTGGACACCTACCCACTTCCAGAATATCATCCAAAATACTTTTCATTTCTGTGCCACTAACACACTATGAAGTCAATGCTGGTTTCACCCATAAAAAGAGATCTGACCAAGATGGAACAGACAACAGAGCCCCATGGACAGTCAAGCTTTACCAGGCCATCTGCGGTAACACCAAAACACTTCCTTTGGCCAGTGACTAATTTGCAACTACTACGATGCAATAATTTGTTGAATATTTCTTCCATGAGTCTATTTCACTTGACTACATGTGCGTATTGATTTTCTCCACGTATCTATGTATTATACCCAGAACAAACTCTCAGTCTCTACACAACTGAAATATGAAACCCCCAGAATGAGCAAGTGAAGGAACCATATAATTAAGGGAAATAAAAACAACTATTTTCTTATCTCCATTTGTTGTTTTGTCACTTTCACTTATTTTCTTGTTAGCACTAAAGACCCTGTCAAAACAACAGATTTAATGAGAGACCCCATATTTACAACAGGATGACTATCTGTAGAAATTGATAGCAGTTGCATTAATTTCTTATCTTTGAAACTTTTAGGTGGAAGAGGAGCAAGGTGGTAATGCAAAGTAGAATTGTCAATCATAAAAATATTCTTTAAGTTGATGCCACCATCAACTTTAAAGGAACTTATAATTTTACTTCTATAATACTAGTTACCCAATTCCTCTAACTTTCTATCCCTCTAAGTCATGTTGGGCGACCATTTTCATCAATGATCTAAACCCTCATCCAATCATCAAGTCTATCCAATATTGGCCTACATTCACCACAAAATTGTACTTATCAGTTCTTATGTACTTTTTCATCCAATTTATAAGTTTTACTTTGTGACATTACTGAAAGGTAGTAGTTTGATGGCTTTCATGTCTTTAACCAATGTTTTTAATATTTTAACTCTTTTCTCTTTGATTATATTCATATCTTCATCATCTGCCCTGTGACTGGGTACAGTAGAAAGGTTGCTGTGTAGCTGAACACGCTATTAGTTCTCTCCATATGTTTTGGCTGAAATTCATAGAGTGTGTCGGAGGCAAGCAGATCTGGCAAAGCCTGTCTTTCCTCAGGTCAAATCACAGTCAATATCTTCCACCTTGTTTGCTTGCCTTGATGACAGACATATAGCCATTGATCCCAATTCAGGGAAGCAATGCGAGCATCCCTCAAGGTTCTATCCTAGGTCCCACGCTCTTTCTGCTGTACATTAATGATCTCCCCAATGCCATTAGATTCCCAAGTAGGCATGTACGCCAATGACACAACAATCTACTCTCGCATCGATCAAAAACCAGGTGTGGGCGACAAAGCGAACCTCGCTGCCAAGCTTGAAAAGGACCTCCAATCCATAGTGGCCTGGAGTAGGAAATGGCTAGTAAATTTCAATGCTTCTAAAACAAGGCTGTTATCAACTAACCACCATAGACAATCGCATCTACCTCCCATTAGCATGGGACAGGCTTGCCTCCCAGAGAATAAAACACTATGGCTCCTTGGCCTTATACTTTTGGCGGACCTCAAATGGAATGACTATATCGAATCCATTGCCAAATCTGCCGCTATGAAAGTCAGCTCTCTGTGCAGGGCCCAGAAGTTTTTCCCACCTGAATCTATTCTGCACATATACAAATCTACCATCCCCCTGTATATTGAATATTGCTGCCATATCTGGTCGGGTGCCCCTGCTGCTCTCCTTGGGCTTCTTGACAAAATACAAAGGAGGATCATTAATGTGGTTGATACTGACTTGGCAGACCGGCTGCAACCACTCTCTCATTGGCGGGATGTGGCTTCCCTGTGCCTCTTCTACAAGTACTTTCATGGCTTCTGCTCCAATGAACTTAGATCATTGGCGCCGCCTAGGCACAAATTTACACAAGATACTAGATTAGCAACTAGGTCCCACCCTTTTACAGTTAGACAGATAAGATGTAACCGTAAATTCTACTCCAACAGCTTCTTTTCTCATGCTTCCCACCTGTGGAACTCCCTTCCACAAGTCTGCTTTCTCCAGGTGTTTAAATGTGAAAACGCTTATAAAAAAAAAAAATCTAAAATCTATTCTGGTCACTGATTTCAATTTAGAAAGCCCACTGCCCAGGGATAATCACCATTAAAGAAAGCCACTATTCTAGCCATTGACTTCAATCTATGAAGCCATCTGCCCAGGGATAATCACCATTCAGGGTAGACACTATTCTGGTCAATGACTTCAATTTAGAAAACCATCTGCCTGGAGATAATTACCATTCAGGAAAGCCACTATTCTCGCTTTTGATTTCAATCTAGGAAGCCATCTGCCCAGGGATAATCCCCATTCAGGAAAGCCACTATTCTCGCCATTAATTTCAATCTAGGAAATCATCTACCCAGGGATAACCACCATTCAGGGAAGGCACTACTCTGCTTACTGACTTCAGTCTAGAAAGGCATCTGCCCAGGGGTAATCTTCATTCAGGGAAGCCACTATTCTGGCTTGGGGATAATCACTGCACTGTCTGCATGCATAGCTATGAGCTCTTCCTACCAATCCATTTTGCTAATGACTGTTAACCCTACAAGAAATATCATCCACCTTTTGACAAGTCTTGTTTTTAATGCTACAAGGTGTCTAGCCATCTTTCTTACCAGAAAAGCCTGGTGGGGGACTGGTTTAGTCACTGATGATGTAGCAGGTAACACTGGTTTATATATTACTTGTAGCACAATGTAATATAATGTAACATCAGCTTCTTTAAATAATCCATTTTAATTGCTTTTGACTCTTTCAGTTATTCTCAAAGCAGGTTTTTGTGACAATCTTGAAGCCAATTTTCATCTTGCCAATGTTTTCAATTTCTTTTTTTGATTCTTCTCTAATCTCTATTCAGTGTTTTGCAGTTTTCAATGCTGTGTTTCTATCATTCAATAATTTTACTATATTTTGTTTCACTTTTAAATTTATATTTTTTGTATTACTTTTTATGTATTTAAGGTTGAAAATAATAACAATAACTATGTTGTCTTTTTTAAATTTATTTTTAGTAATATTTGTCTAATACAAGGCTCAAGGGCTACTCAAGGTAAGAGGTTACTATGTGGAGTCATATTAGCAGAGGAAAGGACCAGTGTTAGATGTATAGAATTGAAGTAGAGTTTAGAAGGAACCAGAAACCCAATCCTAAGCAGGAAACAAGGAATAACTATATTTATTTTCAATATGATAAACAACCTTCAAGTTGTATTAAAAAAAACTCACACTCTCATAATTTATTTTAAATATTTTAATAAAAATAATATAATTGGAATTCTCAAAGTTTATCCTGAAAATTTTGTCAACAACAGTCATTTGATACCAATTTTAGTATGTAAAATTGACTAAGATAATAAAATCTAATAGTGTATTTCCAATGTCATTACTTACAAAGTGTATACATTTTACATTTTTCTGATGACCTGATCAACATAACTGGATTAAGTTTATACATACAAAGTTGAAAATGTTAAGAAAATTCCAATATAAATAATTTTTATTCATGATTGATGTTGATTTAACCTTTAAGAATAATAATTGACATGATTCTTTTCGCTTTGATAACATTGTCAAAACAAATACAAACCAAAATTTAATGAGCAGATGTTTAACATTATTTTGAATTTGACAAATCAAACAAAGACAATTATGAGGCAAAAGTAGACACTTCCTCAGAATCAATTCAATATCATATGTAAAATTTAACTGAGAAACTTTTCTGCTAAAAATATTATTTTCACTTAAATTATTCTTTTATACTAATAAACATGACCATGAACACCTTCAATAGTATAATCTTCACTGGATGCTTCACTGTTATTAAGCTTACAGACATATCATACTGAAACACTGGTTCCAATACAATCACCAAAGTTAAGCAATGTCAAGTCTGGTCAGTATCAGATGCAGTTAGATGTGCAGGTGGTACAGTGGGTAGTGGCTCATAATTGTTAATAGGAGAGCAGATTTCTAATTCCAGTCAGGTTCATTATATTCACTTACTCACAAATACTCTTTGGAAAGGTATGTTTCTGCCTCTACTCCCCCAGCTATTGGTTAATTAGTAAGACATGTATCCCTAAACCATTATTATCTCTAAAAGAAATTTCTAAAAATATTTTCATTTTTTAAATAATATGCAAAGAGTTTATAACCTTTAAAAAACAAACCCTTCAATCCACGATTGTAACCTTATGCCAAGTTGTTTAATAAGTATGTGGTGGAGTTGACAATCACTTAATTCTGATCTCAGATAAATTGTGCTCCACCAACAAAGGTTGAAATTAAATTCAAGCAATTCATGAACAAAAGAACATAAACACAAAAGTTGTGGTTTCAATAACAGTTGAAATAATTATCTTTATCAAATGATACCAATATTTGTCTATTTCTGAGATGAAGTACTATAATTATTTACACTATTTACATTGTTCAGACTGTTGCCCTCATCTTTATTGCCACATTTACAACATTTTGGCCATTGTATTCTCTGGCCTCCTTCAGGTGATTAGAATTTCCAAGTGAACCTTTTGTTTTATCTATCAAGGTAGATTGTTTTAGTTCCATATGCCATGCCTCTTCTGCATATCTCAATAACAGTTAAATCTCCAAGTTTTTGTTCAGGTGTTGAACTCACAACTCTTTAGGACAAGTCACTAGATTCAACCAACACTTTTATCCACTGAGTCAAGTATCTTTGTCGACATCAAAGTATGAATTTTTGGGATTTGTAACCTAATGACTAAGTAACCATTTTTTTTTACCAGAGCTCATATTACAATTTTGCTGTTATTATTGTTTTTCTCTAGCAATCCATATTACTGATTCCCATATGGTATTCATTTCTATGCTTGGCTGGCTTAGAAAACTTTTGTGACTTAACATATGTGCTGATACCTTAAGTTTTTGTATTTTCCAATGATGTTCTCTGTCTATTTTTTCAACTTCATTCCACAGAGGGCAGTAGCCTCCCTTTTCCTTCTATATGTAGTCAGCTATACCTGATTTTTCTATTTCCCCTCATGTTATAATTATAGAAAGTCACTATCATATACCCAACTCTTGTTGTAACGTAGTTCAAACACGTGACATATGGTTCACACTATATAAAGGACTAATATCAAGTGGCAACAGTGGAGTCAGCAGCTGACAGCTAGCACAGTCGTTGCCACCCCACACGGACATGTAGTACTTTATCTACCATGAATAACGTATTACTTACTTATATCTGCGTTTTGTTATTCCTCCACGATACAACAACTCAGTAGAAAGAATCAAAGATGCTCCTATCCAATCCAACCAGATGGTGAACCTGGACATGGTGAGTTTGTTCATCAAGGTACCCACAATTAAAGCACTATCCATAATCAGGGACAGACTGGCCTTGAACTCATCCCTAGGAAAACACAGCAGTTTACCAATAGATGATCTGAGGGAGATGCTGTCTTTCTGTACACAAACTAGACACTTCAGAATATAATCAGACATATATCAGCAAAGATGAAGGTTTAGCAATGGGATCACCATTATCACCAGCAATACATGGAATACTTCAAAGAGATGGCAGTAAAATCCACATCACTAAAACCAACTCTATAGCTAAGATATGTAGATGACATCTTCATATGCTGACCATACCAGGAAGAGGTTCAGCTACTACTGGACCATGTGTACTCAATAAGATCCTTTATACATTTTACAATAGAGAAAACAGCAAACATTCCCGGATGTACTATCTTAAACATGGGTTCAAGACATCTATATATCACAAGCCAACATTCACTGGACAATACCTCAACTCCAATTCTCACCACCCGTACAGTCTAAAGAAAGGGATCATGCTTGCAATATTGTTATGAATCTAATTTGTGTTTGCATCAGTGCAGAGGGACTTTACACTCTACTTGTATGTGGAATGGTTCTATAATTCAGTAATAGTCTTAGTAGATAGCTATCTTTGCTGTCTGTGGATGAGGAAAATACCTTCAACCCCATTTTCACCATCTGCACCATTCTCTCTGCAATTCCATTTGATGCATGTGGTGTTTTACGAGGTTTTAACCACAAAGTTTTATATGATGCATTCTCTCAGACTAACGTTTTCAGAACACCATTTCTCCAAAATATTACTTGAAATATTTGCTTAATGTGGCTGCCTTCCTATCCTAAACCCTAACAACTTCAGGCTACCCCAGTGAATGAGTCAATCAAAAATAGTCCTATTCTTTTAACCTGTGCATAATCTATCTAAACGTGAGCCCACAAATCTTTTTCTTTGGGCTTTTGTTTGCTGAAAAAATTTTATTATCATACCTTTGGCAAATTTTTGTATATGTTTTTCTACATCATGTGAATACCCAGGCTACCGCATTTCTAATTTTAATCTTCTCTGTGTATCTGTTATTTCACAACAAACACCATTGTGTACACTTTTATTGCCACTTTTTCAATCTTTCTGGTGGTGTTAAAATATCACTATTGTGCATAAAACCTTCTCTATAGTTAACGTATGCCTTATTTCTTCAGGGTTCTTCTTACCCCAGAACAATGACTCCATTTGTGTTTTTTTATTCTATATGCAGTTTTTCTTAATACTGGATCCTGTAAGGTTTCAAATGCAAGAAAATTTAGGAGTAATGCCTACGTCTCAAATCTGTGCAATATTTTATCTTCTAAATTTTTTGATTTTTCTAATCATTCATTCATTGTTGAATTTTAGTCTTGATAAAGCATCAACAAGAGAAACAGAGTTTCTTGTCACATACTCTATGTCAAAGAAAAAGGTTATGAGCTTTAGAGCCCATCTTAAAATTCTACAATATGTGACATTAAGTAACACTTCTCTGAGGATAAAAATAAAACAGTTGAAACTTCTGATGAAGGAGAGCATGAATAATTTAATGATAACAGAATATATTGAAAACAACATGGATGGACAGAAAGAGCATGTCACCTACAGAATGAGCTTGTGCAATGGATGGCTTAGGGTTTAGGAGAGATAGCAAAAAGAAAATATTTATTAGAAGATTTTGATACTCACAGGATATATTAAAGGCAATAGGTACAGAGGAAACAGCAATTAACATACCTAATGAACTTCAGTTTTCACAATATAAATAGCCCATCATTATTGGAGTAGTTGGAGTCAATGAATGGGTACAGATGGTTATGAAACAGTGCAATGCAGTGGTCACTGGTCAATGATAGGTTTAAGTAGATCAGCAGACCCAAATGTTGTGGCCTTGTTTGGGGCCAGAAATAAAGACACAAAGAAGGAGTAGAAGTTAAACAAATATATTAACAAAGAACAGTAGTACAAACATATAGCAAATGAGAAGGTCACCAGCGTGACTTGTTGGTCCAGCTGTCAGAGCTACCTGCTGGAATAGACTTCAGTATCTACTATTGCACCCACCATGCAATGGATGTGACACAAGGTCAAATTTTTAGGTGGCTTTATTAGTAGTACCGAAAAAAAATTTCCAAACAACCTTGGAACTTCCCCTTTTGGGGACGCTTCTGGAGCAGGACAATAAATTCAGCCCCCTTCCAAGAGAGAGAAGAAGCTTGGGGGATTGCCCCTCAGGAGTTTGGCACCCCACATGGTAATTTTTCTCAGTTGCATGTCCATCCTTGGACAGATATACAACCAAGCCACACTCTGCCCAAGGATAGAGATGCAACTGAGAGGTGACTCGAATTCTAGCCTCAGTTGGAATAGCCTTCCTCTCACAAGGCAGAAACTGCTGCTTATTTATAGTCGGAAGAGTTTATGTGTGCATAGGTAAATTAGCATAACACCAACCCACATCATTATTGAACCACTGCTAGATTTCTTGTTGAAAGTTGAGGGTTGTTGAAATATACAGGGTCTGATGGATAAATTGTCATCTAAATTACACAAAAATAGTTTGAAATATTAAAGAGTAAATTTTTCTGTTTATGGATATTATTTTATGTAAGATAATGAGACAAAGTAGGAAAGCTATTCAGACTACATGAATTGCATCTTTCTAGTAGACTTCTTTAAGCCAGAATGAGAGACAAATCAGTGTGAGAAGAAAGCACATTGGAATATGGGGAATAGATAATGAAGATCTTTATCAGTCCTACGGCCAAAAAGTTTTCTTTTTTTCTTCTCACATTCTTCTTAGTTGCTAACATCTATTGGATTTGAAATTAGCCCACTTCAAGTAGATCTTTTTTTATTTTTTCTCTGTTAGCTTCTACGTCACAAAGAGACAATTGAGTCCATCAAAATAAAAAGAGGAATGCAAGAAAGATGTACTTTTTGGCTGAATTTATTTAAATAAAATCTGGTGAGGCACCCCTGCTATTCATCTCAGGGTTCTCAACAGGCTCCAAAAGAGAATCTGTAATGTGATCAATCCCGACCTGACAGCTCGACTCCAGCCATTTTCTCACCAACCGGATGTGGCTTTCCTCTGTCTCTTCTTCAAATATTTTCATGGCTTCTTCTCCGATGAGCTTAGCTCACTGATGCCCCCTCCACAAGAATTTACTTGAGCAACCAGACTGGCAATAAGGTCCCACTTTTTCACAGTTAAATCAACCAAATGCAGGCACCACTTCTACTCTATCAGCTTCTTTTCTTGCACTTCTCGCCTGTAGAACTTCCTTTTGTATACTTGCTTCCTTGATGGCTACAATCTCCAAGAATTTAAATGCAATGTAAATTTCTATCTCTTGTCCACTGGACTCCAGTCTTTCCCTTTTCCTTCCCTCATCACCTCATGTATCTTGTTCTTTTCCTTTCTCACTCTACCTTCCTTTGCAACTGTCTTTGCACCAGTATTCCCATCTTTCTCTTGCTTTTTCTCTGACACCCCCTGTAACTGGTTTGTCTTTCTCTTTGCTCTCCTTCTCTTTAAACTTTCACTCTTCTCTTATGTAACCCGCTGCACACCAGTGGCGATACTGCCTTACTTAGGGTGAAACAATTACAGAAAAAAAAATTTAGATAATGGAACTAAAAGAATTGCTAATAACAATCATAAAGCAATAGCTGAAACTTTCAGGATACATAACAAGGAAAGAAGGCTTGGCAAATTTAACACTTATTGGGTACATTGAAGCAAGTGCAGCAGAGAAAAGCAGCAAGTAACTTATCTGACAAAATGAATAGAGGAACAAGTATCATAAAAAGAATAAAGGCTCATGCGGGATTTAGTGGGGTGAATCCAAATAAACTTGCTAGGCTGGTCAGAGGGGAATGGAAGGATCCTGAGAGAATATGCAAACTATCTGGATCTTTATGAAAATATTTAATCTGTCTTTGTGAAAATCCATGATATCATTATCTTCTTGCTGAAAGAAAGCAGTTATTAGTGGTCCAAATGATTACTAAGCAGTCACACTTGCATCAATTTATCATGAAGTGGTTTTAAAGATTGATTCGATGATATAGCGAGGCAAGTGTGTTGTCTAATGTTGATCAATACCAGTTTGCATACAGATTAAATAGATTGACAGAAGATGCCATTGTCACTGCTCTCCATACTGGACCTTCTGACAAATTGTTGACAAACTGTCAGAAAAAGCCTGCACTTCTACCCTCCCTCATACTCAGCACTGGTGCCCTACAAGAATGTGTATTAAGTCCTCTTTTGTACATCTTCTGTGCTTGTGGTTGCATCCCTCTCCATCCTAGCCCCACAATCATTAAGTTTGCAAATGACACTCCTGTGATTGGACTCATTTGGGGATGGGCTGTTAAGGTGGGTCAACAAGAGTGAAATAAGAAGATTTTCTGCATGAAGCTCAGAGAATAACTTTAAAATAACACTTTAAAGATTAATGAGCTGAGAGTGAACTTTTTTTATCAGTGAGGATCTGTTTGATGAAGGAGGCTAAAATCAGGTTATTGTATAAATGCATTGCAGAGAATCTCTCCTGGACTAGTAATAACACTCTAATATTCAAGAAAGTAGACACGCTATTATATTTACTAGAAATTCTAAGAAAAAATAATTCCCAAAGAAAGCTGCTGACAATTTTTTACTGCTGCACTCTATTAAGAGTGTAATGGTGTACTTCATGACTTTTTAGTGTGCCAGCTCCTCATTATGGACAGGAAAGACCTCCCCAGGGTCACAGAAGTTGCCCAGAAATTAATTGGCTGTTTGCTTCCCTCCTTGGAAAACATTTCTAAATCTTTCTGTCACAGTTGAGCAGAAAACAAAATGAAAGACAGTATGCATCCTGGGTACCATTTTTTTCATCTGTTGAAACATTTTAGTTTTTATTAGTTTTGGAACAAAGCTCGTGAGGAACAACATTTTTATCGTTTGGCCCTGTATAAAATAAATACTGCTGCATGCTAGCAATTTTAAACATATTCTAAATGTCATAGATTTTCTTTATTCAATGTTGCACGGGTTTCTTTTATGGGTGTGTATGTATGTGTTTGTTTTGGGTTTTTGTGTTGGTGTACTTGGGGGAGTCTGTCCTCTGATTTCATTGTGCATTGAAACAAATAAATAAAAGAGGAAGGATTATTAAGAAAAACAAAATGCAAGAAACCATGGAGAAGCATGTCCCGGAGGAACATGGTACATAAAGAGAGAGTATACATATATTTGGTTATCTTAAAACGGTTATAAATATGCATCATCATGACGTGTATATGATCAATATCATTAGATTTGCAAACAAGAAATGTGATTGATTTTATTTTTTAATATTTCAAAGCTTATTCAAATTATATACAACTAGCAAATGATATTTTAGAGAGAGCAACATATTTATCTACTAAATAGATATAATAGTATAAGATATAATATATAATAGTATAAGAGAAATTTGATTTTGTTATTTGCTATCCTCTAATTGTTAATCCTTCCCTAGTTTATTTTGGAAGTACTTAGTCTTATTTTGGAAGTACTTAGTCTTATTTTGGAAGTACTTAGTCTTATTTTGGAAGTACTTAGTCTTTATTTTGGAAGTACTTAGTCTTATAATTACTGATACACTCTATAAGGTTCAGAATTAAAGATTCTCTTTGTTAATTTATTCAAAGCAATATGAGAATTTAATATTACATGGGTTCACCTATTTCCTGGTTTAATAAGAGTAGCTATGTTTGCCCATCACCCAGTTCAGACTCCTTCTCTGTCTTGACATGAGTAGAAGTTTATCCCTTGTTTTCTGTTTTTGGTTGAGCTTCTGGTTTCTTTTCCTAAAGTCTTTTCATTTTTGTCATCACCCCACCCCAGTAACCCTTTTCATATTAGTGGTATTATCACCTTAATTGGTATAAAATGATAAAAAAAAGTCACAAAGAGTTCACCATATTCAAATAACCAACTTGATTGTTGCTTAATGTCATTGATCAAGTTGGAATGAGTGTAACAGCACTTCGGAAAGGTTAAAAAGAAATCAGTAGACAGTGTTGTTATTTTCTGGATTTGGACATGTTAAATACTGAAAATTCTCATCCAAGTATTTTTGACAGATCAGGATCAATAATATTGCTGATTCTTCTTTGAATCTTATCAAAGAGCTCAAAGTAAATAGCAGGGGCACCAGACCATATGTGGTAACAATATTTTAAGCACGAGTAAATGGTAGACTTATAGATATGTAAGATAGATTCTGTAGAGAAAAATTATCTCACCCAACACAGTGAACCCACTTTCTTATCAGTTGACCTAGCAATGAATTCTATATAATCATGTTAGCTGAGCGCTAGCATGAGAAAGCTCAATGAGTTATTTTCTTGGAGGTTAGCATCAGCCATGCTGATTGAAGGCAGAGATGGGTTTCTCATATGATTAATAAAAAGAAGTATAGTTTTAGAGTCATTAAAAGTAACACACCATTTGTCAAACTGATCAGCCTTACTATCAAGGCAGGAGTAAATGGTTGTCGTCAACATAGATACCAAGTCATTAATGAAAATTAAAAACAGCTTAGGCTCAAGGATGAAGCCATGGGGACAGCCATGTTAATGCAAAAGAATCTAGACAAGTGGCCATTTAGGGTTATTTTCATTTCATGATTTGATAGTATGGATTAGATCAGTTCAAAACTGATACACTGTAAACAGACTCTCAAATCAGAGACACTGTAACTTTTCAGCTTATGGAGAAGACCTGTTTGCCAGATAGACACTGTCAAAATCTTTCAAGATGTCAAATGCTACAGCCAAAGCTTTGCCATTTTTATCTAGAGTACGATGATGATAGACTCTTTTTGCAATTATCATTGATAAATCAGCAGTTGACCTGGAAAAGCAAAAACCATATTACTTGTCCTAGTAAAGGCCCTGCAATGAGGAATTATAAACCAATTCAAAGTTGATTAAAACATCTCGGAGTTTCCCAAAAATAGGTACATAGTTAGAAGTGTCGTATGACTCACCAGCGTTCTTAAAAACTGGAACAACAGATAATGACTTCCATCTGAAAGCAATGCCCTCTTTTACACTAAATATGATATTTTGTATCACAATCAAATTCATATTTGTCTCTGTTTATTGAATTTTTTTAATTTTTTAACTTCTTTAACACATATTCTGTTTTTTTATTTTATTCCTCTTTAGTGGTAACACTATCATTTTGATAATTATGTTACTAATTTTGTCAGCTAATACATTTTTCATTGCACTCTGAAAAATAGCACTTGCCATTTTCACTTCAAAAGACATTCTTGTCCATCTTAATAAGCCAAGAAGGGTGTTTATTGTGGTAATTTTCTTGAATTTTTCATCAATCTATATTTGATTGTAGGTTTATTTTAAATAAATTTTTTGCCAAACATTTCATACCCAATAATTTGTGGATAGTGGTTGCAGTTTAAATATTGGGAATAAGAAAAAAGAAGTCCCCATTTAGTTTTGCAAGACTCAATGGGAGAGACCCATTTACTTCCCCCTGGAGAAACATGCTCCAAAATAATTAAGTAATTTACAAGATTCAAAATAAGAGGGGTTTCTATTTTCATTTAATTGTATATACGCTTTATACCCCTTTATATACCCCTTTATATACCCCTTTAATACACCCATTTTTACCTTTTCTGATTTTACATTACATATTAATTTCAGCGTATTCACCTTTAAAACATCTATGTCTAGTATTCTATTAATTTTTTTTACATTCCACTACTGTAATGGGATGATCCCTGGAACGAGAAATCGGGGAGCCGAGTTCAAATTCCAGTGGAATTCCTTGCATTCACTTACGCGCAAATACCCTTGGGAAAGGTATTAATCCATAACTTCCCTCCAGTTATGGGTTAAATAACAGGACAGATTGGGTTCTATAGCCTTGGCTGGCAACCAGTCTACTGCAGAAACTAATGGCAACCTACTGCAGAATAATCTTCTGCCCAGTCAGTTGTGTCACTTTCGAGACATGATCGCTCAAGCGTATATCACGTATGGCACTTAACTGACTGACTGTAATGGGAATAATTTCAAATTGATCACAGGTTTCAAAAGTTTCATACAAGCATCCCAAAGTTTTTGTAAAAGATCCATCAAATTGTCTCAATTTCAGATTACTTTTTCTCAATTTTGGTTTACACATTTGTTCCCAGAAATTTCTTGGTGATTTCTCTCCCAATAGCTATTTGCATTTGAAATGTTAGGCATTAAATTTTTTCAAAAGAATTTTTTTCCTTAGGTTTTTGCATTGAAATAATGTCATCAATTCTCTTTTATTCCAATTTTTCTATACTGTCTATTTTCTTTTTAACTTTGTATACAAACTGAAACTGATTTTTTTTTGGCAGTTATGGCAAATCTTTCCAGAAGCTAGGCACCTTTTTCTGTCAATTTTATGCTCATACTTACACTATTTACATGTCTTGTGCTCCTCTTTTATACTGAGCATTTCAAAATTGTCCACAGTAGAATTATACTTTTGAATCCATTTCAGTTGTTGTATAACTTCCCCACTTGCAGATAAAGAAAATTACTCAATTGTAATTCTTCCAATATCTTATATCTATTAAATGTATCAGCCACGCCTTTAATTGACAGTAATTGAACAATTCATCCTCAAAAATCTCTTGAGATCCAAGTTTTTCAAATTTGCAGAATCTTCTACCTTCTCTTAAACAGGTGGAGATATTGCATAATTATTCATCTTGTTTCTGTTTAATGGACAGAAATTTGGTTCTTTCTACTATGACAAGTTTTCTTTTTAGGTCATAAACTTCTTTTTATAATTTCTGAGAATTCAACAAAAGTCAAATTCTCCATTTGTTTCGGGCATGCCATTACAAAAATTTACATTATAGCTTCACAACCTGCTAAAGCTAAAATATGTCCACTATTTAATTTTCTCCCTTTATTGCCTTGTTGTCTTTCAATTTTCTGGTCATAGCTTGAGCTGCAAAATAGTGAACCCAAGTCTCAACAAATTCTGGTTCATCCAAGCAACTTAACATCTATCTGGCAACACCATATTGTTGTATTGTATTGTTCTACAACATGCGATAAATATTTAATTTCTGCCTGTCTCCTAATTTGCTAAACATTTTATATTCTTTCTACTTAAAATATGAAAATAATTACAATCCCATTTAGCAATCTGCTACACAATTTTTATGCATAAACTTATAAGCATTTACTAAATTATTAAAATGTGTGAACCAGTTATAAGGATAGTCTTATTTACCATTTTACAAAGTTTGGATTAATTAGCAATAAGCCAATGTTTGTTCAACCATTCAAATAAATAATATAATAAATCAGTCAGTTAAGTGCCAAACGTGATACACGCTTGGGTAATCATGTCACAGAAGAGACATGACTGACTGGGCAGAAGATTTTCCTGCAGTAGGTTTCCATTACTTTCTGCGGTAAATTGGTTGCCAACCAAGGCTATAGAACCTAATTTGTCCTGCTATTTAACTCATAGCTGGAGGGAGAAGCAACAGATTCATACTTTTACCAAGGGTATTTGTGCATATGTGAATGCAATGAATTCAACTTGAATTTGAACTCGGCTCTCTGATTTCTTGTTCTGAGCCGATATCCGATACCACAACACCCATCTTCATAAATAGTGTAAATAAACAATCTAGTAAATAAATAGCGTTTATTATTTTTGTTGTCAGTTATAAAGAACAAAGAAAATATATAAATTCACTTTCATCATTGATTTAGGTTTTATTACAATTCTAATCACTGCATTTTAAAATAATGAACATTGCCCAGGAATGAAGGTAGTTAAAAAAGTGATGTCATGGGAAAACAGTCTGTATTATTGCAGGTATGAAGAGCTACGTGTACTGAAAAATGAAAAAAAAATGAAAAATATGAAGAATATGCTAAAGAAGAAAAAGGACAAGGATTAAAATATGTGGTAAGAGAGTTTTGACCAAGTTTTATGTTTCGCACTTCATGAACTTTCTTTTTCATCATTCATTCCTGTCTTTCTTCCGACTTCAATGGCTTCTCTTTTTTCTTTTTTCCTTCCTCAGAAAACATGACAGTCAAAGGTGTGAGCTTTGAATTGAAGACAACAGAAACAAGCAGATACAGAAATTTAACTATCTGGGCTAGTGTGTCAGCTAAGTGCCATATGTGATACACGCTTGGATGATCATGTTTTTTGATTAATGGCTGACTAAGCAGAAGATTTTCCCTGCAGCAGGTTGCCATTTCTTTCTATGGTAGACTGGTTGCCAACCAAGGCTGTAGAACCCAATCTCTTCTGCTATTCAACCCATAGCTGGAGGGAGTTAAGATGTACCTTTCCTTATGGCATTTGCACAGAAGTGTGTGTAATGAACCCAACTATGTGGGTAGTTAACATACTACATACTGGAAAACTATAAAGTCATTTATACATTATAAGTATTATCAGAAAGCAATAGTTGCAATTTCTGGGAAACATTATGAGGAAAGAAGTCTTTGAAAATTTAACATATTAAGGGAAGGTGGCTGACAGGGAAACATTTAGTAACCTAGCTCATGATTTTGTATGAATGAATGGCAGAGTGGGGACTAAGAGAGATAATGAAGAGTCAAACATTACAAAGGAATAGAAGCTGTGGAGAGCCATGATCGCTCACCTCTTGAAAGTGTATGGTACATAAAAGAAGTTATGCAATTATCAGTGCTAGAAAAACAGAACAAACCAGAAAAAGCTAAAATATCTCATCCTGTAAATATTTACCAGGTGTATAAAGTATTTTGTTTTAACCATTTCACCCAAAGCAAGGTAATAAAGCCACTAAGACACAAGGGTTTACTGAGTATGAAATAATATAAGAAAAAGAAAAATATTATTAAGAAGAGAGAACAATAAATTAAGAGGAATTAAGAAGACACTAGATGACTATTGACACAGCATTTAAATTTTCGAAGATTAACGTTGGCTAGAAAGCAAGAAACCAAGAGTTCCAAAAGCGAGAAGTGCAACAAGGACATTATTACTTTTCTGTATATATTAATGGCAGCTATAGTTATTTTAAAATTTTCATAATGAAGAATAATTTGAGAATTAAAATAATTTGATGAGTCTTCAGTTTCATTTGTTCTGGATGGAAGCTGGTTGATAGTAACCACTAATTTCATGAGGAAGCATGACTGTACTGGTTGCTACTTTAAAAATATGGAAAGAATTTAACTGCTGCTATGTTTGAGATTAAATTTATTGATGGAAGGGTCACAAGTTAATATTAACTGAAATTAGAAGGTCAGCTACTAACAAATTTAGCAGAGAGAAAATAACACCGTGATCGAGAGAAAGCAAACCAACCAGGTGATCCTTATGTTTTCACTGAAATAAATGAAGAAAGAATTAAAAAGGTTTTAATAAATAATGAGAATTTATTCAGTGAAAGCAAATAATGTCTCTTGAAAAAATAGTACATATGCTAAAAAATAGTAGACATATATGGCCGCCTGATACATGAGGAAATGTTAGCACAAATTGCTGATGAGAATTGCTTGCTGAGTTAGACTTAATCGCTAGGTCTTCTCTATTCTTACTCTTCATTAAGAATTGCTAAAGTCTTTCTCTGCTAATATTAGAGGTTGAGTGCACTGTTAAGTTTTGGGGTTCTGATTCCCAAGGAGACCAAATAGATGATGATTTTGCTTTCAGTTTCCTAGAACTCAAACTTGGCACCAGCAATTTTCATTGGTTGAAGAGAATCATGGCAGTATATAGTGCAAATTATGCATAACACATGACTCAATAAGTCCCGGTTCCTGACATATAGATGGCGCCACTAATAAAAAAATCCATATGATTTTTATAAAATACTAACCTTCAAATGGCACATGACAAAATCTGGGCCCAATCAGATGATTAGTTTACAAATTACAGTTATTTAAATGAAGCTACTGTTGCAAATTTTCAAAACAACAGAAAAATATGAACTTCATGTGTTGATAAAGCATTGCTTTCTGATAAGCAAAAATACTGTTCAAGCAAAGCAATGGCTTGATAAGTTGTTTGGTCTCTGTTCCATTTGAAACAATGGTTAAGAAGGGGTATACTGACTTTAAATGCGGTTGTACAGACACAAATGATGCTGAATGCTCCGGTTGCCCAAAAATCAGCAGTTGTCCCTGAAAACTCAAAAAATATATCCACAAACTCATTTTGGCTGATTGTAAATTGAAGTTGCATGAGATAGCAGAGGAGTTGAACATATCAGAAGGGAGTGTATTCACCATTCTGCATGAATATTTGTCAATAATGAAGCTGTGTTCAAAGTGGGTGCCGTTTTTGCTCACAGTCGATAAAAAACAACAACTTGTCAACAATTCAGTGTTGTTTGCAACTGCTTCAACACAACTAGAAGGAGTTTTTGCATAAATATATGACAATGGATGAAACCTGAATCCACCACTTCACTCTGGAGTCAAATCAGCAGTCAACAGCAGCAGGTGAAAGCCTGTCCAAAGCAACTAAAGATGCAAACCTCAGCAGGCAAGGTTTTGGTCTATGTATTTTGGGATGCACAAGGTGTTTTGTTCATCAATAACCTAGAGAAAGAAAGAACCATCAATAGTTAATATTTTATAGCATTATTAGTGCATTTGAAAGAAGAAATCTCCAAAAACTGACCACAAATAAAGAAGAAAAAGTGATCTTTAACCAAGACAACGTATTGTATCACAAGTCAATCGCAACAATAGCAAAACTACATGAATTGCACGTTGAATTGCTCCCACATCTACCCTATTCTCCAGATCTGGCCCCCAGTGACTATTGGCTTTTTTCAGACCTCAAAAGAATGCTCCAAGGAAAGAGATTTGGCTCCAATGAAGAAGTGATATTGGAAATTGAGGCATATTTTGAGGTCAAAGTCAAATTGTTTTACAAAAAAAAGCCATGAATTGTTAGAGACATATTGGAATTTTTTTTTTTTTATAAGTGTTTCACCCCAAGCAAGGCATGTCACTGCCACTACTGTGCAGGGGGCTACATAGAGTGGAGAAAGGATGATTAAATATAAGAAATGTCAGAGGGTGGGTGGTAGGCGGGTAGGGATACCAAGAATGAGGGTTGGGTAGATGAGAGTGTTCTGAGAATAATCGGAAGATAGTGTGATAGGAGGTGTCTATTGACCCTACATTTAAACACCTGGAGATTGTAGCTGTCGGGAAAGTAGACTTGTGGAAGGGAGTTCCACAGGTGGGAAGCACGAGAAAAGAAGCTGTTGGAGTAGAATTTACGGTTACATCTTATCTGTCTAACTGTAAAAGGGTGGGACCTAGTTGCTAATCTAGTATCTCGTGTAAATTCGTGCTTAGGCGGCACCAGTGATCTAAGTTCATCGGAGCAGAAGCCATGAAAGTACTTGTAGAAGAGGCACAGGGAAGCCACATCCCGCCAATGAGAGAGTGGTTGCAGCCGGTCTGCCAAATCAGTATCAACCACGTTAATGATCCTCCTTTGTATTTTGTCAAGAAGCCCAAGGAGAGCAGCAGGGGCACCCGACCAGATATGGCAGCAATATTCAATATACAGGGGGATGGTAGATTTGTATATGTGCAGAATAGATTCAGGTGGGAAAAACTTCCGGGCCCTGCACAGAGAGCCGACTTTCATAGCGGTAGATTTGGCAATGGATTCAATATAGTCATTCCATTTGAGGTCCGCTGAAGTATTTCACCCTAGAAGGAGACTATGTTGATGAATAAAGTCAAATTTTGCCTAATTTTTGTTGTTTTATTAGTTCAGCCTGGGATTTATTGAGTGATGTGTTACTTAGAGAAAGATCACCTAGTACTTCATCACTAGTTCACCTCTGGCAGTACCAGCAAGTCTAGGCCTGTCATACACACTGGGAATTTATTCTTTGAAGGCATCATAAATGTTAGATTTAATTAATGGTACAACATTCTGTTATACTCTGCTTCAAAGTAGATCACTCTCTGATTCACTCCACATCACAACCTCAGACATATATGAATGCTATAAAAGCAAAATCAAATATAAAAATCTTGCTTTCTGTACAGGGGCTCTGGGACATCATGGCTCACAAAACAAATATACACCAAAATTCAAATACATTTTAGAAGAAGCCAATCATGAACAATATCATTAATGCAAAGGGATGACAAAAAATGCTGAGTCATGTATCCACCATAACTGCTTAAAGGCAGCATAGCAGACAGGCAAAGAGCCATAGAAACCATCAGTTAACCAAACTGATACAAGCTTCAATGCCAAACAAACATTACCGACTCCACCATTCCTCCAGGTCTCTTACCTCACCCACAAAGAGAGTTCCCACCTTGATCTTCTATATTGGCAATACAAAGAATTTTATTTTGAAATGTCTTGTGTTCTTTCTACCCTACTGACAGTATCTTGTCTTGTTTGTTCTCATACAACCATATGCAGTTTATGACATTTCTTTAAGGGTCTAAATTTTAGATGCTATTAATAACTGGATATGATAAAAAAAATTATTGGCCTGACTCACTTGCCCAAATCAGTATTCAGTTGTTTAATCATGAGCAAATTTTGGCTAATTAGATCAAGCTGAGAACTTTTCAGCATCACTCTGTGAAAATAATATGTGTGAATTTTTTATGATATCCAGTGTAAATATATTATCTATCTACAGGGATCAGATTTGCAAGGAAATTTGGTTTTCATGGTTACAGGTCATAAAATTAGAGTAATTTCAGAAAATTCTCTAAAAGATTAGTAATTTGTTCATTGGTGACCCATGTTCATCTCGGAGTCTCTCTCTTTTTCTAAGGGAGTTTTTAACAAATGTAGATTTTTATGTATGAGAGGATATTGTGAGTTTCAAAATTTTTGCAAAATCTTCTCTGTGCTTTTAGGGAGCAACCAGAAGCTTTTCAAAATATTTTGAACCACTGATGATTGGTTAGAAAAGCTTATTTTGGGGTCACATGGTGTGTTTGCTAAGATCTGCACAAATTTTATAATGTTTTACAAAATTTTAAAAAGATTTTTTTCAGCAATGTTTTTTCTGGAACACAGGAATGTTAATTTGCAAATTGAAATTATTTCCATTTGTGTTAAACTACTTTAATCAAGGTCTCTTTCAGATTCATAAATACATTTCACTAGAGATATCAGCTGGATGTGAGCACTATGAAAGCAAAAGCCAAAATAAAAAAAGTCATCTTCTGCACAGGGGCTCTGAGCATCACAATTAGTCTACAAAACAAATTCCTGTAAAAGTTTAAAATACAACAGCTAATCACAATCATTGCCACCAAAAAAAGAAAAAAGGATGAGCCTGGAAATCAGCAAATGATAAACTAGAGATATAAAAATGCGTGAATGAGTCAAATAAAGCTTCATAGGCTTCTACTTAGAATTGTTACTACATTAAAAACATATCAACATTTTTTTAATCGACAACACACTTATACCTAATCACTTACATAACCAACATCAACTAAAGAACTACTATCAACATTTTTTCACCTTTCCAAACAATTATGTACATATTCTAGAAATTGAGGGATCAATCCGACCAATAGTACCTGAGTCATGCTACTACACAGCTTAACTTATCCACTCCAGGCCTTTCTCTTGACACCAACCATGATTTTGATCAACCAACCTAACAAATCAGTCAACTCCTAGTCTTACCAGCAACACTTTTACACTTAACCACTTCCCTTTCCAACGGCAACTAAAGAGCCACATATCAACAGTTTTGTAACCTTTGCACTCAGTTATGAATATATTTTGAAAACTGATCAATACATAATTAAAATCTAAAAGTTCCATATTCAATTCTAAATGCTACTTTATGCAAATATGACAAAAAACAGATACTAGGCATTGCTTGAAGAAAAATAACAATTCAGCAAAAACAATGTTGCAAACTTGGACCGCCAAGTCCACCAAAAGATAGAGTGCCAAAAGCATGATTTTTCCTTTGACACTGCTATTATTTTAACTACCTTCACTCCTCAGCAATGATCATTGTTTTAAACAGCAATTATTAAAATTGTAATAGAATATAAAGATATGAAAATGAATTCACATATTTTCTTTGTTTTGAGAATTTACAACAAAAATATCAAACATATTATATATTATTTATTTAAAAGAATAATTTGATATTTATAACATTCTAAAAACTCATACAATTAAAATTAATGCAGTGCAATATTTATCATTTAACCAATTTATAAAGAAATAAATATGAAACAATTTTTATTCATATATTTATAAACATTTAATTATCAAAATATGGGAACTATAAAGAAATCCTTATTATTTATCATTTTATAAAGTTCAAATTGGAGTAGATAGACTAAACTAATTGGAGTAGATAGACTAAACTAATTGGAGTAGATAGACTAAACTATCGCCCGGTTCACACTCCACCCACATCTATTGAACAGGTGAAGAGGCTCATCCCTTGTTTCCTGTTTAGGATGCGGTTTCCGGTTTTCTCTTTTCCAATCTTTTCACTGTTTTTCTTATTTTTTATTTTTTTTTATTTTTTCAATTGGAGTAGATAGACTAAACTATCGCCCGGTTCACACTCCACCCACATCTATTGAACAGGTGAAGAGGCTCATCCCTTGTTTCCTGTTTAGGATGCGGTTCCGGTTTTCTCTTTTCCAATCTTTTCACTGTTTTCCTTATTTTTTATTTTTTTTTCAATTGGAGTAGATAGACTAAACTATCGCCCGGTTCACCCTCCACCCACATCTATTGAACAGGTGAAGAGGCTCATCCCTTGTTTCCTGTTTAGGATGCGGTTTCTGGTTTTCTCTTTTCCAATCTTTTCACTCTTTTCCTTTATTATTCTTTTTTTTCAATTGGAGTAGATAGACTAAACTATCACCCGGTTCACACTCCACCCACATCTATTGAACAGGTGAAGAGGCTCATCCCTTGTTTCCTGTTTAGGATGTGGTTTCCGGCTTTCTCTTTTCCATTCTTTTTACCCTTACGTAACCCCCTGCGCATCAGTGGCGTTACCGCCTTGCTCGGGGTGATATGATTAAAAAAAAAAAAAAAAAAAAAAAAATCTAATGGCAATTAGCCAGTGTTTTCCCAACCATTCCAATAAACAATATAATAAAAAAATAGTGTTTATTATTTTTTTGTCAATTCTCAAGAACAAAGAAAATGCATGAATTCATTTTCAGCATATATTTAAGATTTATTACAATTCTAATCATCACTTTTTAAAAGAATAATTATTACCAAGGAGTAAAGGTAGTTAAAATAATCGTGATATCAAGAAAAAAAACTATTCTTTTGACATTCCATTTTTATATGGGAAACAAAGGTCTAAGTTTGCCAAAAATACATATATAAATATCTATCAGATTATTATTGTTAAAAACTGTTTTATTTCACAAAAAAAATGACATGCTGCACTCATTGTTACTCTGCTGAGCTTAAATGACCTCTGAGGTCAACTTCACAAACTGCTTCCAAAACGATGCTTCTATCCTTTAACCACTATAGAAAATCTTTCCTACCTTCCATCAGCATGAATCACATTAGACTCCCTGAGAGCAATAAACTATGCCTCCTCAGTCTCACCCTCTCAGCTGACCTTAAGTGGAACAACTACATTGAATTAATATCTAACCCTGCTGGTAAGAAGGTCGGGTCCCTGTGTCAGGTTAGGAAGTTCTTCTCTTCTGAATCCATCATGCACATTTACAAATCTACCATCCGCCCGTGTATTGAATACTGCTGCCACATCTGGTCGGGGGCCCCTGCTATTCATCTTGGGGTTCTTGACAAGATCCAAAGAAGAATCTGCAATGTAGCTGATCCTGATCTGGCAGTCCAACTCCAGTCTCACCAATAAAATATGCCTTCTCTCTGTTTCTTTTACAAAAACTTTCACAGATTCTGTTCTGAAGAGCTTAGCTCCTTAGTGCCCCCCCCCAGCCACCACCTGAATTTACTCCAGCTACTAGACTGGCAAAAAAGTCCCAACCTTTTACTGTGAAAACAATAAAGGGTAACCACAACTTCTACTCTATAAGCTTCTTTTTCTCACACTTCCCGCCTGTGGAACTCCCTTCTGTGTTCTTCTTTCCCTGAAAGCTACAATCTCCAAGAGTTTAAACGCAACATCAAATGTCATCTCTTATCTCCTTGATTTTCATCTTCCTTCTCACTTTACACTTTCCTCTCATGCAGCTCTCTTCACACCAATGGACTCGTCCTTCTCTCACCCATTCTCCGACACCTACTGTGACCTGTTCTCTTCTCTCTTCACTCTCCTATTATGTAACCCCCTGAACACCAGTGGCAGTTCTGCCTTGCTTAGGGGGGAGACAATTATAAAAAAAACAAAAAACACATATAAACTAGTAGAATATAATATGAGATTTATATTTATATTCATCTTAATAACACCAAGTCATAAGTTAACAACGTCTTGGACAATGTGGGGACATAAAATAATAACTATTTAGGTGCATAAGTTTCTTTATTTAAAATTTCATCATTGTCAAGTTTTATAAAATGTTTATAAGTTGATGAAATCTGTTAAATGTTACTAACTTCATAGAGTATACTTTCTTTATAAAATATGGCATGTATATTTTTGGTGATTAACTATACAGAGTTCATTTTGAATGGTACAAAATGACATCTATCACAAAGCAAACATGAATATTTTTGGTGATTGTCCATGCAGGGTTCATTCTGAATGGTACTAAATGACATCTATTACAAAGCAAACATGAATACTTTTGGTGATTGTCTGTTCAGGGTTCATTAATCTACAACAATCACAAAAATCAATCAAATATAATGACAACTTAATCAGGAAGTAAACAGAAAGCAATTATCTTCCTGCCATGTAGAAACAATTGACTTATAATTCAGCCCAAAGAATCAATGTCACAATCAAAGGGAAGATGTCTTCCAAGTTTTCTGATTACACTGTGAAGCAATTATCAAGAACCAACAAAGACAGTGCGGTATTTTCTGTGTTGTCAGAAGAGTAAAAAAATATTTATATTTTTTCTATTTTCAGATTTATAAATGAGCAGGCTGAAAAAATAAATAAGAAAAGAAAATACTTTTGACAGGGAAAATGAAATGCAGATTTAACTTAAACAAAACAATCACAATAAAAGGTCATTTTTAATAGGTTTCATTTTTTGCTGAAAGTAGTTTGTGTTTCATTAAAAAGAAATAGTTCATTGGTAATTCAAATGAATGAGATCACTTTTTATCACAAAAGTGAAAATTAAACTGCAAACTAATTTGTGACTATTAAAGAATCCTGGATCATTTTAGGGTAATCTGGGTATTATATATATATATATATATATATATATATAGTACACTTGGTATACAATCCAGGTAAATTCTGATAGAGACAAACTCAAGAGAACTCAATGTTAAATTCATTTATTTAACAGAGTAATATAGTTTATAAAAGATTTTAGATTATTACAATGGGTAATATATATTTCACTGCATCCCGATGTTATTAAATGGAGTCAACATTTATTTCTCGTGATACTGTATTCCTTTTATTGTATCCCTTTGTCCTTTCTTTTTCTCTTCTTGCTTTCCATTCAATTTTTTCTGTTTCCCCTTTTTTCTTTTTTCTCTTTTTTTCTTTTTTTTTTCTCTACTTTACATTAATCAATCGTCTATCTTTTCTTTATCCTTGCTTTCCTCTTTCTTTGGGGTTCTTTTTGAATGAGCGAGAAATTTTCGTAATATGCCATAGCATAATCTAATCCTTTATCCTTTTAAACACCTTGTTCACCCATGCTTCACATGTTCATTATGGTCTATGCTTTTAAGTGACACATTGTCAAGATATGCCATAACATAATCTAAACCACTTAGCATTCTGTCCATTGCTTGTTGAAAACATGCGGGTGCTACTTTTACTCCAGACAGTAATCTGTTAAACTTAAACAGGTGGTTATGCATATTTACAGTTAATATTTTTGCATACTCTTCATTCATCAGAAATTTTAAATATGGTTCTGACAATTCTAATTGAGAAAATATTTTTCCTTCATTCAGCTTTGCAAATATATCTTTTACTGAAGGTAAAGGGTAATTATGCTGTTTCAAGCAGTCATTTAATCCTGTGGAGTAGTCTGTGCAGACTGATTTTATTATTTTTTCTTTATGTATACTATTGAACTCGCCGATTGACTGTAATTTGTTTCTTCTATAACGCACAGATGTTCCAAACTCTTTGTTTATGTTTTCTAGTACGGCAAATGGTACCGGTCGCTTAGGTCAAAACACTTGAGTTACCTTTTCTTTTAACTCAAGCTTTGTTATAACCTTAGAACAAAATCCTAGGTAGGCCTTCAGAAAAATATCTGGAAATCTTGTTTGTAAATCCCATTTGAAGTTTTCTTTGTAATTAGATGATCCAACAACATTTTTACAAAATGTGTTGATAGGAATATTGAATAAATCAAACTCCTCCATCTAATCAGTAACAAAAAGATTTTGCATTTGCTGCATGACATAGGCAATTTTCTCTCTTTTTCAGCAAAACCAGTGTTTAAATAAATTTCACCAAGAAATTCAATTTTTTTGCCTGATATCCCTTTGGTAATTTTTTTAGATCTGCATAATGACAGTCTATCAGTTTTGTTCCATGTATCTACATTAATAATTGTCAGGTCTGATTCTGTGTTGATTTGCATTTTTACTTTCGTGTCATTCAATCATGTTTTATGAATTTTCTTTTTCTTGTGTCTTTTTCACCCATGGTATAACGAACCATGTTTTTTTGGTTTTCTTTTGACTTTTCTTTTACAAAAGATCTTCTATGACCCTTATAACCACAACTGAAGCAATTTTTATCTTTGAATAAACAATCCTTGTATATATGTAACTGACCACAACTGTAGCATGGATTTATTTTAACTTTCCTACTTAGTGGTTCTGCTTTTTTAATATATGATATGTCCTGTTGTTCAAGATTTGCGGTATCTTTTTTAAGTTTACCATTTTCTGACATTCCTCAGCCAATTTTTATAGAGTTATTTTCTGGTCTTGTTCCAACTTTGTTAAGAGTCTTGCACATAAGTCTGTTTTGCTTGGTGAGGTTAATCCTTGTACAAAAATTAAACACTTGAACATATCCATGATTAATTCATTCAGACAGAACTTTTCACACTCCTTATTCACTATACTTGCGTACGTTGTGTATTCTTCAGCATTGTTTTTTGATAAATTTAAGAAACACCATCACATGTTGAATAAAGAACTACATTTTCCAAAAATTTTAGACAATATCTGGATAGTTTCTTCAAATGTAATTTCGTCAAGTTGTTTTGGTAGAATATAGTTTCTGTATTTTTGTGTTCAGAATCACCAAATTTACTTAACAGTAAATGGATTTTATCACCTGTCCAGTTCAAGCAGTCTTTAACAAATATCTCTTCAAACCTGCGATAATAAGCATCAAATGTAACCTCCTCTTCAAGATTATATATAAAATTTACAATTGATTTAAACACAGGTTCCTGTGAAAATGTATCTGGTTTATCTGGGCTTGTTTCTCTTTTTGAGAAAATTTGGTGATTCAAAATTGGCATAATCCATCACAGCTTGCTGCAACTGAACCACAGCATCACCACCAAAGTTTGCTGTCAGCAACTGGATAAAATGGAAATCCTGTCAAACAAAACGCAATTGGCACTGCTTAATTAATGTAGTCCAAATCTGCTTCATGACAATTTTTAAATCAAGAGACATTCTGTTGCAAAGAAGATGCAGAAACTGCATTCAAAGATTTCCTGGCATCCAAACCTTTAGAGTTTTGTAATAAAGGCATAAGTAACCTAAATTGATGGCAGAAATGTATAGATGTTCAGGATTCCTATTTTAACTGATTAAACATTGTTTAGAGACATAAATTCAGAAATAAAAGCTGGTTCTAAAATCAGATATTATTTTCCAAACAACCTCATATGACTGAAAAAATGTGGGGTACTTAAACCATTAAAACATAGTTGAAATTGGTTAAAATTTAACTGATAACAATACAGTTCAAGTAAAAATCAAGCAATCTTATTTTTACCTTGATAAAATAGATTTCATTATTGTAAAATAAAATTCCTTTTCTGATGAAGAACCTTAAAAGATTAAAATCTTCTTCCAAATTGTCTTACATATTTCTCAAGTCATTGTAAATGTGATGCCCTGCTTTCTGAGACAATGTTTTTCTTCCTGTCAATCCAAAAAGTGACAGCATTTAGCATTCTCTGATTGACTGACACATACATTTATTACTTGTCTTTTTGATAGATATGCAGGCATTAATTTGAAACATTTTTTAACTAAGTGTTCACAAATGTTAATATTGTTAGCTGTTGTGTGTGCAAAACAAGGAAATAAAGTGTGACTATCACACATGTTGATTGATGTTGGCATGTCACATCACCATTTTACACAACTTCAGATTAATTTTAACTTTTGCCGTAACAGCTTCAAGCAATTTGGACATGGCCCAAAAATCATCTTAAGCTTTTTCTAAATTTCACAACTGACAGCACAAAGACCATTTTCTTCTCAAATGTGTATTCATTAATGAAGTTTTTTTTTACATATATATATTTACAAATGTATGCATGCCTTTACTTAGTTAAGCCACCAGCTTACAACCAGTATTTTACTCTCAAGTTATTGATGGCTAAGATTATTACAAAGAAAAAAAAACAAACTATAATTATAGATGAGGAATTAACATAAGTGTAATTTTATATATCTGAATTAAAAGTGTTCATGTTTGCCGAAGTGTTTTGGCATATATTCATGCATGGTCTTCTCTCTCTCTCTCTCTCTCTCTATATATATATATATATATATATATATATATATAGTTATCTGCAGACAGATCTGTTTGACTGTATCACAGCTCATCAGTACAGTTAGACATCCGATTGCTTTTAGCCATGTCGGTGATTCTACCTCTGAGCTATGAGCACTTGGTAGAACAAGGCAGATTTTTAGCATGTGATATACCATGTATACATAGGCCAGTAACTGAGAGTGTTCTAATTCATTACTGAATAAACAATGTGTAGATGCTAGAGTAGCTACTGTTTTTTCAAAGTCTACCATTCTTCCAGTGTGCTCAATGAGGGTGTGAGAGCATAGAATAGTCATCTGCAGACAGATATGTTTTGCTGTATCACAGCTCATCAGTATGGTTAGACATCCGATTGCTTCTAGCCAGGATTAAAACCCGACCGAATTGACATCAGTCAGTGATTCTACCTCTGAGCTATGGGTGCTCAGTAAATTATTACATTAGAACATGTGCAAACAACAAACTACTACAAAATTGTATATTTTGTTTTGACATTGAAGGAACAATATCTTATCAGATAGTTGACAATGATGTTAATAAACGTTTTATTTTTAAAAAAATATTTTCATGAACAACACTTACCTTTATTTTTAAACTTTTTTTTTCATACAAGGTAAAAAGATATTAAAAAAGGGGAAAGAAAGAGACAAGAAAAGATGAGAAAACAAGGTGAGAAATCAAGAAAAGGAAAAGAAAGAGGAAAAGGAAAAGAAAGAGGAAAAGGAAAAGAAAGAGGAAAAAGAAAGAGGAAAAGGAAATAGACAGAAGAAAGATACTTTCTATTTCTTCTGCATATTTCCTTTTCCTCTTTCTTTCATGTGACATCTCTCTGACTTTATTAAGTCTCATTTAAATACACATGAAGACCTACCAAACTCTACTCATAACATATTCCTCAATAATACAAACATAATAGCATCCTCCACATGTAAAAAAAAAAAACGGCTAAAATAAAGGAAGTATTATTAATAAAAAAGAAAAAGCCAACACTCAACAATATCAATTATGAACATGGTCACAATGTGCTGACCATATTTGGAAAATAAAGCATTCCTATAACTCTATATACATACATAAAACAATCCATACATTCAGTTAAAGGTAGAAATATAAATTCATCCTTGATAATGGTTAAAAATATAGCTGAAAGTGCTTGAATAAATAAAACATTCAGACAATTTTTATACAATTTATGTACTGAAAGGAAAAAATTATAAGATCACATGAAAATTATATAAAAATCTAAACCATAGCACATTGTCATATTTTATGAAACTTGCATAAAAGAGAGATTGCCACTTAAATGCATAATATACACACACACACACATAAACACACACATATATATACACTAAATACATATATATATATATATATATATATATATGTGTGTGTGTGTGTGTGTGTGTGTGTGAATATTGAATATGCAAAATTCCATATTTGAAAATGAAACCTACAACAAAACAAAAAAGAAAAGTTTCTGATAATTGCTATATGAACTGGAAATAAATAAAAATAAGAATATAAAAAATTAAATGTTTGCATGCATGTATATCCATGTATGTTAATACATAGATATTTTTTATACATAAATTGTATATGTGTGTGTATATATATATATATATATGTGTGTGTGTGTATGTGTGTGTGTGTGTGTGTGTGTGTGTGTGTGTGTGTGTGTACATATATATATATAATTTAGAAAAAAATTTAGATATTCTACAATTTTATGTGTAATATGTATTTCGCAGCCAGAAAAAAAAAGCTGCTCATCAGACCAAAAAGATACAGCACTTCTTTTGGTTCTGACAAGCAGCTTTTTTTTCCAGCTGTAAAATACGTATTACCCATGAAATTATAGAATATCTAAAAATTTTTCTGAATTATATTACTTTGTTAAATTAAATAACTAAATTTAACATTGAGTTCTTTGGAGTTTGTCTCTATCAAAATTAACCTGACTTATATACCAAGTATTCTACATTATATATATAAATTTAAGTATATTTTTAATGGTACAAAATTTTATTATGGTGTTAAATACAAGAAGTTTTATGCTATGAAAAATTATGAAAATATAAATTATGAAAAACAAATCTGTTATGGTTGACATGAATGAACAGAAATGGAAAATTTTTTGATTTTACTAAAAGTTATTACATCTGAAGATGACTCAGAAGAGCAAGCCCAAGTGAACACTTCCTTTATTTACAAAGCGAAGGTTGCCTAAATCTGATAAACAGTGTCTCCAACACCTGAAATGTGTAGAATAGATGGAACACGTGTGACATGGCCAAAACAGAAAACCAGTCCACACTAAAATCCACAGCACAACTCAGATTATTTATCAAATGATCCACAATGGAAGATCCATATTTATCATTTGACTAAGGACTGTGCGTATGCCATTCCATGTAGTTGTGGAAAGAAATATAAAGGAGAAACAGGCCGCCCCCTTAAGGTAAGGCTACAAGAACATCACAAGGCCATAACACAAAGGGAGATAGAAAAATCAGGCATAACTGATCACATATGGATGAAGAAAGGAGATCACCACCCCCTATGGGATGAAGTTGAAATAATAGATAACGCTACTGGAAAATACATAAACTTAAGGAATCAGCACATGTGCTAGGCTACAAAAATCTTCTAAGCTGACCAAGCTTAGAGATGAATATGGGAACTAGTAATACAAAATACCAAAGAAAAACATTAGTGTCATAAATGGCAATATGAGCTCTGGTAAAAAATACTAGGAAAACCATTGGCATAAAAAAATACTAGAGAAAAGCATTAACATCAAAAACTGCAATATAAACTCTGGTAAAAAAATGGTTACTGAGCATTTGGTTTATAAGCCCCAGATATTCAGTTTTTTCTTGTTCTTAAGGATATATATCTCTGTGACTTGACCCAAAGAGTTGTGAGTTCAATAGCAGGCTACAGCAGTGATGAACAATTAACTTAAGAGTCTGGTTAAAGGGAGATAACTCATCACTACCAAAAGGGGCTTTGCACAAGGAATGAGAATGATATACCCCAATGATTGTAATAAAGGGTTTGGTTCAAAATTCTAAGTACCTGAAGAAGGCTAGAGCATACAACCGCCAAAATGTTGTACAAATGGAAACAAAGATGAGGACAATAGTCCGAATAATGTCAGTTGAATGCCATACGTGATACACGCTTGGGCGATCATGTCTCGACAGAGGCATGACTGACTGGGCAGAAGATTATCCCGCAGTAGGTTGTCATTGCTTTCTGCGGTAGACTGGTTGCCGACCAAGGCTATAGAACCCAATCTGTCCTGCTATTTAACCCATAACTGAAAAGAAGAGACGGATTAATACCTTTCCCAAGGGTATTTGTGCGTAAGTGAATACAATGGATTCAGCTGGAATTCGAACTCGGCTCCCTGGTTTCTTGTTCCAAGCCGATATCCACTGTACCACAACACACATCCGAATAATGTAAATAGTGTAAATACTGCCTCATCTGTCGACAAATTCCCTAACCACATTGTCGATGAACAAATAAGAAAATATATCAAAAATCTCAACACACATCAAACAGAATATGATGCTTCTACAAAGAACCCTAAACATATCAAACTCCTATATTGCAACCAGAAGTGCAATTACTACAAACAGGATGAAAAAAATAAAAAATTAATTCAAACTAATATATCTTCAATGGATCCTAATAAATTAAAATTAATAATATATCATAAAAAATGCAGTATTACCAATTTAATTATTTCTAATAACTCCTCACCACTAAGTGATGTATATGTAAAACAAACATTATATATCAATTCAATTTTTCCCTTGGGAGAATGTACCTCTGACAAAAAAACAAATATATATTTTGGATTTATAACTACATTACACATGTCTGACCATTCATTCATTTTAAGACATCTACCACAACATAACTCTACATTCACGATATAAAAAAAATAATGGTCGATTACACCACTATCCTACACCAAGTAAACAACAAATTCAAACCACAGATCTTCGAGGTAATATTGATTATAAAATTTAAGCCATCACTTAATAAGATCAGCTATAAATACTGTAGTAATGTTTCAAAATATTTATAAAAAATAAACAGTTTTTTCAAGCTTCAATACATGTATGACCATGACATTACAGCACAAAAAATTCCATAGTGGATAATTTTCATGTTCTAATGAACACTAAACATAACTGTCAAGCGTTTAATTTAAAGCGAAAAAATTACAGCAATATAGCAACACAATTTTATGGTTATTTTGTTACTACTAATGTACCCTTGAAAATATCTCAGAAAGAGATTGAAAGTACTTGAGAAATGATAAATAAAATCAACTTTAACAGTTACAGTGCCTTTCTCACATCATTTAATACACAAAAAATTATTCATGAGTATGAACATATTTTGTTATAAAAATAAGCAGACATAATGCTTGCAATTTATTTAATCAGTCATGCTTAAAAAACAATTTGCTGCCTAAATACACACACACACACATATATATATTGATAACTCTTCCAACCATAATTCATATTTTTACCTATATTTCATGAATAGTATACAGATGCATGATTATATGTGTGTATATTTATGTTTATGTATGTCTGTATGTCGATACATATATACGTATATACATAAAGATAAATTTGCTTGTCTTTCCACTTAGAAATGAGTCTCTATTAAGCGATTTGCCTATAACTCTATCCATGGTTTCTGCTATCATTTTTAAACTGTGAACTTGATGGCATCCCTGTAATAGTCCTTAAAAATGTGCTCCTGAACTGGCTCCCGTTCTCTGTAAACCCTAGAATAAATGCTTTGCTGTTTCTTGCTATCCTACTTGTTGACAATCCTCTTCTGTATTTTCAGTCTTTAAGAACTCAGCAAACTGAATGATCTTTCTAGATCTTTCTGATCTATTTTTAAGATGACTATGATTATTATCAAGTGCTGACTTCCTAAATTCTTGAATACCAAACCAAAACAGATATTTCTCCAGATGCTATTGTTACGAGGATGCATTTATATACAAAAATAATGATAATAATGTATAAAAAGTTATAGTGATAGATTCTATTGAGTCCTAAGTGTTATTCCAAAAAAGCTTTAGTTCATGAAGTAGTTGTTAAATAGAGAAATTAGGAATAGAACGTTTTGGAAGATTGTAGAAAATTCCAGTAAAATCAAGAGAATTCAAAAGGTTCTAGAAATATACAACTTAGGTGTTAGCCACCATAAAAATAGGTTTTGGGCAGAGGATAGTCAGTTGTTACCAGGGTTTACTGATATTATCAACTCTGGTTATAATTCAAGGATTTATATCTAGCCAAAAGAATCTATAAGAAGTTGCCGACCAACTAAAACCTGAAAAAAAAACCTCATGGAACTATATGGGTAAATACATATTTTTGACTCTTTCATTGACTATACTTAAAATTATTCTTTATATATTAATTTGAGGATTTCCAAAAAGTATAGTACTTAACTTCCTCCCCAACTTAACTGGGTAAAGATACTGACCTTACCTTCCCCTTCTCTCCTCGTAACACTTGCCAGTAGTAAACTTTATGTTTCTTGTTTTGAATACAACAAAAATTGTATATTTGTAAATATTTTATTTGGTGTGTTTTGTAAATTAAATATTTGTCTGTGATTTAGCACTGAGTTTGGTCAATCATTTTTTTCCTTTTGTTACACTTAAAACATAACAAAATGAACAAACACTTTATTAATGAACTTTTTGCTATGCTGAATACCAAGATTCACTCATCACTCAAAATAAAATTAACTTTCTACCACTTTTTGCTATTTGATGTCATGAATATGTAATGAATATGAATACACCTTGGCTCCCCCGTCACCGTAATGTGAGTGGCTGGTGTCAGCCATAAATATAGACAAAGGCGAGGACACATAAACGTCTACATCCATAGGTCTACCACTAGGGGTCTACTGGTCTACAACTATTGGTCAACGTCTATTGACTACGCCTACGTCTTAGGATACTGCATACAACCATCCATTACGTCTACTTACTAGATTGTCCTACCCAGTTACATATGCCTAAACTGCTTAACTACCTCAAATAATATATATATCTCTTTCCGGGACATATCAGTATTAAAAGATCTAATTAATTCTGGATTTGTTAAGTATCTCACCTCACACTAATATCTTTCAGGGAAGCAATGGGACTTTTACTTCTCTAGGTCAACTGTTTGTGTTTTAATGATTATTGCTGAAAGAGTCTATCAAGCTTTAGATAAGAATGATGAAGATCGGACTGTTGTTTCTGATATTTCAGAGGCATTTGACTGACATTGGCATACTGGTCTTCACCATAAGTTGAAAGGTTATAGTATTTCTGGACAAATTTTTGAACTGTTTCACTTATTCATGAAATGAATGTTGTCTTAAATGGCCACTCTTCTAGCTCTTCTTACATAGATGCAAGTGTTACCCTTGACTGTATCTTTGGACCTAGATTGTTTCTAATTTTTATAAACGATCTTCCTGATGTCATTCGTTCTCAACACAGTATCTATGCTAATAATGCAACTTTTTACTCCTGTCATAATAGTAAATCTGATTGGGTTGATAAAGTCAAATTGGCAGCTGATCTAAAAATGACCTACAATTTGTTGTTAAATGGGACAAGAGGTGGCTTGTTAACTTTATTTCCTCAAAAACAAAACTGTTCTGTTCAATCATCTGAGAGAACCTTTTCTACCATCAGCATGGCTGATGCTAACCTCCAGGAGAGTGACTCATTGCACCTTAATGTTTTCAGATGACAAGAAGTAGAAAGATTATATTGAATCACTTTCTAAGTCGGCAGCTAAGAAAGTTGGTTCATTGTCATGCTAGATAATTTTTCTCACCAGAATTTATCTAATATATATTAATAAATCTACCATTCATCTTTGCTTTGAATATTACTGTTGGATCTGGTCTGGTACTCTTACTATATATTTAGAAATTCTTAGAAAAAATAAAATGTATCTGCAATGTTATTGGTTCTGACCTGGCATATTGCCTTCAGTCCCTTTCCCACTATCATAACATAGCTTCACTATACCTTTTCTATAAATATTTTCAAAGTAATTGCTCTGATGAACTTTCCACCTAAATTTTATGAATTTGAGTATTGAAAAGTACCAAAAACCAAGGAGGCTACACACATGACTTCTGTTACTAAAAAAAAAAATGAAATAATTTGGCCAATCAAAAAACTGACACAAAGAGACTTTTGATGCTAACCAAAATCAATGTTCATGCCAAAATCTTGGAGCCTGGTCAAAAGGATATAAACCTGATAACTCTGAGTTAGTAGAGATGGGACAAGGAGAGGATGGAACAAAAGAACTCTACTGCAGAGAAACCAGCCATGCATTATCTGTGAAAAAGCACTTAAAAGGTCAACTGCTAAGGATATTTTTGTCCTGCTTAGGGCCAATAAAAACACATTAGACTGAGCTATTTTTAAGATGACTATGATTACTATCAAGTGCTGACTTCCTAAATTCTCGAATACCAGGCTGAAACTGATATTTCTCCAGATGCTATGAACGTCAACTTTATTAATGAACTTTTTGCTGTGCTGAATATCAATACTCACTCATCACTATAAAGAAAATAAATAAAAATATATTACTTATTTTAAACTCTTGAGTCAGTTTATTTTATTCCAAAGTTTCCAATAAAAATTATTATCCAATCACCTATCCACACTGGTTGCACACAATTGGCACATCAAATTCTTCCAACAGTGATATAGAATTGTATTTCTCAATATAAGATATATATGATATATAAGATATATATAAGATATATATGATATAGAATTGTATTTCTCAATATAAGATATATATGATATATAAGATATATATAAGATATATATGATATAGAATTGTATTTCTCAATATAAGATATATATGATATATAAGATATATATAAGATATATATGATATAGAATTGTATTTCTCAATATAAGATATATATGATATATAAGATATATATAAGATATATATGATATAGAATTGTATTTCTCAATATAAGATATATATGATATATAAGATATATATAAGATATATATGATATAGAATTGTATTTCTCAATATAAGATATATATGATATATAAGATATATATAAGATATATATGATATAGAATTGTATTTCTCAATATAAGATATATATGATATATAAGATATATATAAGATATATATGATATAGAATTGTATTTCTCAATATAAGATATATATGATATATAAGATATATATAAGATATATATGATATAGAATTGTATTTCTCAATATAAGATATATATGATATATAAGATATATATAAGATATATATGATATAGAATTGTATTTCTCAATATAAGATATATATGATATATAAGATATATATAAGATATATATGATATAGAATTGTATTTCTCAATATAAGATATATATGATATATAAGATATATATAAGATATATATGATATAGAATTGTATTTCTCAATATAAGATATATATGATATATAAGATATATATAAGATATATATGATATAGAATTGTATTTCTCAATATAAGATATATATGATATATAAGATATATATAAGATATATATGATATAGAATTGTATTTCTCAATATAAGATATATATGATATATAAGATATATATAAGATATATATGATATAGAATTGTATTTCTCTGTAAAGGGTATACAAGCAGAGAAGCAAGTTGGTTCCTAATAATGTAAAAAAAAAAATGTATGAGACATTTCTATTCACAGACAACGAAGCAAACAGACTCCAACAATAATTTGGCAGAAATTCGAGGAACAATTTCAGCTGTAAATAAATTTAAAAATTGCATGGTTCTATCTAAAATTATATTCCCAGGGATGTTGAAGACATTGATGACTTCTTGGCAAGATGCTGATTACTGGAAAAAAAATGAAAAGTTTCAGGATGCTCAAGAAAGTGAAGAGTGCCTAATTGAGAAAATTAATACAGGAACCAGACATCCTGCGTTGAAAAAAAGCTACTGTAAAAAGGTGAGACATTCACATTTCAAGAAGTTCTATAAGTTTGCAATTTATGAAACTTCACTAAACCACATGAAACAGCCAACTGAAATACAAGACTGAGATATTCAAGAAATTGATGCTATTAGGCACAATTCTGTAAAAGATGTAGTGAGACTCATCCCAATAAAATAGAAAAATGCCTGGCTTGGGGTACATGTTCAACATATAGATGAACAAATTATTGGGCTAGTGTATGTTTTGACAACAAGAAAAGCATGAGGAAACAAAAACAAATACACATGCTAGAAAGGCATCCAAAATTGAAGCCAGGAATAAGAAAATATTATCAGCAAAAGTATGATTTGAAGCATAAATCCACCAAAAGATGGCTTTTTAATTCTGATGACTCCAAAACTAAACTCTTCTTCATTAATCATCTGAGAGACTCCTCTCAACCTTCCATCAGCATGGCAGATGCTAACCTCCAGGAAAGTGTCTTGTTGCATCTTCCTGACATAAAGTGGAATCCATATTGAATCCATTGCTAGGTCAGCTGCTAAGAAAGTTAGTTCACTGTTGGGTGAAACAATTTTTCTCTCCAGAATGTATCTAAAATATCTATAAAGCCTACATCCATCCATGCTGAGAACATTACTGCCACTTAGGATCTAGTTCCTTTGCTATTTACCTTGAGTTCCTTGATAAGATCTCAAGAAGAATCAGCAATATTATCAGTCCTGATCTGGTAGCTTGGCTTCAGTCACTTTCCCACTACTGTAAGGTTGCCTCTCTGTGCCTTTTCTATAAATACTATCATGGTTATTGTTTGAATGAGCTCTTCATTATGGTACATTGACTTTTTGAATTTAAGCTCAATATAGACAGGTGTCAATATCTCATCATTTGACAATCGAGCTGGATAAATGTAGCCATAAATTCAATGCTAACAGTTTCTTTTCTCACACTTCTAGCTTGTGAAAATCCCTTCTTATTCCATACTTTCCGACCAACTTTAATCTGCAAAAATTTAAATGCAATATCAATCACTACTGTCCTCCTGATTACTCTTTCCTTTTCATACTCATTATTAATGTTTCTGTTCCTAATTTTTCCATATCCTGAGCTCCTTGTGTGTGAGTGGCTTTACTGCCTTGCATAAGATGATAACAATTAAAAAAAAGAAAAGAATAATATGCATTAATGAATCAATGCAAAGAGAATGTGATGTATGAATGATTCAAACAAACATTGTCATTCACTGCAGTACAAAAACAGGCTGGAAATGGTAATAGAACTGAGGCATTTGTCACCCTTGACATCACACTTTCCAATAGACCATCACACTTTCCAATAGACCATCACACTTTCCAATAGACCAGCCATTCATCAATCAATAGCTAAAGTTCACACTGAAGCTGAAGAAAATACTTTTCTATTATGTATATTCCAAAAAATGTTTCCAGGGAATATTAATCCAAAAGAAATGTCACAGCATGGAATAACACACAATGAAACTGCTGTATTAAGAGCATACAATGGTTGAAGTATACCTAGAGTGTGCCTACAACAGTGAATGAATTTGTTGAAATTCTACATAGTGACCCCAGAAGAACCAACCATAATAGGTTTACCTTTCCTCAGAAACCTAAACCTGGTGACATTAAACTGTAATATCAACATAAAATGGTCTCCATTTCAGAAAGGATTCGATGAAAATGTGCCCTGACCAGTTTGACCAAATTAGTAATTTCAGAGGGGGAATACCACATTTTCTTGAAAACAGTCAGTCACACCATCATTCATATACCCAGAAAATGTCCCATCCACATGAAAGATAAAATTAAAGCAGAACTAGATGACATGGTCAAACAAAGTGTCATCTGCAAAGTTCATCTGCAAGGCGTCCTCCACAAAGTACCCAAACCAACTAATTGGTTCAACCATATTATGTACCTGCCCAAAAGCAACAGCAAACTGCATAAATACCTAGATGCAAAAGATTTAAACCAACCTATTAAAAGATGCCATCACAAAATCCCTACAATGGAGGAGCTCACGTACAAACTATCTAAAGCCAGTTTCTTTCAAAACCTGATGCAAAATATAGCAGAATCACAATTCTTGACCACATTCAATTCTTCTTTTGTAATGACTCAAGGTGCATTTCAGCAAAAAATGGACATGATATTGAAGATGTAAATGCAGTGTTTCTGGAGATTAACATTTACGCTGACGGGACATGGTGTTCAGCACTAATTGACACTGGTTGCTTGTGGTCATTAGTGAATGCAGATTAGTGCCAATCCTGGAGGCAAGAAAGGGTAAACGTCAGGATGATTGCAGGTATGTCCAACAGATATTACAGAGTGGTCATTATATCCATGGGCAAAGGCTATTCTGTCAAGGTTAATGGTGTTGTGAGGCAAACCAGTGGGTACTTGAAGGTATGCTCTCCTGAGGTCTTGAGATATATTTGAACCTTTCTGCTGCCATTCATATAGTTTAGCAGCACAGATATCTGCATTTGCGATAAACATGTTAACATAATGGTAGAGTTCCCAGTAGTCCATCAGAGGACACACATTTTCTTTTTTCTGCTGCAACACATCTATCAGAGGAATTAACCCTTTGGGAAACCCCAGGCTTTCTTCTGGTTATGGGTCGAGCCAACCATTATTCATCCATGTGAGGAACTCGTGCTCATAGCCGTCTCAGATTGCTGCAGCTACTGGGTATTCTGACACTCTATTTCTCAGTCCATCTGGTGCACAGTTCTCTGACCACTTCCATGCCAACCTGCTGTTGGAGATTATTGCATTAAAAGCATTGGTAGGCATCATTGTGGGACAGCAGGATCAGCACAGATTGGCACTGGGAAAGTCACTACGTGGTTCTCTGACCACTTCCATGCCAACATGCTGTTGAGGATTAATGCAATAAAAGCATTGGTAGGCAACATTGTGGGACAGCAGGATCAGCACAGATATGCACTGGGAAAGTCACTACGTGGTTCTCTGACCACTTCCATGCCAACTTGCTATTGGGGATTAATGCAATAAAAGCATTGGGAGGCATCATTGTGGGCCAACAGGATCAGCACAGATTGGCACTGGGATTGGCACTCGGAAAGTCATTACGTGGTTCTCTGACCACTTCCATGCCAACCTGCTATTGAGGATTAATGCAATAAAAGCATTGGGAGGCATCATTGTGGGACAACAGGATCAGCACAGATTGGCACTACATGGTTCTCTGACCACTTCCATGCCAATGTAGCAGCCACAGATCTATTTCCTTTAGCGAATCAATGCCTCCGACGGGAGATTCGGTCACTCACTGACCAATCAACGGGCGGAGCGCATTGATTCCTCTCTAGAACTATTTTTCCTAGTCCTGTTTGTAGAACAGAGGAAAGGCAAGGAGAGCCATGAGCCAGCGGGAGTAACGGACGCCTCTCTCACATTGCTGCCACTAATTCCCCATGGAATGCTTCCACGGAAGACGCTGCTGCTAGCTTCACCATGGACACTTACATGCTATCTGCTGCTAGCTTCACCATGGACACTTACATACTACCAATCTTGTATGTTTACTGTATAATAAATCATTCATTTGTGTGCCTAAAAAATATAGTGTTGGGGAAATTAAGCATTTCCCATAACTCCTATAAAATGGTGACCACGAATGGCACCTTAGGATGGCGAAACAAATTTTTAAAAAAATAACAACACGAAACTCGGCCTCCATTTTCGGACAACAGAACAAGCAAAGTTAAAAGGAGAGAGAGAAAAAGCTTCCTGACTCAAAGAACCTGAAAAAAAAAAAAAAAAAAATACAACCACCCACGAATTTTGTTTGTGACAACACGTGTGCGTTAAATTCATTCGTCGGCTGAGAAGACATTGGCAAAAATTTTTGCCCTCAGTAAAACAATCTTTCTAAACAGAGATATCTTTCGTTTTGCTAGACATACCGACGCCCATTCCCAAGTGGTCAAATAGGAAGATAAAAGATTCTCCCTTTACTCAAATAACATTTTTTTGAACATGTGCCTTTACAACAAAAACCCCAAAAACTTTCCGACGAGGAAGTACCTTCTTTTCAGCCCGTACACAAGAAAAACACCAACTCAAGCAAGCATAACGAACATTACATTTTGTTCAAAGAAAACAAAGTTTAAAAAGAAAAAATTATTACCCTCGGCTTGGCCAACAAGGCAGAAAGAAAAAAAAAAAAGAAGAAACTTACTACTCTGCTCTTTTCAACTGACCACGTGGTACAAAAAATATATTTTTATTGCAATAAAAAAAAAAAATACAAGTGAGTAATACACTTTTACATTTTCTTTTTCAAAAGTTAAAGCTAAAAGAGCGCCTCCTTCCTTAACATTTAACATTCCCGCCTAAATGGTGATTGGGCGACGCCATCTTTAATTCCAACTTTTGTTTTTAAGACAGGCCTTGAAACTGACAGTTATCATCTCCCTTACTAAGGAACCTTAAAGCAGCACCTTTTTCTCGTTTAACACGAATATCACTATTTTCTTGTGTCTTTTGAAATGTTTTCCCTTTCGTTTCTTTCTCATTGAGACGTGTTTCTTTGATATATTTTTTTGGTGGTCTGTTGTCACGCTATATATTAAAAAGAAAATGGCGACTACTTTACCTGCTTTCGCTGGCGACGTTCGAGTTTGGTTTGCCCAACTCGAGTCATATTTTATAGCGAACAACGTCGTGGAGGAGCGGCAATTGCCTATTTTATTTAGTGCATTTCCCGCGTCATTGACACCAGTTGTCAAAGATTTGATAACTGACACCCCCACTTAATGCTACTTATGACAGTATTAAGTGGGAAGTTCTGCTCCGGACGTCGCTATCAGCGGAAAAGCGGTTCCAAACTTTAGTCAATGACGAGCTGTTGGGAGACCGCATGCCAAGCGAATTGCTCCGCAGAATGAGAGAGCTGGCAGAAGATGTCCCTGCTGATAGTGCCATTATAAAGCAACTTTTCTTCTCACGATTGCCCCCTCAAGTAAAGGCAATTCTGTCACCCATGGTAGAGAAGAGCTCAGTAGACGTAATAGCGTCCTCTGCAGATAAAGTGATGGAATTCACCAAGGGGCCTATTACCGCGTCCATTCTTCAGCCAAAGGCTGAAGTCTCTACTCTTTCTGCTGCTGGGAACACAAGTGAAGGTGCCACACAAGTGGCGATACTCAAAGCTTTAGTGCAGCTTACCAATGAAGTAAGTAAATTAACCGTACTTAATTCACAACAGCCTAGACGTCGACATAAAAGTCGTTCGCCATCCCCACACCACCGCCGCCATTCAAGCAAGCCAGGACTATGCTATTATCACAGTTGTTTTGGCGCTAAGGCTCGGAGGTGCAAAATGCCCTGCTCCTTTTCAAACCAGGGAAACTTAAATCTGGAGAGCTGAGCACGGCACACTCTCCACAAGAATTATGTAATAACCGTGCCTATTTTATCACTGACTCCAGGTCCCAAGCACGTTGTTTGGTTGACACAGGAGCAGCTTGCAGTATCTGGCCACTGAAACTCCTCACTGAGAAGCCGCCACTGTCGCCCATCACACTGCAAGTGGTAAATCACTCCCCTATTCCCACGTACGGTCAAATTTCTCGTTCTCTGGACTTGGAATTACGGAGAGACTTTACATGGATTTTTACTGTAGCTGATTTACCATACCCCATTCTAGGCTCGGACTTTCTGCGCCACTTCAACCTTGTAGTGGATATGCGCAAGCGACGACTTATTGACGGCAATACGGAACTTTCCGTCACGGGTTTTAAGGCAAATATCTCACCTATCAGCCCGGTATTTTTCATTGCCGCCACTGACGACCCATACCAAACATTACTACGCTCTTACCCAGAGTTAACTAACTTAAATTTCGTTGTGAGCAAATCAACTCACTCTACAAAACACCACATCGAGACCACAGGCGCTCCGGTGTTCTCACGCCCTCGCCGCCTCCCTGCTGATAAACTAAAGGCGGCGAAGGCAGAATTTAACCATATGCTGCAGCTGGGAATTATACGCCCCACTTCCAGTCCATGGGCTTCTCCTTTGCATATGGTTCCAAAGCGTTCTGGAGATTGGCGTCCGACTGGGGACTATCGACGACTAAATGCCATTACGGTACCTGATCGTTACCCAATCCCACATATACAAGACTTCGCTTCATCTCTGCATGGTTGTAAGACCTTCTCCAAACTAGACCTCGTTAAGGCTTACCATCAGACACCAGTGAACCCAGACGACATACCAAAAACTGCAGTAACTACTCCATTTGGAGCGTTTGAATTTTTAACTATGCCTTTTGGTTTGCGAAACGCGGCTAGTACCTTCCAACGCTTCATGGACGAAGTAGTGCGTGATTTGGACTTCGTCTATAATTATATAGATGACATCCTCGTAGCAAGTGCCTCACCTGAGGAACATGTTACTCACCTCCGCCTACTGTTCGAACGGTTTCAAAAGTACCAGGTGAGGATTAACCCTGGTAAATGTGTTTTCGGTGCTTCGTCGCTAACTTTCTTGGGACACATTATAAGCCCCGAAGGGATATCTCCCTTACCTGAAAAAGTGAAGGCTCTACAAGACCTTCAACCACCCACTTCACTTCGCCAACTGAGGCACTTTCTCGGTCTGCTTAAGTATTACAGACGTTTCATCCCACACTGTGCGGATCTCCTGTCTCCTCTGTCTGACATGTTACGTAACAGGAAAAAGAAAAATGAGCAGATTTCGTTGAATGACATACAGCTAAAAGCCTTTAACGAAGTGAAGAAGAAATTACCGACAACATCGCTACTTGCACATCCTGTACCCGACTCCCAGTTTTCATTGGTCGTTGATGCATCGGGCACAGCTGTAGGTGCAGTTTTGCAACAGCAACACCAACAACAGCTACAACCTCTCGCTTATTTTTCGAGACAGCTGAAACCGGCACAACAACGTTACAGCACGTTTGGCCGTGAACTCCTGGCAATGTACCTCGCAGTGAAACACTTTCAGCATTCACTAGAGGGCCGACAATTTGTGATCTACACCGATCACCGTCCGCTCACTTTCGCTCTGCGCTCAAAGCCGGACAGATATTCTCCTCGCGAAACTCGCCACTTGGATTTTGTTTCGCAATTTACAAACGATATCCGACATATCTCTAGTGAACAGAATGCTGCGGCAGACGCCTTGTCTCGCCTTCCCATTAATTCACTGTTCTCACCTTCAGATATCGACTTACGACAGATGGCCTTTGACCAACCACACCTGGACACCTTTGATCTATCATCACCTGAATTTGCAACTTGCAAGTTCGCATACTTACCAGTGCCTACTGCAGATACGCAGATCATCTGTGACACCTCAACAGACGCACCTCGACCTTTTGTTCCGATGACACATCGTAGGGTTGTTTTTGACACACTACACCAATTGGCACACCCCGGACCCAAAGCAACAGTGAAGCTGATTACAGCTAGATTTTTCTGGCCAAACATGAGGCGTGATATCACTGCCTGGACACGTTCTTGCGTATCCTGCCAAAAATCAAAGGTGCACAAACATATCCGTGCACCCCTCGGAACATTCAGCACCCCAGACGCTCGGTTCAGCCACGTCCATATTGATCTGGTTGGACCATGGCCGATCAGTCAGGGATTTACTTACCTCCTGACCTGTATAGATCGCTTTACACGGTGGCCCGAAGCTATTCCCCTAAAGGACATTTCAGCTGAATCCGTAGCGCAAGCCCTTATATCAGGCTGGATAACGCGTTACGGAGTTCCTACAACAATTACCACTGACCGTGGCAGACAATTTGAATCCCACCTATTCCAGGAACTTTCCGGAATTTTAGGGATCAATCGAATTCGAACTACGAGCTATCACCCTGCTTCTAACGGGATGATAGAACGCTTTCATCGTCAATTAAAGGCCGCATTACGTGCCTATCCTGACCAACAGCGATGGAGCGAATATGTACCTGTTGTCCTTCTTGGCTGTCGTGCAGCTATCAAAGAGGACCTAGGATACTCTCCAGCAGAACTTGTCTATGGAGTACCTCTATCATTACCAGGTCAGATGTTGAACCCTATAGATTTAACAGGAACAGATCCTGCCTTGTATATAAAGAGACTGCGATCTTATTTTGGTAATCTCCCACCAATGCACCCAAGGGAACAGACCATCAAATCATCAGTCCCAAAAGATATTTCTTCATGGACTCACGTTTTTCTAAGAAGGGACGCTGTCAAAGCCCCTCTCACTCCACCTTACACTGGCCCTTACCGCGTGCTTTCACGCACTGACAAACTTCTCACTCTTGACATTAGTGGCAAAAAAGAAAATGTATCTATTGACAGGGTGAAAAGAGCCTTTCTTAACACAAACACACAAGAGCCACATATTCCCCCTACTTACATACATGAACATATCTTTACACCCGTTGAAAAAAATACGGTGCCAACAGACAACTATGTCACCACCACACGCAGTGGTTGACGAGTACATTGGCCCAAAAAGCTCTGTAAAACTGTTTATATATAAATTGTACCCTTCTTTTTTTATGGCCGCTATCTTTTTCTCTGTCGGCTTTCCGCCTAAGCAGGGGGTGATGTAGCAGCCACAGATCTATTTCCTTTAGCGAATCAATGCCCCCGACGGGAGATTCGGTCACTCACTGACCAATCAACGGGCGGAGCGCATTGATTCCTCTCTAGAACTATTTTTCCTAGTCCTGTTTGTAGAACAGAGGAAAGGCAAGGAGAGCCATGAGCCAGCGGGAGTAACGGACGCCTCTCTCACATCGCTGCCACTAATTCCCCATGGAATGCTTCCACGGAAGACGCTGCTGCTAGCTTCACCATGGACACTTACATGCTATCTGCTGCTAGCTTCACCATGGACACTTACATACTACCAATCTTGTACGTTTACTGTATAATAAATCATTCATTTGTGTGCCTAAAAAATACAGTGTTGGGGAAATTAAGCATTTCCCATAACTCCTATACCAACATGCTGTTGAGGATTAATGCAATAAAAGCATTGGCATGCATCATTGTGGGCCAACAGGATCAGCACAGATTGGCACTGGGAAAGTCATTACGTGGTTCTCTGACCACTTCCATGCGAACCTGCTGTTGGGGATTAATGAAATAAAAGCATTGGGAGGCATCATTGTGAGCCAACAGGATCAGCACAGATTGGCACTACATAGTTCTCTGACCACATCCATGCCAACCTGCTGTTGAGGATTAACGCAATAAAAGCATTGGCAGGCATCATTGTGGGACAACAGGATCAGCACAGATTGGCACTGGGAAAGGCACTATGTGGTTCTCTGACCACTTCCATGCCAACCTGCTATTGGGGATTAATGCAATATAAGCATTGGGAGGCATCATTGTGGGACAACAGGATCAGCACAGATTGGCACTACATGGTTCTCTGACCACTTCCATGCCAACCTGCTGTTAAGGATTAATGCAATAAAAGCATTGGCAGGCATCATTGTGGGACAACAGGGTCAGCACTGATTGGCACTCGGAAAGTCATTATGTGGTTCTCTGACCACTTCCATGCCAACCAGCTGTTGAAGATTAATGCAATAAAAGCATTGGGAGGCATCATTGTGGGACAACAGGACCAGCACAGATCGGCACTACATGGTTCCCTGACCACTTCCATGCCAACATGCTGTGGAAGATTAATGCAATAAAAGCATTGGCAGGCCTCATTGTGGGACAACAGGATCAGCACAGATTGGCACTCGGAAAGTCATTACGTGGTTCTCTGACCACTTGCATGCCAACCTGCTGTTGAAGATTAATGCAATAAAAGCATTGGGAGGCATCATTGTGGGACAACAGGACCAGCACAGATCGGCACTACATGGTCCCCTGACCACTTCCATGCCAACATGCTGTGGAAGATTAATGCAATAAAAGCATTGGCAGGCCTCATTGTGGGACAACAGGATCAGCACAGATTGGCACTCGGAAAGTCATTACGTGGTTCTCTGACCACTTGCATGCCAACCTGCTGTTGAAGATTAATGCAATAAAAGCATTGGGAGGCATCATTGTGGGACAACAGGACCAGCACAGATTGGCACTACATGGTTCTCTGACCACTTCCATGCCAACCTGCTATTGGGGATTAATGCAATATAAGCATTGGAAGGCCTCATTGTGGGACAACAGGATCAGCACAGATTGTCACTCGGAAAGTCATTATGTGGTTCTCTGACCACTTCCATGCCAACCTGCTATTGGGGATTAATGCAATAAAAGCATTGGGAGGCCTCATAGTGGGACAACAGGATCAGCACAGATTGTCACTCGGAAAGTCATTACGTGGTTCTCTGAACACTTCCATGCCAACCTGCTATTGGGGATTAATGCAATAAAAGCATTGGGAGGCAGCATTGTGGGACAACAGGATCAGCACAGATTGGCACTGGGAAAGGCACTATGTGGTTCTCTGTACACTTCCATGCCAACCTGCTATTGGGGATTAATGCAATATAAGCATTGGGAGGCATCATTGTGGGAGAACAGGATCAGCACAGATTGGCACTACATGGTTCTCTGACCACTTCCATGCCAACCTGCTATTAGGGATTAATGAAATAAAAGCATTGGGAAGCCTCATTGTGGGACAACAGGATCAGCACAGATTGGCACTCGGAAAGTCATTACGTGGTTCTCTGACCACTTCCATGCCAACCTGCTGATGGGGATTAATGCAATAAAAGCATTGGGAGGCATCATTGTGGGACACCAGGATCAGCACAGATTGGCACTACATGGTTCTCTGACCACTTCCATGCCAACCTGCTATTAGGGATTAATGAAATAAAAGCATTGGGAAGCCTCATTGTGGGACAACAGGATCAGCACAGATTGGCACTCGGAAAGTCATTACGTGGTTCTTTGACCACTTCCATGCCAACCTGCTGTCGGGGATTAATGAAATAAAAGCAATGGGAGGCATCATTGTGGGCCAACAGGATCAGCACAGATTGGCACTCGGAAAGTCATTACGTGGTTCTTTGACCACTTCCATGCCAACCTGCTGTCGGGGATTAATGAAATAGAAGCATTGGGAGGCATCATTGTGGGACACCAGGATCAGCACAGATTGGCACTACATGGTTCTCTGACCACTTCCATGCCAACCTGCTGTCGGGGATTAATGAAATAAAAGCAATGGGAGGCATCATTGTGGGCCAACAGGATCAGCACAGATTGGCACTCGGAAAGTCATTACGTGGTTCTTTGACCACTTCCATGCCAACCTGCTGTCGGGGATTAATGAAATAAAAGCATTGGGAGGCATCATTGTGGGCCAACAGGATCAGCACAGATTGGCACTGGGAAAGTCACTACATGGTTCTCTGACCACTTCCATGCCAACATGCTGTTGAGGATTGATGCAATAAATGCATTGGGAGTCATCATTGTGGGATAACAGGATCAGCACAGATTGGCACTGGGAATGTCATTACGTGGTTCTCTGACCACTTCCATGCCAACCTGCTGTCGGGAATTAATGAAATAAAAGCATTGGGAGGCATCATTGTGGGCCAACAGGATCAGCACAGATTGGCACTGGGAAAGTCACTACATGGTTCTCTGACCACTTCCATGCCAACCTGCTGTCGGGAATTAATGAAATAAAAGCATTGGGAGGCATCATTGTGGGCAAACAGGATCAGCACAGATTGGCACTGGGAAAGTCACTACATGGTTCTCTGACCACTTCCATGCCAACCTGCTGTTGGGGATTAATGCAATAAAAGCATTGGGAGGCATCATTGTGGGACAACAGGATCAGCACATATTGGCACTGGGAAAGGCACTACATGGTTCTCTGACCACTTCAATGCCAACCTGTTATTGGGGATTAATGCAATAAAAGCATTGGGAGGCATCATTGTAGGACAACAGGATCAGCACAGATTGGCACTGGGAAAGTCACTACATGGTTCTCTGACCACTTCCATGCCAACCTGCTGTTGGGGATTAATGAAATAAAAGCATTGGGAGGCATCATTGTGGGACAAGAGGATCAGCACAGATTGGCACTACATGGTTCTCTGACCACTGCCATGCCAACCTGCTGTTGCGGATTAATGAAATTAAAGCATTGGGAGGCATCATTGTGGGACAACAGGATCAGCACAGATTGGCACTACATGGTTCTCTGACCACTGCCATGCCAACCTGCTGTTGCGGATTAATGAAATAAAAGCATTGGGAGGCATCATTGTGGGCCAACAGGATCAGCACAGATTGGCACTGGGAAAGTCACTACATGGTTCTCTGACCACTTCCATGCCATCCTGCTATTGAGGATTAATGCAATAAAAGCATTGGGAGGCATCATTGTGGGCCAACAGGATCAGCACAGATTGGCACTGGAAAAGTCACTACGTGGTTCTCTGAACACTTCCATGCCAACCTGCTGTTGGAGGTTAATTAAATAAAAGCATTGGGAGGCATCATTGTGGGACAACAGGATAAGCGCAGATTGGCTCAGGAAAATCACTACGTGGTTCTCTGACCACTTCCATGCCAACCTGCTGTCGCAGATTAATTAAATAAAAGCATTGGGAGGCATCATTGTGTGCCAAAAGGATCAGCAAAGATTGGCATTGGGAAAGTCACTACGTGGTTCTCTGAACACTTACATGCCAACATGCTGTTGAGGATTAATGCAATAAAAGCATTGGGAGGCATCATTGTGGGCCAACAGGATCAGCACAGATTGGCACTGGGAAAGTTACTACGTGGTTCTCTGAACACTTCCGTGCCAACCTGCTGTTGAAAATTAATTTAAATATAATCATTGGGAGGCATCATTGTGGGACAACAGGATCAGCATAGATTGGCATTGGGAAAGTCACTACGTGGTTCTCTGAACACTTCCATGCCAACCTGCTGTTGAAAATTAATTAAATATAATCATTGGGAGGCATCATTGTGGGACAACAGGATCAGCTCAGATTGGCACAGGAAAATCACTACGTGGTTCTCTGACCACTTCCATGCCAACCTGCTGTTTGAGATTTATTAAATAAAAGCATTGGGAGGCATCATTGTGGGACAACAGGATCAGCAAAGATTGGCATTGTGAAAGTCACTACGTGGTTCTCTGAAAACTTCCATGCCAACCTGCTGTTGGAGATTAATTAAATAAAAGCATTGGGAGGCATCATTGTGGGCCAACAGGATCAGCACAAATTGGCACCTGGGAAAGTCACTACGTGGTACTCTGAACACATTCATGCCAAGATTCTGTTGAGGATTAATGCAATAAAAGCATTGGGAGGCATCATTGTGGGCCAACAGGATCAGCGCAGATTGGCACTGGGAAAGTCACTACATGGTTCTCTGTACACTTCCATGCCAACATGATATTGGGGATTAATGCAATAAAAGCATTGGGAAGCATCATTGTGGGACAACATGATCAGCAAAGATTGACACTGGAAAATCATTACATGGTTCTCTGACCACTTCCATGCCAACCTGCTGTTGGGGATTAATGCAATATAACCATTGGCAAGAATCATTATGGGCCAACCGTATCAGCACAGATTGGCACTGGGAAAGTCACTACGTGGTTCTCTGACCACTTCCATGCCAACCTGCTGTTGGGGATTAATGCAATAAAAGCATTGGGAGGCATCATTTTGGGACAGCAGGATCAATACAGATTGGCACTACATGGTTCTCTGACCATTTCCATGCCAACCTGCTGTTGGAGATTAATGCAATAAAACCATTGGCAAGAATTATTATGGGCCAACCGTATCAGCACAGATTGGCACAGGGAAAGTCACTACGTGGTTCTCTGACCACTTCCATCCCAACCTGCTATTGGGGATTAATGCAATAAAAGCATTGGGAGGCATCATTTTGGGACAGCAGGATCAATACAGATTGGCACTACATGGTTCTCTGACCATTTCCATGCCAACCTGCTGTTGGAGATTAATTAAATAAAAGCATTGGGAGGCATCATTGTGGGAAAACAGGATCAGCACAGATTGGCACTGGGAAATCACTACATGGTTCTCTGAAGACATTCATGCCAAACTGCTGTTATGGATTAATGCAATATAAGCATTGGGAGGCATCAATGTGGGACAACACGATCAACACAGATTGGCACTGGTAAAGTCACTACGTGGTTCTCTGACCACTTCCATGCCAACCTGCTGTTGGGGATTAATGCAATAAAACCATTGGCAAGAATCATTATGGGCCAACCGTATCAGCACAGATTGGCACTGGGAAAGTCACTACGTGGTTCTCTGACCACTTCCATGCCAACCTGCTATTGGGGATTAATGCAATAAAACCATTGGCAAGAATCATTATGGGCCAACCGTATCAGCACAGATTGGCACTGGGAAAGTCACTACGTGGTTCTCTGACCACTTCCATGCCAACCTGCTGTTGGGGATTAATGCAATAAAAGCATTGGGAGGCATCATTGTGGGCCAACATGATCAGCACAGATTGGCACTACATGGTTCTCTGACCACTTTCATGCCAACATGCTGTTTAGGATTAATGCAACAAAAGCATTGGGAGGCATCATTGTGGGCCAACATGATCAGCACAGATTGGCACTACATGGTTCTCTGACCACTTTCATGCCAACATGCTGTTTAGGATTAATGCAACAAAAGCATTGGGAGGCATCATTGTGGGCCAACATGATCAGCACAGATTGGCACTACATGGTTCTTTGACCACTTTCATGCCAACATGCTGTTTAGGATTAATGCAACAAAAGTATTGTGATGCAAGATTGTGGGACAACAGGATCAGCACAGATTGGCACTGGGAATGTCATTACGTGGTTCTCTGACCACTTCCATGCCAACCTGATATTGGGGATTAATGCAATAAAAGCCTTGGGTGGCATCATTGTGGGACAACAGGATCAGCAAAGATTGGCACTGGGAAAGTAACTATGTGGTTCTCTGACCATTTCCATGCCAACCTGCTATTGGGGATTAATGCAATAAAAGCATTGGGAGGCATCATTGTGGGATAACAGGATCAGCAAAAATTGGCACTGGGAATGTCACTACGTGGTTCTCTGACCATTTCCATGCCAACCTGCTATTGGGGATTAATGCAATAAAAGCATTGGGAGGCATCATTGTGGGCCAACAGTATCAGCACAGATTGGCACTGGGAAAGTCACTACGTGGTTCTCTGACCACTTCCATGCCAACCTGCTATTGGGGATTAATGCAATAAAAGCATTGGGAGGCATCATTGTGGGCCAACAGGATCAGCACAGATTGGCACTGGGAAAGTCACTACGTGGTTCTCTGACCACTTCCATGTCAACCTGCTGTTGGGGATTAATGCAATAAAAGCATTGGCAGGCATCATTGTGGGACAACAGGATCAGCAAAAATTGGCACTGGGAATGTCACTACGTGGTTCTCTGACCATTTCCATGCCAACCTGCTATTGGGGATTAATGCAATAAAAGCATTAGGAGGCATCATTGTGGGCCAACAGGATCAGCACAGATTGGCACTGGGAAAGTCACTACGTGGTTCTCTGACCACTTCCATGTCAACCTGCTGTTGGGGATTAATGCAATAAAAGCATTGGGAGGCATCATTGTGGGCCAACATGATCAGCACAGATTGGCACTACATGGTTCTTTGACCACTTTCATGCCAACATGCTGTTTAGGATTAATGCAACAAAAGCATTGGGAGGCATCATTGTGGGCCAACATGATCAGCACAGATTGGCACTACATGGTTCTTTGACCACTTTCATGCCAACATGCTGTTTAGGATTAATGCAACAAAAGTATTGGGAGGCAAGATTGTGGGCCAACAGGATCAGCACAGATTGGCACGGGGAAAGTCATTACGTGGTTCTCTGACCACTTCCCTGCCAACCTGATATTGGGGATTAATGCAATAAAAGCCTTGGGAGTCATCATTGTGGGACAACAGGATCGGCACAGATTGGCACTGGGAAAATCACTACGTCGTTCTCTGAACACATTCATGCCAACCTGCTGTTATGGATTAATGCAATAAAAGCATTGGCAGGCATCATTGTGGGACAACAGGATCAGCAAAAATTGGCACTGGGAATGTCACTACGTGGTTCTCTGACCATTTCCATGCCAACCTGCTATTGGGGATTAATGCAATAAAAGCTTTGGGAGGCATCATTGTGGGCCAACAGGATCAGCGCAGATTGGCACTGGGAAAGTCACTACGTGGTTCTCTGACCACTTCCATGTCAACCTGCTGTTGGGGATTAATGCAATAAAAGCATTGGGAGGCATCATTGTTGGCCAACATGATCAGCACAGATTGGCACTTCATGGTTCTCTGACCACTTTCATGCCAACATGCTGTTTAGGATTAATGCAATAAAAGTATTGGGAGGCAACATTGTGGGACAACAGGATCAGCACAGATTGGCACTACACGGTTCTCTGACCACTTCCATGCCAACATGCTGTTGAGGATTAATGCAATAAAAGCATTGGGAGGCATCATTGTGGGACAACAGGATCAGCACAGATTGGCACTGGGAAAGGCACTATGTGGTTCTCTGACCACTTCCATGCCAACCTGCTATTGGGGATTAATGCAATAAAAGCATTGGGAGGCATCATTGTGGGCCAACAGGATCAGCACAGATTGGCACTGGGAAAGTCACTACGTGGTTCTCTGACCACTTCCATGTCAACCTGCTGCTGGGGATTAATGCAATAAAAGCATTGGGAGGCATCATTGTTGGCCAACATGATCAGCACAGATTGGCACTACATGGTTCTCTGATCACTTTCATGCCAACATGCTGTTGAGGATTAATGCAATAAAAGTATTGGGAGGCAACATTGTGGGACAACAGGATCAGCACAGATTGGCACTACACGGTTCTCTGACCACTTCCATGCCAACATGCTGTTGAGGATTAATGCAATAAAATCATTGGGAGGCATCATTGTGGGACAACAGGATCAGCCCAGATTGGCACTGGGAAAGTCATTACGTGGTTCTCTGACATCTTCCATGCCAACCTGCTATTGGGGATTAATGCAATAAAAGCATTGGGAGGCATCATTGTGGGATAACAGGATCCACACTGATTGGCACTACATGGTTCTCTGACCACTTTCATGCCAACATGCTGTTGAGGATTAATGCAATAAAAGCATTGGGAGGCATCATTGTGGGCCAACAGGATCAGCACAGATTGGCACTGGGAAAGTCACTACGTGGTTCTCTGACCACTTCCATGCCAACCTGCTATTGGGGATTAATGCAATAAAAACATTGGGAGGTATGATGTCGGGACCACAGTATCAGCACAGATTGGCACTACATGGTTCTCTGACCACTTCCATGCCAACCTGTAATATAACAATCTGGCCCCACCCGAGGAAGGCTGATGCAAGCGAGGGTGTTTCCGGTCGTTGAAAGGAACGGATGTCGTTTGACCTTATTTCCGGCAGCAGCGGAAATAACTACAGAGGCAAACAGAACAGGTGTCTCTGAGAATTACGTGGGCGTGCGTGGGCGAGGCAAAACTGGAAGAAAAAGTCCCGGTTCTGGAAGATTATAAAAAGACCTCGGCACACGGATTCGCCAGTAGAGGAGCAACAGAGATCGGCCGGTGAAGAGAGACACAACAGATAAGACTACACTCCCGTCAACCCATTAGAAGCGTGCTCTCTCAATTCTCTGTTCCCTATTCTACACGGTTCATCGTCATTAATAAAAATATAAATTTATATTTTTATATATATGCGTGTTTGTTGTTTGAAGATATATAACTGGCTCACTCATTAAGACGCATAATTGGTGCTAGTGACTTGCTGTTTTGAGACAACAAAACAGTTAGATGCGAGCTGGTTGCCACGGCGACGATTGAAATTCAACGGACTTAAAACTACCAGATAGAAAGAAAAAAGAAGACGAAAATAGAAGCAGCCGCACGACTATAGACATCAGCCAAGGTAGGTGACTCTTTGATTTGATAGTGTGTGTGTCTGCTCTTGTTTATAATAAGTCTAGTTAGAAAAAAAAAAAAAATGGAACAGCATACTTTTGCCGATCTGACCCTAGAATTGAGAAATGTGGATTGTTCGGTGTTGAACACATTAAGGGTAGAACGGAGGGGGTGCAGGACTACATGCAGAGAGTAGTACGCCTAGCGGAGAGCGCATAGGTTGGGGTTGACGGGAGGAATAAAGTTGAGATATTTACCTATCTGTAAGTATAAAACATCTGAGTTAATGATTTATTTTTTTTGTTAATATTTTACCATATATGTGAAGTGAGTTTACTGGTATGTTGCTTAATTAATCTTACTTTTATTGAGTAAGTGAAATGTAAAATCATGTAAAGGAAGTTTCTTCTACTCTTTAAAGTAGATAATTGGATTAACTTGTTGATAACAATGTTTTCTTTGGTTTGTGCAGTGTTAGGTTTTCTTTTTTTTTGGATTTCTTTTCAATAACTGTACACTACAAAATGATTTACATTTCTATGTTTGTGAATTATGCTTTTGTGCAGGTTCCCATCAATTCAACATCCTCTGTGAATTTTCATTTATGTGACTTGGGAAATATCTTTTGAAGATATATTAATTTCTGAAAACTTTATATTGACACGGATAGACCTGCAGATTCCACAGTTGATCGGAACAAAAAGAAAGAACAACTGAAAAGTCTTGTAGACTTATTGGCTGATATGCTATAGGATTGGGAAAGAAGCAGTGGGAGGATTAACGATAGTTTAAGTGAAATAGTTAGGAAGATACAAACGTGGAAAATTATTAATAGTATCTAAAGCATAAAGTAAATTATTCGTCTCTGGTTCAGTGGTTTGGTCCCCAATTACGCAGAAATTTCCCAATTTTTCAGTGGACACCATGCCGGTAGAATTGCGCGATATGGAGGAGATTCCTATCCGCAAACTAGTAAATACCTTGGAACAGATAGATATGGAAAGATTTAGTGAAGGATATGAAGAACTCCCGAAGAAGTTGACGATAGGAGTCATTGCTGGCATAGTCGGCGTTATGATAATCCTTGGAATAATAGCTAGGAAGCGGATTTTTAAGTGTGAAAGAAGCAACAGTGCTTCAGGAAAGGAAAGGGAGTTATCCATTGTGAATAGTACTCCGGGGTCAACGGGTGTTCAACACTCAAATGTCTCTGCGTTAAACAGAGAGATGTCAACAAATCAGATATGCTTGGATTCGAATCCAGAGGAAGTAGTTCAAGGAATGGAAAGCATTGTACAAACTAAGGAACTACGAGTCACGGGTCCATTTTTTTAGACTAAATTAATATAGATGAAACCTCTAATCCTCCACAAGTAAATTGCATGCGGATTAACGTTGGAATCAGGGTAATTTTCTTCATTTTCTATTGAACATTTCTCGGTCAGACTATGAATGATATGTACTGCAGATAATGGCCATTTTTCTGTGTTCAAACATAGTATGTTTGAAATTAAATTAAATTAAATGAAGTTACATGTGTAACAATAAACTCAAGCAGAAACACGCATGGTGTTGGTCAAAGGTCATTTACTCGATGTCAGTTTGGAAACTGGGGCGCAGTTACCGCCTATGATCATATGGTCGTGCATCGAGGCGTCTACGCTTATGGACAGAGTCGAGAAAGAAAATGAACATTTTTAAGAACTTTGCCCAATTCTGTGAAAATGGATATGAAAAAAAAAAAAAAAAGAAAAAAAAAGAACAATGAAACATCGAGCTGGTAGAACAATTTTCACGATGGACACGAACATTGTTGGGTTGCCGATGTAGGCCCCCTATATATTTTTTTGTTGTTTTTTTTGTTTCGGCATGCACATGTTTTGTTGTTTTGGCGTGCACATGTTTTATACAATTGTCGGGCTTGTGTGGCATGGGGAGGAGTGTGAGGGTGTTGCGCTTAAAATGTTCTTAGGTGAACATTTTGGAAAATGGGAGGGCGAGGAATGTAATATAACAATCTGGCCCCACCCGAGGAAGGCTGATGCAAGCGAGGGTGTTTCCAGTCGTTGAAAGGAACGGATGTCGTTTGACCTTATTTCTGGCAGCAGTGGAAATAACTACAGAGGCAAACAGAACAGGTGTCTCTGAGAATTACGTGGGCGTGCGTGGGCGAGGCAAAACCGGAAGAAAAAGTCCCGGTTCTGGAAGATTATAAAAAGACCTCGGCACACGGATTCGCCAGTAGAGGAGCAACAGAGATCGGCCGGTGAAGAGAGACACAACAGATAAGACTACACTCCCGTCAACCCATTAGAAGCGCGCTCTCTCAATTCTCTGTTCACTATTCTACACGGTTCATCGTCATTAATAAAAATATAACTTTATATTTTTATATATATGCGTGTTTGTTGTTTGTCGATATATAACAAACCTGCTATTGGGGATTAATGAAATAAAAGCATTGGGAGGCATCATTGTGGGACAACAGGATCAGCACAGATTGGCACTACATGGTTCTCTGACCACTTCCATGCCAACATGCTGTTGAGGATTGATGCAATAAATGCATTGGGAGTCATCATTGTGGGATAACAGGATCAGCACAGATTGGCACTGGGAATGTCATTACGTGGTTCTCTGACCACTTCCATGCCAACCTGATATTGGTGATTAATGCAATATAAGCATTGGGAGGCATCAATATGGGACAACAGGATCAGCACAGATTGGCACTACATGGTTCTCTGACCACTTTCATGCCAATATGCTGTTGAGGATTGATGCAATAAAAGCATTGGGAGGCATCATTGTGGGACAACAGGATCAGCAAAGATTGGCACTGGGAAAGTCACTACGTGGTTCTCTGACCAGTTCCATCCCAACCTGTTGTTGGGGATTAATGCAATAAAAGCATTGGGAGGCATCATTTTGGGACAGCAGGATCAATACAGATTGGCACTGGGAAATCACTACGTGGTTCTCTGAAGACATTCATGCCAACCTGCTGTTATGGATTAATGCAATATAAGCACTGGGAGGCATCAATGTGGGACAACAGGATCAATACAGATTGGCACTGGGAAAGTCACTACGTGGTTCTCTGACCACTTCCATGCCAACCTGTTGTTGGGGATTAATGCAATAAAACCATTGGCAAGAATCATTATGGGCCAACCGTATCAGCACAGATTGGCACTGGGAAATCACTACGTGGTTCTCTGACCACTTCCATGCCAACCTGCTGTTTGGGATTAATGAAATAAAAGCATTGGGAGGCATCATTATGTGCCATCAGGATCAGCAAAGATTGGCACTGGGAAAATCACTACGTGGTTCTCTGACCACTTCCATGCCAACCCGCTGTTGGGGATTAATGAAATATAAGCATTGGTAGGCATCATTGTGGGCCAACATGATCAGCACAGATTGGAACTGGGAAAATCACTACGTGGTTCTCTGACCACTTCCATGCCTACCTGCTGTTGGGGATTAATGAAATAAAAGCATTGGGAGGCATCATTGTGGGACAACAGGATCAGCACAGATTGGCACTGGGTAGGTCATTACGTGGTCCTCTGACCACTTCCATGCCATCCTGCTGTTGGGGATTAATGAAATAAAAGCATTGGGAGGCATCATTGTGGGACAACAGGATCAGCACAGATTGGCACTTGGAAAGTCACTACATGCACAGCCATTTCCATAGAAGGACCTGATTTCACCACCACCTTTGACCATAAAAACTGAATATGGCCTGTCAGCACTTACTGTAATGTCAGCTTGTATCATTAGACATTATTTACGATGTGATCAGTGAACATTTTACAAATGAAAAGGGGACATAACATTACATTATATAAAAATCTTATTTTTCATTATATTCCTTAATTTTGTTAAATTTAAAGTCCTCAGAAAAATTATATTAATTTCAATTTACCATTAGTCTTAAGATATTTTTATTTATGATATTTATATATTTTTATAATAATTAGTAAATTAGATTTAATAGTAATTGTAAAAATAGATAGTTTGTAATCAATGTGAATTTATAATGGACAACTAAATAAAATATTTTTTTATATAAAGAAAAGAATGATAATAAATAAAAAAATTTATTTCATAAATTTTATTTCATTACCACAACAATGCATGTCAATGTCACATCCAATATTTCGAATATTATAACAATAGACAACAAATTTGTATCTATTCATGGTTATGAATCTCTATATTTAGACAAACACCCACGCATATCAACTGAAATGACATATTTAGGAATTTTTGTTCTTTCTAATGAAATGCTAATATAAATATATTTATAAGTGATTTTAAATTTAAAAATTCTGTAAAACTAACATTTTTACTTTTTTTTATAAATAATTGTTGCAAAATAAAATCTTTACATCGATCTTGATAAAATCCATCAGAGGATGAAACATGCTGAATAAGATCAGTTTTTTTCTTTATCCATATTGCCTTTTTACATATTAGTTTTTTTAATTATTTTTACACATACATATACACACACATGCACACACATACATACAGACACACACATATATATATATATATATATATTAGCTGTATAGCCCTGCATTGTTTGGGGCTTTTAGTGGTTATGTTGAAATGGTAAGGACAAGTGCTTATTCAAAAAGCTCCAGTATGTGGCTGCCATGATGCATAAGTTTAAAAAAAATGCAAAATAATTAGTTTTTGTTGTATTTGTAAAATCAGATTAATGCTTGGTCAATTTTGGAAATTAACAGGAATGATATGTGTGTACAATAGAAAGAACGGTGGGGGCACACATTCCGGGAGCCTGTAATGGAACGCAATGATTTTATGATGCAAAAGAACTGGATGTGTTATCCCAGCAACGTTGGAGGGGCTGCCATGTTGTAAAAAACATGAAATTGTTATGGCATATGATATGGTAGAAGTTACAAAAAAGACCCAATTTTTGTTGGAATGCAGCTAAGCATCTCGAAGAAATAAACGATTACAAGAAGCAACATTTTCCATTAATTTCTGCCACATCGTCTTTATTAATTCAAATTTTTGTTCACATATCAAGGCATCAGACCTCAATTTTGGTTGAGTTTAAGTGAAACATCTTGGAGAAATGCATAAAAATACACAAAAGACCACCCAAAATTATTTTTGCCATTGATTATTGACGAACCCTGTACATTGATTCAAAAAGTTTTTGCGTTCATCAAAGGTTCAGACCTTGATCTACAAGTTACTCGATTTGGGTTGAATTCACATAAGGCGTCTTAGAGGAGAAAAGCTCACAAATTCTAAGCAGTTTGGTGATTTCTATGGTACCATGTAAATCGATTTAATACAAAAACATCCACCATCAGCGACAATGTCCTTGTAACCTCTCTGAAGATGGCTCATGTGAGTCGAAAGCTTAGAACCAACTTAATAAAAAATTATCCAAATGTTGGAGAAATTTTGTTTTTATTTTTACCTAAAATTAAAGCCAAAATACGATGTTTAGAATGGCTCATGATTAAATATAACAGACATTCATTGTCTCTTATATTTAACAGTATATGTTTAGAAAATTATCTGCTACCTCGATACACTTAATTTAAGTTACATGATGCCGCAGCATTAAATGATCCTAACACCAAGAAATTTCAATGGAACCTTATTAAACGGCAAATGCACACAGCCAAACAGGAATTACAACTAATCAACACTGAAATTGTACATATTAAAGGAATCTTAGTCTTCTACCACAAGTGAAAAATTCAAGGAAATATTGGATTTATTATACAATACAACACAAAAGGAACATGAATCCCATGAACAAGTCATCCAAAAAAAGCTAAACAAATTAGGAAAAAGGAAAATTACTTTTACCAAATATCAATGAAAACTTCATTAACCTATCGGATTACCAACTCACTCCAGATGAAATAGAATTCCTTAATCTCAGACCAAATTTTCATGTTGCACAGAAACTTAATTCAATGTTTAAACAAATGGAAATTGAAGCTTTGTACCAACAAATACTTCAACTTGAACAAGACAACCATATTACTACAGAGGTAGGCTTAAAAGATTTACTCAAAGCTGAATCAATCAATCACCGTAACCATAAAAATCCTAATGATATTATCAATACACCTCTAATAAAAGCAGCCACACATCTAAAAAATAACAAAAATATTGTTATCCGATGTGCCGATAAAACCAATACATTTGTTATTTTAAACAAACATGAATATCACTCCAAATTACAGGCCATTCTGGACAATCACAATAAATTTCAAAAATTAACTAGTAATACCACCTCCCAACTTAAATAACATATAAATAAACTTATTACTGCAAACATGCTGAAATGGGATCCTATAAACTTCAAAAGATTATAGGTGACTATCAGCCCGGCTACCTTTATGGAAATGTAAAAATCCATAAAAAAGATCATCCCCTATCATTCATTTCACAAATACCCACACCAATATATCACCTTTCCAAAACATTTGACAAACTAATTACTCCCTACCTTTCTAGTAAATATAGTATTAACTCCATGAATGAATTTATACAGATTCTCCATTCTATAAAACCTAACAATCAAATAATTACATCTTTGGATGTCCAAAACTTATTCACTAATGTCCCCGTCCATGAAACGATTGACATCATAATCCGTGATGTATACAATCATGCTACTCTCCCACCAATCAATATTAAACCCACTATATTGAAAAAACTATTATTAGCATGCACCACACAAGTACCCTCTCATGACCCCTTAGGTAATATTTATACTCAAAGAGATGGTATTGTGTTGGGGTCTCCTTTAGGTCCCCTCTTTTCTAATTATTGTATGGCAAATTTAGAAAATAAAATAATTAATGACAACAATAAACCCTCTATATATGTAAGATACATAGATGACATCTTCATTTTAGCTAAGAATATCGATCAAATTACACAACTTAAAAACAAATTTGAAAGTCATTCCGTCCTCAAATTTACATTAGAACTTAATATTAATAACAAACTCCCATTCCTTGATGTAGTCATTGATTCTAGCACACATAAATTTACTACTTCTCTATATAGGAAACCAACTAGCATAAACTTGTGTCTTCTTAATTATAATAGTGAATGCCTCCAATGATATAAGTTAGCTGTTATAAAAAACTTAATTCAACGCACACAAATGATATCTTCTTCCAAATCTATATTTTATAAAGAATTACACAACATTAAGCAAACACTAGTCAATAATGGATTTCCTAACTCAGGTATTGATCAACAAATTAAAATGTATTTCAACAAACTTAACAATAGCTCTAACAATATTGATAATATTAATAATAATGGTGTACATCAAAATAAACATAACACCATTAACTTATACTATTGCAACCAAATACATAATAATTACAAACAAGATGAAAAAATTCTCAAAAACATAATACGTAGAAATGTTAAACCAATAAATAATAATAATCAAATTAAACTCATCATATATTATAAAACATTCAAAACAATTGACCTCATAGTCTCTAATAACCCTACAAGCACTCAACTAAATCCTCTACAAAAAAAACAATGTAGTGTATCAATTTACATGCCCGTTCAGAGATTGTACCTCAGTTACTAAGAATAAACCCACTACATATATTAGTTTTACTACAACCACGCTATCCCGTAGACTTACCTGTCACCTTTCTGATCAGAGTACATTTAAACAACATTTCTTAGAAAACATAACCCTGTAGGTAATATCAGACAGATTTTAGTCAACAATACAATAATCCTCACTCATACACACAGTGAAAAGAACCTTCAGATATTGGAGGCCATCTACATTAAATCTAAACAACCCACACTTAATAAAATCATGTTTAAATCTGGTCATAACAGATTACATTGCATTTGAATACATGGTTCTGTTGTCATTTCACGCTATCACGCGGCGTGACGTCATAGAACCTCATTGCAAATTTGCGAATTGCGTTTGCTATTTTTGGTAACTGTTGCTTAGCAGAGTTTTATGTTAAATCATCGCTGATGGTGGATGCTTTTGTGTTAACATCCTTATAACCTCTCTGAAGATGGCTCATGTGAGCAGAAAGCTTAGAACTAACTTAATAAAAAATTATCCAAATGTTAGAGAATTTTTGTCTTTATTTTCACCTGAAATTAAAGACAAAATATGATGTTTAGAACAGCTCATGATTAAACATAATAGACATTCATTGTTTCTCATATTTAACAGTATATGTTTAGAAAATTATCTGCTGCCTCAATACACTATATATATATACATATCTGAAAAAGTAATTTATCAAGCAACCATCTACCCTAAAGAAAAATCAGGGGAGACAAAATGTTTATATCGTAATTTCCACAGGAATTTGGAAGCAACGGCTTTATACCCACAGGCAATTCTTCACCAACCCTAGTTTAAAATACAAAACTGCTCTGTCTAGAAAATACTGGGAATTAAAAAAGTAACTTAGATCCCCAGATAAAATGGGAACTCATAGGCAAGGCTAGGATCCCTAATAGCTTAAGAGATAGGTGTAATCTATGTTTGACAGAAAAAATTAAAATTTTTAAATTTCAAGACCAAAATATACTCCTTAACAAACAAAGGGAGATCATAAGTATGTGTCGCCATAGAAATATTTATAAATTACAAGAATTATCCTCTTTCCTTAATTAGGCCCAATAAAAAAATTTCAAAAACTTTTAAAAGTTGACCTAGCAGTTACCTCCGCACCACCTACCACTGCTAACCCTAGGGTCTGGCCACATAACTCCCACTACCAAAGAAGAATTACTACTAACTCCACCCCCCAGCCCAATCCAATGAAAACCAATACACCCCAACCCCTTCCTTTACCTAAACTATCCTCTAGGTTTAGAATTTTCTTCATTCTGTTTAGAAGGTGTCAAAGAATGCATACCTTAAAATGATGTTGAAAATGGCTATTTCCCCACTAAGTTTTATCTGAATTTACAGATATATATATATGTATGATGTAATTAACAGGTAATGAATATGTCTACACCTTGGCTCCCCCTCAGTGGAATGTGATTGGCTAGTGTCAGCCATAAATACTGAAGAAAGCAAGGACGTTCAAAGAGAGAAAGAGAGAGAGAGATCTAGAGATCTTTCACCAGAGGTCTATTGGTTTACTGCTATTGGATTATATCTACCAACTATGCCTATGTCTCTTTTTTTATAAGCATTTCACCCCGAGCTAGGTATTTCACTGCCACTACTGCGCAGGGGGCTACATAGAGTGAAGGAAGGATGGTTAAATATAGGAAATGTCAGAGGGTGGGTGATAGGCGGGTAAGGATACCGAGAATGAGGGTTGGGTAGATGAGAGTGTTCTGAGAATAATTGGAAGTTAGTGTGATAGTCTATTGACCCTACATTTAAACACCTGGACTTTGTAGCTGTCAGGAAAGCAGACTTGTAGAAGGGAATTCCACAGGTGGGAAGCATGAGAAAAGAAGCTGTTGGAGTAGAAATTAAAGTTACATCTTATCTGTTTAACTGTAAAAGGGTGGGACCTAGTTGCTAATCTAGTATCTCATGCAAATTCGTGCTTAGGCGGCACCAGTGCTCTAAGTTCATCAGAGTAGAAGCCATGAAAGTACTTGTAGAAGAGGCACAGGGAAGCCACATCACACTGGTGAGAGAGTGGTTGCAGCCGGTCTGCCAAGTCAGTATCAACCACGTTACAGATTCTCCTTTGTATTTTGTCAAGAAGCCCAAGGAGAGTAGCAGGGGCACCTGACCAGATATGGCAGCAGTATTCAATACATGGGTGAATGGTAGATTTGTATATGTGCAGGATAGATTCAGGTGGGAAAAACTTCTGGGCCCTGCACAGAGAGCCGACTTTCATAGCGGCAGATTTGGCAATGGATTCAATATAGTCATTCCATTTGAGGTCTGCCTAAAGTGTAAGGCCAAGGAGGCATTGTGTTTTACTCTCTGGGAGGCAAGCCTGTTCCATGCTAATGGGAGGTAGATGTGATTGTATGATACTGCATACAACAATTACATCTACATACTAGATTGACCTTATATATATATATATATATATATATATATATATGGGTGTTGTTCTCAATGTATAAAATATGAAATAGATATGTATTGACTTTGATAGATATATTGATATAGATGTGTTTTTGCTTAAAAGTAGAATTAATATCAATGTAAACATTCCTCTTTTATACCAGTTCTGACTTGCCTCTCTGACTTCAACAGTGGCATTGAGTCATGAATTCTTAATTCATAGCTAGTTTGGGGTGAAATCTACCCTCAACAAACTTGTGTATGATGGGTTTTTAAAAATGATGAAATTGTGAGGCTTTTACAAAATGAATGCAAGCACTGAATTGAATCAACTATCAAAGGAATGATCTTTCACTGATGGACTAAGCCACTAGTTGTTTTTTTAACCAGTGATGCATGAAATCTATAGTCATGTCAAGTGAAAGTGTCAAACACTGCAGTACGTACAAATATGAATATATGCACAAATATATGTACTTGGAAACATTAATAAATCAACGCATAGGCATGTAAACTTATTAGCTCATTTCCTTCCTATCAACAAACACGTTTATGGATTCAAGACAAAGGCAGATATATTTCAACAATAATAAAAATTTATATTCATTTCTCAAATCTTGATGTTATATATTATTTTGTTTAACTATTTGTGATACCTGACCGTTTTTCATCTGCGCCTGAATTAAATTCCATGAATGACATTAATTTGTTTTATCATCATCATCATCATCATCAGTCCAATGACTGAATGTGGTCATAAGGTTGTTGTGCAGCACCTCCACATATGGGTTGAAAGCTGGAGAGGTATTCATTCAAGCATAGAGTGTCTTGGGTAAGAAGACCTGGTGGAGCCCATCCCTCCCCCATGTCAAACCATAGGCAATATACCCCAACTTGAAGGATGTCCTTGGTCATGGACACATGACTATTGATTCCATTTGGGAAACATTACACTGTAACTGTTGACTTCAGTTTAGGAAGCATTCCACTGAGTGATGCTGTGTCATCACCACACTGGTTGGCTCCATTGCTCTGGAGGCCATTCCAGCCTGTTGTGCTAGATGGCTATTGACTAATTTAGCAATTAATTTGATCATATCAGGGATGTCATTTACATAGATCAAAAACAGGATTATCCTCAAAAGATACTACTTGTGAGACACCACTGATGGCTTTCTGCCAAGGAAATAAAACATCTTGCAGGATAGCTCATTGTCTTCATGAAAGGAGAAAATGATTTGACCCAGCTTAGAACTTTGCCATGAATATCCATTTACTTCAACTTTAACTATGATGAATCAATGGATCAAAAGCTGTGCTAAAATCTAAGTAGATCACATCAGTTTCCATACAGTTATCCTAGTTCTTAGTCCATCATTGAAACATTCCAACAGCTAATGCAATTAAAATTAGACTGAAAGCCATCTTGATGGTAACTTATAGTTCCATTGACATTTATAAGGTGTACAATTACATTTTGGAAGATGCATTCAAGCACTATTTACATTATTTTGCTATTTGTACAATGTTTCAACCATTGTACACTCCAGCCTTCTTCAAGTGCTAGGAATTTCGAACCCATTATTACAATCAGTGGGGTATATCATTGTCATTCCTTGCATAAAGCCTCTTTTGGTAGTCCTGAGTTATTTTCCTCTAACCCTATAAGTTACTTGTTCACTTGTAGCCTGGTACTGAACTCTTAACACTTTGGGTGAAGTCACTGGAACTAACCAACATCTATATCCACTGGGTGATGTGTCCTTAACAACAACTGAATTTCTGGGAATTATAAACCTAATGTTCAGTAACCAATTTTACCAGAGTTCATATTGCAATTTTTGATACTAATGGTTTTCTCTAGTACTTTTTTTATGTTAATGGTTTTCTCTAGTATTTTTTACCAGAGCTCATATTGCAATTTTGACACTAATGATTTTCTTTGGCACTTCATATTACTGGTTCCCATATTGTATTCATCTCTATGCTTGGTCGGCTTAGGAGATTTTTGTAGCCTAGCATATGTACTGATTCCTTAAGTTTACATAGTTTCCAGTGGCGTTCTCTATCTATTAGTGGGTGGTGATCCTCTTTCACTCTCCATATGTGATCAGCTACGCCTGATTTTTCTATCTCCCTTTGTGTTATGGCCTTGCGATGTTCTTGTAGCCTTACCTTAAGGGGGCAGCCTGTTTCTCCTTTATATTTCTTTCCACAGCTACATGGAATGGTGTACACACAGTCCTGAATCATGTCCTCCTCTGTTGGGGTTCTTACTTGGGAGAGGTACCTGCGAAGTGTAGAACCACTTTTGAAGATTGTCTTGATGTTATATGAACTACAGATCCTTTGTATTTTCTCCGATAACCCCTTCATATAGGGTAGACAGAGGCTTTACACAGAGAATGAGAATGATATACCCCAGTGATTGTAATAAAGACTTCAGTTTGAAATTCCTAGCACCTGAAGAAGGCCAGAGCATACAACAGCCAAAATGTTGTACAAATGGCAACAAAGATGAGGACAATAGTCCAAATAATGTAAACAGTGTAAATATTACCTCATCTCAGAAATATAGACATGCATTCAAGCAGTTTGACAATTTGACTTATGAGTTATAATATAATTAAATTATTAAAAATAGATTCTTTTATCATCCAAAATCAGGTGAAAATATATTCTTCTGACCCTTCATTCATAGTTAAACACAGTACTGGCATACTTTACACCTTATTTCTTCTTGGTTTGGAAGATCAAGGTTTAAATTTATGCCTTATATTAGTTTAATGAACACTTTCCAGTGAGCCACAGTTAAGAAGCTTGTTTCATAACACAATATGAATGTTTGGGTAGCTGTCATAAAGCAAGACTTAACACATAAACCTCTTTGTTTGAAAGTAAAAGCTAGAGGCCATTGTTTTCATATGAATATATGTAACCTGTTTGGTAGATTTGAAATTCACATATTTCTTATTATTGACAATGTTCTGAACAGAATTTTGAAAATTCATTTCTAAGGTATGCAAGTAATCCCTACCTACCTGACAAATAAATATATCTTCCTAAGCTATTTCACGACATATCCTTGTGTTGAACTAAGCTTCGTCAATATCTATATTAATATGTATGTCTGTACCTACCTACCAACATACTTTCCTCAAAAGCACATAACAATTACAGTAGTTTTAGGAGATAAATTTCTCTAGAGGAAGTATCGAATTATACACATCTCTCAGCACTCCCCAGTTCTTAATATTTAGGCCAGTAAAAAAGAATTGCTTGAATTTATAGAAATTACAGTTTAAGAAAAAAAAATTAATTTTACTCTGCATATGTTTGCTGTTTAAAACTCTTGCTTTGATGAAATTAAAATTTACATACTTTACTTTTTTGTAATGCAATTTCTGGATAGAATTTTTAAAACTAAATGAATGCTCTGTGAATGCAAAAAGGTTCAGTCCAGTGCTGATAGCAGACATGAAAAGGAAACTACAAGACCTCCTACAGAAGGTAGCTAAAGAAAGTGAAAAAAAAAAGACTAAACATAAACTACAAGAAAACTGAATGCATGGTCATCTGTAAAAAGAGGAGCCCAAAATGCCATCTACAAATTGGGAATACTGAAATCAAGCAGGTACAGAAATTTAAATATCTGGGAAGTGTTCTAACAAAGGACAGAAAGTGTGACATTGAGATCTAAAGGCAAATTGGCATGGGATGCATTCCAAAAGTTAAGTAGAGTATTGAGAGGCAGGAAGATTTAATTAGAAACAAAGAAAAGAGTACTGAATTGTTATGTCATATCTGTCCTCCTTTATGGCAGTGAATGCTGGACAATATCCTCAAGGATGAAGGAAAGATGTAAAGCAACAGAAATATGGTTCTACAGAAGGATGCTGAGGATACCATGTACCAAACATGTGAGCAACAACAAGGTTTTGAAGAGGATGCAAATGAAAAGGAAACTTATACTTAGCATATGGAAGAGACAGCTGAGGTTTCTGGAACACATAATGAGGAAGGAGAGCTTGGAGAATCTAATACTCACAAAATGGATGGAGGTAAAGAGAGACAGGGGAAAGCAGTATGAGACATAGTTGATGGGCTTGAGCAAGTTAATGAAGGAACAAGGTGTGGGAGAAATATCAAGAGAAGAAATGTTTTATGGGGTGTTAACACATCTATCAACAGCCTGATGTTTGAGGAGATAATGTACATAAAATTACATGACAAATACAATATAAAAGCTTTTTCATTTAATGTTTTCACTGCCCAGTAATTTTCAGAATTGAAAATACTTTAAGCATTCTAAGGTACCCCCGATAAATATCGAAAATCGATAATCAAAAATGAACATTAGTTTTATATTCTTACTCATGAAGATGCTTGTTGAGAAAATGTTGGAAAATTGCTAATAAATTTTAAATTTACTATAGTTTCCACTTTTATTTTCTGATAATGTCATGTTTGGATGTTTATATTGACAAAAATAGACATATTTATATATATACATGAAATAAATTTTAAATTCTTTTTAAAATACTAGTGGTTGATGAATTGTAGTAAGCTTTTCCATTTATGATTAATAAATATGGTTTTTATTTGATAACAATATCCCTTAACTGCAACAAATTAATACAGAATTTTAAAAGATTTATAACTTTATATATTATTCTAATTAAAATTTGTAAAAATGGAAAACAATTGTTATAAAAATTTCTTAGTTATTAAAAGACTTTTTTCACAAGACATAGTGTGCATAATATATTTTATTCATAAAAGCAATTAAAATTAAATAATGTTTTAGTTTCATGTACACACCCACCCACACACCCATGTGCACACATATATGCACACACACACACACACACACACACACACACACACACACACATCTACTCATATATACATGCAACTATCTTATAGATACATTACCGGCCATAATTATTAGGCCATCACAGTTTTTTAAAAGAAATGATATATTTCATACCATTTTAGTATTTACTGCCAAATGGAAATAGAATGGTTCTTTTGTTATTATTACTTTGCAAAATTTTACACGGCATAGAAGCAAAGATGAACTCATCCAAATCACCCTAAATTTTCTTCATTCTTTCATTGATGAAACTGCAATATAGGTAATTATTAAATATTTATAAATTCATTTGATGCACAGGTTATTGTGTAGTATTAACAAAAGAACTATTCTATTTTCATTTACAATTATTCACTTGGCAATAAATACTAAAAAATAGTATAATATACATCATTTTTTAAAACACTGGGGTGGCCAAAAATATTATGGCCAGTAGCGTATATCCACTCTTGTATTCACACACCCACACAAACCTATGAAAGCCATATATACATGCATTTAAGCAAAATTAATACAAACACACATATATATACAAGTGTACAAACTTCACATATACACACAAAAAGCACATACATTTAATCTAATCTAAATCTAAACTTATTTATAAATGGAACTTTGTCTGTGTGCGTGTGTATATGTGTGTGTGTGTGTGTGTGTGTGTGTGTGTGTGTGTGTGTGTGTGTGTGTGTGTCCATTACCTATAGACTCCAAAACGGCTGAACCAATTTTCTTGAAAATTTACACAGTTGTACTATAAGCATCTGCGAGTGTTCTTAGCTAGGTTTTGTGTCACGGTACCCCCGATAAATATCGAAAATCGATAATCAAAAACGTCAGGTTATAGAAGGAGTGGTCTGATTTGAATCAAATTTGATACACACATAGACAAAGACATAAGAAACAATATTCAGAAGTTTCAAGGTTGCAGTTCTTACAATAGTGCAGAAAATCAATAATATATATTTATAAAAGGCAAGATGTTTGTGTGTGTATCTGTTTATCTGCCTGTATGTCTGTATTTTTTCAGCCCTTTTATTTTAGTTTTTGCTTCAGGTTTGGCTCTAAGTAGGTATAATTGTAGTTCTTAGTCTCAGCCATGATACCATTTACTCAAAGGACTTATTTAGCCTTCAAAATTCAGTTTACGACAAAAAAACTTATTTGGTATCGATACCAGGAAATCAAAATTTGACTTACAGCCATTCATTTTTTGGTAAATTTTTGTTTTGTTCCCTGAAGGCCTTTACCCCTTCAAATCTTTCCAAAACATCCCTATTTCCGTGCAAATGTATATGCTGAATTCAAATCGGTAATTGTTTATTGAAAAATCTACCTTTTTTTCATTTTATCGAGAAGAAAAATATGGAACTTCTTTTTGCTGTTTATCTCACCCCCTAACCAGGGTTCAAAAATGTTATTCACTGCAGACTGACTTCACGCGTAATTTTACAATTTTTCTGCCTTTTTACTTCCATTGTCAGATTAATGTGCAGAAAATGAGTTCCAAAACACAATAAATCACGGAGCAATTGTTGAAACGGGAGTAAATAGATCGAATCTATAACTCTATGCCTCAAGTCATTCAGCGGTTAATCAGATATGAGAACAGTGGGAAGGGTGAGATATAGTACGATTTATTTCTGGTCGATAACATGAAAAAAAAGTACGTTTCTTCCATAAACAATTATCGATTTGAGTTCAGCGTATATATTTAAAGGGAAGTAAGGATGTTTGGGAAAGATTTGAAGGGGTAAAGGCCTTTGGGGAACAAAACAAAAATTTACCCATTTTTCTTTCAGTCTATGGTTTCACTTTAACTGGAAACAACTATTGCCTTTTAGTCTTTCGTGCCAACGTCCAAACAGTCTGAGCTCCAGGATCCTGGATTAGTTTTAAAGGTTTCATTATACCCGAGCAACGCCGGGCTATACTGCTAGTTACATACATAAGACAAAGTAGTTGTACACATATACAGGAATATATATCAAATACATAGAAAATTTCAACCACAATTTCCTCGATATACAAAAATTGCCAAAGAATAATCAACACAAAATGAGAGCAAACCTGCAAGTGTGATAAAATCCTATTTAACAGTTAATTTAAATTTATTTTCATGATGACATTTAAAAAGGATTTCATTTCTCAGGTTTAATAATTAGCTAATTGTTCTGAATTTGATTATTCCATTTTGTTTTCATCTAAGCATAAATTACATCGATTTCTGAAACTATTGGGGGTTTAAGATTTATCTTTACTCTTCCATTCAATCTGTGGAGAGTGATTTCTGTCTTTCAATTCTCAGAAATATTTCGAAAGATCAGTTTGATATTTTTATAGGGTTTAGAGAAATAGTACTTATGATCATATAATCTCTGTATCCAGAATCTGGCAAAAATCCCTAAGTATCCTTTTTATCATTTCTGTATTCAGTAGAGAAAACAGTTGCAGATTTGCATATATTTTTAACTCTACAGTTACAGGAGAGTTTACTATTTGGTGATTGTTATAAAGTTTTATCTAGTATTTTATTTTATGTGATGTTATTAATGTTATCAGTGCAAGAATAGCTAATTTTTAACATTTTTCTATTAAAAATCTTACTTAGTGGGTTGTTCTGGCGAAAATGTCTGTTGATCACTTTCAGAACGTGTTGACCGATATTAATATTAGATAGTTGGCAGAAAGGGGAGGTTTGAACCATATTACTCTTCTTTTTCTATTTCTAGGTTTATTTATTTCAGTATCTTTGGAGGATTCTTGGTAGAATAATTCTTGTTTAAAACCATGTTTTGATGGCATTATTATAAGGGGTTTTATTTTCATTAAAGATTTTTCTATTAGAAGATAACTTTTTGATCCTGGTATTTACAATGGCAGGAATTTGATTATTTGATGGGGATGATTGGGGCAAGCATTAATGTAGATTGGGATTTGATTGTTTTGGGGGATTTTTTTTATAAGGTTTAAACGTTTCATTTGACATATTTAAAGTAATACCTAAGAAGTTAACTATGTTAAGATTAGCTGAAATTTTATTTTAAATTCAAGTAATTTGAAAGTCCTGATGACTTTCTTTTGTACCTGAGAAATTAATAAATCATTACTATAAGTTCATCATTCCTATATAGACTCATCTGTTTGGAGTCAACCATCCTACTAAGGGTGCTTAAAATGTAAATTCCCACTAAGTATACAATTAAAGCAGAATCAAATGCACTCACAGAGACATCAATGGCTTTTTATCCAAGTAGAATTATTATCAGTTAATAATGATATTCTAAAGGCTAATATATTCATGGATTCCTCATCAGTAATTGTTACATAGTTCTTGGTGAAATTCAAACAAACCAACAGCAGATTTTTTTTTATATGGAGGGGTAAAAGTCTATAATATTGAACCGAAGAAAGATGGCCTTGTCTTTGTTTTTAATGTTATTGAATGATTTAATAGTGTCAGAAGAATCTTTTTACAGATTGCTAAAGGATGATTTTATGGTGTCATTTATTTTTTAATTAAATTTTTAGAAATAAGTCCTAGCTCAATTTTGAAGGGGTTAATCAATCTAGTTTGTAGTTTATAATCAAAGTTGTGTTTGTGGTCTTTGAAAAGTAAATATGCATTTTTCAGGTGAATTTTACCCATTCTATATTCAATTTTAAATTTACTTGCAAATTCAGTCTTATCCTGGTTAATTTTGGAGACAGTTTCATGATCCTTGTCAACTTTATAGGCACTGGTAATTTTTTTAGGTAAATTCCTGACAGCAAGAAGGATTGATTTTATAGATGTTTCTAGATTTATCTCCTCTCATCCATAAGTCATGCAATTTTTATTTTCTTCAAAGTCTTGATTTACCTTGTGTAAAAATCGGTTAGATAATTTTCTGAACCTTATTTTCTTGACTAAATTAAATATATCCACTTCAAAGTGATCTTGTAGTTTGTTGTTGGGGGATGATCTTTGAAATTTCAGATAGTAGTTTAGTTTTATGTCATCTGGTGTGCCAGAAGAGTTTAGGTAGAAATGAGCTTTCCATCATAGTCTCTTTAAGAAGTTAATAATTTTATCTATGAACAATCGGGTGAAAGAATGCAAAGATGGAAAAATCAAAACGTGATAAAATCTTTATTAATTCAGACAATTTATTCCAGATATAAAACTAGCAAGTAAACCATAGTTTAAACTTCAACAGATATAGGTTACTTTTAGAAAACAAATTTCTACTTAATTCTGAAATCTTTCAAAAGTATTTACACTATTTATATTCAGATTATTGTCCTCATCTTTGTTGCTGTCAGCTTCTGCCATTGTGACCTCTGGCTTCCTTGGATGTATATCAATCTGGGAATTCAGAACTTTATTTGGCTTACAGGAATACACTGTTCTTGTTCCAATACTCACATCTAGGGATATCTCGTCTAATTTTTATTTTTACTTAGTACTGTTCAGTTATTGCTCACCCATTTTCAGTGAGCACAAGTACACGCTGCCTGACCCAGGGATTGAACTGTGTCATTAAATTCACAAACAAATGCTTCAATCCAATAGGCTATTGACCCATAGAAAAATTATCTGTACTGAACTTGGAGCTTTAAACCGAACCTGCCAAGTAAAAATAATGATAATTCCTCATCCCAGAAATTCAGATAGAAATTTTCAAGTATAGTTTTGATTTGAGCAAATAAAGCTACTTGGCAAACCTACTCAAATGAAATATTTGAGTAAATATACAAAAGTCACACACATCTATAAAGTTATGATGTTTAAAACATTCCTCAGAAATACTTATGATAATGCAAGGAAATTTTCATTAAACTCTTCATTCAACAATTGTATTCAATCATCATCCTAAGTCCCTTAACTACTTCAGTTGTTGGTGGGTACCTAAGAGCAAAAGAAACAGACAACTTTCTCCAAGCTGAGCTGTTGGAGGTAGCTCTCAGGAATTCTGTCATTGTCATGTCTTCACTCTTTGATGTTCTCTAACCATCTTTTGCGTTGCTGTCTCCATTTGCGTCCACCTTCAACGGTGCCTTGCATAATGGTCTTGCAGAAGCTGTTATGTATGATGTGACCAAACCAGGGCATCTTCCGATGCTTAATAGTGGTGAAAAGAGATTAATGTTGGCCAACGAGACTTTTGACTTTGCCCCGTACATAGTCATTGGGTTTGTTCTTCTACTAACAGACGTGGAAGAGCTTTCTTAAACATTTCTTCTTAAATACCTGGATCTATTTTCAAGCCTTAGCCAGGAGTGCTCAAGTCTCCCACACAAATAGGAGGATAAATACAACCAGTGATTTGTACAGCTTGAACCTTTTTTTTTGTAATCATTTCACCCCAAGCAAGGCATGAATGCCACTGGTGTGCAGAAGGTTATAGTGAGAGAAAAAACCAAGGAAATCACGAAGATAGAAGACGGCAATTGACATTGCATTTAAAATTTTGTAGCTATCAGAGAAGCAAGCAACTAGAAGGGAGTTCCACAAATGGAAAGTGCAAGAAAAGAAACTGTTAGAGTAGAAGAGATGATTACATTTAAACATTTTGATGGTGAAAGGATGGAACCTTGATGTCAATCTAGTACCACATGTAAATACATGTGATCGGGTACAAGGGAAGAAAGAACTTGGTACAGAAGCTGATGTTGTTCTTCTATATCCTTTCCAGTCTGTCCATGTGGTGATTACTGCATTGCAGGTGTCATCTTTTGAGAGGGTTGCTCCCAAATATTTGATGCAAGAAACTTATTTCAGTGGTTCATCATCCATAGTGATGCTGGCACTGGTGTTGTTTCAATGGCATTACAAGAGTCAATAAGCTGAAATTTTTTGATATTATCATAAAAATATATGAATTACTTTGCCTTCTATTTAAAAATAGAAAAAGTCCCACGTGAAATTTCTTCGTGTTCTGTAAATCAAACATTACTTCTGCCAAAATAATAAAAAATAAATGTAACACTTTTCTATTTTTTAAGATAAATTATCTAACAAATTTGTATATGTGGAAGTTCTTGTTATTGATGTTACTTGACTTCACACTGAACTGAGGTCACACAAATAAAAATAAGGTCACATGTAAATCTATATTCGGTTTACAGTTCATTACTTTAAAGTTTTCATATAAAAGATTAGCACACAAATTAATTTGTCAATATGAACCAAATATGATTAGTTGCTTTTTATCAATCCCTCATTATGGTGATTATTATATGGAAACGGTTTGTTAAGAAACGTAATGTTAAAGTAGATTATTAATGAGTTTTATAATAAGAAGATGTTTAAACAAATACAAGGCACTTTGAAAAAGATATTAAATCTTCATGATCTGTTAATGTTAAAATGGAAAAAGTGTACACACACACACACACACACACACACACACACACACACACATATACATTAGATATTTATTTTACAACACGGTTGAATAGACTAGTTGCAGTAAATCATTGTAAAATATTATGAGTTCAATCCTTGCTGGGTGCAGAGTTATTTAGTGCTACTAAATTTTGAATTGAATTTCTTCTGATTAAGAGTCCAAGTTAATTCAACTTAATTTAAAAGTATCATTAATAGTGACTAGTAGTAAAATTTCAAATTTGGAATTGGACATCCCACAAATATAACCTTATAATAAACTAAAAATCTTATAAAATATATGTTATGTATGGTTTGTGTGTGTGTATATATACATATATAAAAAGATTTGTTTGAACATTATTGTTCAAATTGTCAGTTTTTTATAACCAAGTTTTGTTAATCTTTGTATATATATATATATATATATATATATATATATATACACACACACACACATATACACACACACACACACAAATATATATATATATATATATATATATATATATATATATATATATACAGAGTGTCCATAAAGTACATGTGCACTTTGAAAAATTTATAACTTTATTTGTATTTGTCATAGAAATAATCTGTAAAAAATGTTATAAAGTTTAATGTACCGAGTTTTAAGTATAGTTATTTATTTTATAATTCATTACCATAAAATTTGCAACAATCTTTAGATAAATAAACAGATCGATCAGAAGGAGTGGACCATTTTATTGACCTTCATGTTCGCCAGATTTAACTTCAATAGATTTTTTTATGGGGACATGTGAAAACAATTGTGTATGCAACCAAACCTAGTTCATTAGAAGATTTGAAAGCTAAACTGACTAATGTGATTTCAGACATTACTGTAAATCAGTTGGCAAATGTTTTCCGTGAACTGCAAAATTTTATTATCCTTTATATTGCTAATGATGGAGGACATGTGGAAACTTAAATAAAATTTCAATAAAACCTTGAAAAATATAGATTTACTTCTTTCTAATCTTTTTTATAAATTATTTCTATCGCAAATACAAATAAAGTTATACATTTTTTTAAAGTGCACATAAACTTTATGGACACCCTGTATATATAATGGCTGACTGCTTGTTTCCAAGTAAATCAATCTAGAGTGTTTAGCTAATCCCTATTGCAGATACCCACTCTTCAACACTCTCAGAGGCAACCTGTAGTTTTTTCCAGAAAGTGCTCCAATTTCTGGAGAGAGCATATAATGTGGCATACAAATCGAATGAAATTCTGACTTGTGACTTCCAAAAAGTTTTGTCTTCCCAGTTTCACTCAAAAAGCTTTGGTCAAACTGTGGTATGGATTTAAAGAACTTTTCACAATGTTCCATGCTGAGATTGTTTCTTCAGATCAATGACATCAAAAATAAACTACCTGACAAATCAACCCTGCTGAGTCCAGGGTTTCATGATCAGAACACATTCCAACCACTTGAACCCACACACACACATATATAAATATATATTTGCTATATTTATTAGGGGAGAGAATTCAATATTGAAGATTGAGTAATTATAGATAAAAACCATGTGGATATAGGAATCAAAATCACATGGTGACTGTCTGTCTGTATTTATCTATGAGTATATTTTAGTAGTTCATTCAAGTTCATTCAAGGTTAACTTGAAGCAACCAAAACATGTTTCTACAGAAAAATGCTGAGGATACCATGGACTGAATATGTGGGCAACATCAAGGTTTTGGAGAGGATGGACACAAAAAAGAAATTGATACTCAACATCAGAAAAAGAAAGCAGAAGTTTCTGGGACATGTAATGAGGAAGTAGGGCTTGGAGAATCTGATACTAATAGGACAGATAGAGGAAAAGAGAAACAGGGTAAAACAGTGCATGATATACTTGATGGGCTTAAGCAAATGGATAACAGAGCAGGGTTTGAGAGAGGTAACAAGAAAAAGGTTATTAAGAGCTACAAGGGATAGGGATATGAAAGACCATAATCACCTTCATCCTGAAGGGACACGACACATAGAAGAATGTTTATGCTCTTTCTCTAGGAGAATTTTTACTCTATTTTTCACTAATTATTGTGTTGTGAGATATTCCTTTCTTGAAAGAATAGGGAGAAAGTTGACAGAGGATATAGATTGTCAAAAGATTTGGAAATCACACACACACACACACATATATATATATATATATATATATATATATATATATATATACTTCCAAGACTAATTTAGCAACATATCCAAATGATAGATTTTTAAACTGACATATATATTAGCCTATGAACTAAATGAGCTAAATTAGTTTTTCATCTTTCTCAAAGCTCAGAGAACAATATGAACAATACATTATTTCTTGTTTTGGTAATCTCTGACCAAAGCAACAAAGGTTTAACTTAGAAAATGTTATCTTTACTTACATGGATAACAATCACTATATCAATTTCAAGTGTTTTTAGTATAAAAGAAATAGACACATCCAAGGTCCAAGGTGGACTTCCATTCTTACTATATGGTGAACAGAGAAGAAGTTTATCAAAAATAACACTTTCTGAAATCAATAACTCCGTTTATTCATATAGAAGGTTAGATTAAAAAATATCGAGACTGTTGCTATGATAACAGAACTTAAGTACACAGAGTGAGGGCGCTTGGCACAGAAAGAACTTGAACTCTGTCATGCATACACACTAAGTTATAATGTTGTTCTCTCTCCATTCCATTGTTTATAGAAGTGCTTGGAAAGAAAATGCAGGAGTTCCATCAGTGACCATGACTTCTGTAACAGTTTTTTATGAAGATAATCTTCTCCAGGTCCAACAACCACCATATTCCTCAAAGCTTGCCCTTTGCAACTTTTTCCTCTTTGAAAATCAAATCCCACGTGAAAGGAACAAGATTCCAAAACATGAAGGAAATCCAAAAGAATTTAAGGAAGAATCTGCTTGCCATTCCAAAAGAGAAGTCCCAGGAATACTTCCATTGGTAGAAATGACGCTGGATGAAGTGTATGGCTTTAGAAGAGGACTACTTCGAAGGAGATTAAATGTCAAATTGATATGTGCTGTAGTTTTCTTTTTATAAACCAATCCTGATACTTTTTGATTCAATCTGGTACGCTCAGTGCAAATGACAATATCTTGAGGCAGTCAGAATTCTATCTCTGGTCTCAGTGCTCTCATTTTAGTCTTGAAATATAAAACTCTGTGAATTTCTTCCTTGCATTCACTTTAGTATTTACCAAATAAGATATAAGCATTATTATTATTGTTATTCTTTTTCTTCTCCATAATCATGACTGAATACGAGATTGGGTTGGGCTATCAAAATATGGGATTTCAATTCAAATATCTGAGTTTCTATTGTGTGCTTGGTAATATCAAAAGATGCTTTATTAATTCTTATTTTTATAAATACTTCCAGAAATAGAATTTTAATCAGAACATTTTTACCAAAGTTTTCTGTTTAGCTAATTTTTTTATCAGTTAAGTTATTGCCTTTACAAGTTTAGACATAAATTTTAGATTCTGTTTTTCAAAAACTCACCTTGTTTTCCTATCAAATTTATCTACCGTCTTACATTTTCAAATCCTAAGAGAATTAAAATAAAGTATGACATTCTTCCATTGTTTTTTCGCTAAAATAGCGAATTTATTTTTAGATAAATAATCCTATTATCTCATCCCAATTCTCGTGCTCAAATAATAACCATTTTATTTCATTTGGTTACTCACAAAAGAGAATTTATGTAAGTAATGATCAATCCATGATGTATGCTTCAAAAAATTACATAATTAGCTGTGGTACATTACATCCCAGTGATGCTTGGCAATCAGTCTACACTTTAATTGTCAGTCACCACAGAGTTGTAGTGTATTTATTTTTTTGTAAGTATTTGCTGTTTTGTACAACTTTGAAAATTTTGTCTTTTACTAAAATTAAATTATATGAGCAAAAGATTGTAGTGATAGAAAAATAAAAGTTCATTACTTGACAAACCATTTTGGTTTGCTACTTAAGGAAATAAAAACAAAAGGATAAAGAAAAAAAGAAAAAATAGGTAAAAAATGTTGGCAAAGAAAAACGGAAGGTCAAATGTGTCACACATATGAATGTGAACCAATCAAAAATTAAGAGACAATTCTGAAATGAATTCCTTTGTCTTGAAAAAGTTAAAAAAGCAGACAGAGACAACCAGGAAAAGGAACCAGACTGTCATAATTTGTCTGTTCATCCATGCCCTACATTTTCGGACATCTAAAAATTCCACAGAGAGTTGAAAAAGAATTACGACTATAAATGAGGACCTTCTTCTCTCTCTCATATGCTAAATGATTTAGACGTTCAACATGAGAACTTTCTGATATGATGTTCTGAGCTCTGTCAATATTGTAGGTTTTATTTTAACCGATATAAAATTTTATCGGTATATGCAAAATATATCTTTGCTGTTTGCATGCATTTTTAAAAGGCCAAAACTTGATGTATTGGAGATCAAGATGAGGTTTAGTTGGTTTAAGGATGTTATCCAAAGGTAACGATCTATAAAAACACATGAACACCAAATAACCTCCACAGGATGATAGTATTGCAGTGACTTATCTCAGTGACCCAAAAGGGCCAGAGTCATGTGTATGTTTTGCAAGGGAGTGTGGAGATAGTGAATTGACGAGCTTTGGACAGATGGTGAATCAGCCAGCAGTTTTTGTTGATACAGGTGGTGGTGTCGCTTGTAGTCATTTTTATTGGCTGGTACTAGGCTCTCATTGGTTGAATGGTGGCTGGGTTAAGTGTATAAAAACATGGTATGCTCATTTAAGAGGAGTTGCATTTTTTGTTCATGATGGTGAGTGGTGTATTGGAGATCAAGACGAGGTGTGAATTTGGTTTGCCTAGTAAATCTATTGAACTCATATAACCTTTCTTTTTCGTGTGTGCTTCCAACCAACCTTTTTTTTTGTGACAAGCTATTTTGGCCATTGTTTTTGTTCCTTTCCTTCCATGATGTTGGACAAAGCCTTTGACAGTGGTGCTGCAATTGACTTGCCAATCGTAGAATGAATTGAAAACGTTGATTTAGTTTGCAAGCTCTGTGCCATGGACAAAGTCAAGTGTGTCTTGCCACTACGACTGCAAGGCAGGGTTTTCACCGTGTATCGGCAATTGAGTAAGGAACAGAAGGCAGATGCAGAAGAGATTAAACAGGCCCTAACGACTGCTTACGCAACAGATGCGTTTAATGCTTTTGACCAATTTATGGCATGTCAAATTCAACAGAATGAAACAGCAGATGAATTTTTGGCTGAGTTATATCACCTTGCTCAGCTGGTAGGAGGATTGTTGCTAGAACATTGGATGGCGCGCGCATTTGTATCCGGTCTGCCACCACATGTTAGACAGCTTCTTCGGGCAGGTTCTAAGATAAAGATTATTACTGTAGAGCAGTTGCTAATCCAGGCTCGGGCTATCATGACTGATGACAAGGAGCACAAGGAATCGGTTGCCACGTCTGCTTGACAAATGTGGACAGACAAGGATGTTCTTCCTACTAACTCACGTAAAGGAGCTATCATGTGCTATAAGTGTTCTGCTAGGTACCCTTTCAGACTGTGGTTTTTAAGGGTCAACAATTTTGCCTGACATGATTAGGTTTCAGGTTAAATGTGGCACCGCTCATCATGAGAGCTATCATCGATGCAGTAGTGAACCAAGATCAGAGGTTTAAGCATGCTACATTGGCATATATTGATGGTATTATCATTAATGAAAAACTGGTTTCTGCAGAACATATGCAGCAGCATCTATCTGATTATGGGCTTGTTTACAAAGATTCAGAGCTATTAGAAGATGAAGCCAGTCTTGGGCTTGCAGGTCTGGTGGGAGAACAGCATACTTTGATGGAAACAGGAAAGTGAAGTCCTAGACATTCCCCAGATCATCACTCATTGAAGCATCTTTTTATTATGCAGGAAACTAGTGGGCCATTTCCCTGGTTCAGAGTGGCAACTGCATTTATAAAGTGGCAGGTGACCGCAGTGACCAACAAATGGGATGATGAAAAATGGCTTTCTCTGTTGCATGGAAACAGTGGCTAAGGTACATGAGATGGATCCCATGAGAGGGGACTGGTGCATTGATGGTAATTAGATGAAGGTTTGGGTGGACGCAAGTTCTGTGGCCGCTGGAGTGTCATTAGAAGTGAATGGGAGCATTGTGAAGGATGCTAGTTGGTTGTGTCCAGCTGAAGCATATAAATTTGGCTGGGCTTGATGCCACAATAAAAGGTATAAATCTAGCCATTCAATGGCGGGCATTGGCGTTACATTTGGTTACAGATTCAATCTGTGTACATCGATGGATATCTGACTAGAAAAGCATGGGTAAGCACAAAGGCGGCTGGTGAAATGCTGGTAAGATGACACTTAGAGACATCGCAAGCATTGATAGAGGAATATGCCTTGATAATGTATGTAATGCTGATGAAATCCTGTCTGAACCGCACAGACTGCCTGACCCAAGTGCCACAGAGATGGTTGGATTTACATAGGCATGAAGAAGAACCACTTCTGAAACGTTGTACCATTGTGGAGAGTAAACTGAGCAAGAACCAGGTGACCAGTATACACCACTAATGTGGCCACCCAGGTGTGAAGAGAACTTATTTTGCCAGGTCTGTTGACCCATTAGTGTTCTAGATACTAACTTATCGAATCTGTTGTTAAAACCTGCAAAGCCTGTCGGTCAATTGATCCAGCACCGATGCATTGGAAGAAGAGCACACTAGATGTAAAATTAACTTGGAGTAGATTGGTGATGAACATTACCCACTACAGAGGCGATCATTTTCTAACACTCATTGATTGCGGATCTTCTTGATTTGTTATATGGCAACTGCTGCATCGGCAAAACTCCACTAGTGTTAATCATCAACTGGAATCATTTTTCTCTGAGCAAAGCCTACCAGCTGAAATCTTGACATATAATGACACTACATTTACCTGTAAAAATTTTAAGAAATTTTTAGATAGCTGGGTGGGTACATTTGAGATTCCGATATGCTCATGAACTGGCTGGGAATGGGATTGTGGAACACTGTCACAGAAGTATCATGACCATCGCCACCAGAAAACAATGTTTGGTGCCAGAGGTGGTCTATTGGCACAATGTCACTCCAAAGGATAGTCTTTCAGCTTTCACAGCAACAGCCAAAATGCTGTATAGGTACCACATCTGGGTACAAAACATTGATGCCATGCCCTCATTTGCACCACAAAACATTCAAGGAGTATACAAAGAAGGGAACATTGTCTGGGTGAAGTCTTCATACAGTAAATGCACAACCGAATTCAAAATGGATCATGTAACCAAAGTAATCAGTCCAGTCGGTGCAGGTTGATGGAACACATGTGAAGAATTTATGCCCTTTTTTGGGATTATATCCATTATCAGACTCTGATAGCGACACAGAGAAGAGTGAACGATTTGTGCATTTAAAATCTAGTTCACCAGGTGATTCCCCCCGTACCAGCAGTTCAGAGACCAATGCTGGAGCACCCAGTGACACTCCAGGCCGTGGTTCATCTGAGAAAGAAACTCATGTTGTTCCTCTTTAAAGAAGTACCTGGCAAAAGAGACCCACCCTGGAATGCATCAGTTGTGATCAGAAGAACAGGGGGAGTGTAGCAGGTGCTTCCAACCAACCAACCTTTTTGTTTTTTTTTTTTGCAACAGATAGTAAGCTTGAATTGAACCAAAAATGGGAAAATGAAATGAAGACTTCATATTTGCATCAAAAATCTATTTTAATTTAATGAACAAAAACATCAAAAATGTTTAGTAATTAATATATAGAAGTTGTTTTGAGAACAAATTCATTATTGAAAGTGAAATTTAATGAGGTTTCCTTTCTCATAAATAAATGATTCAGACGTAAATTATTACTGAAAATCCCATTGTGAGCAGTATCCAGATCAAATTTGCTATTTCAGAATAACATCCTTTTGTGTTATTGTTATGAGATTAAAAATAAAATTCAAAATTTGATAGCATTGACTAATCAAAATTTTTAAAATTCTCGGTTACACTGCTGAGTAATTATTCCAAGTATTTTTTTAAAGTTTGGCAGAAATGTATGAAACTCAACAAGTCTCATTAAAAATACACTTAAAGGGAGTTATGCTCACCTTGTTCTTAAAATAAATCTTAAATTATGTAAAAAAGAAAAATACTGAATATTTTTACAAATATTTTTAATAGAAATAAGATTCATAAACAGTAAGAAACGCTGTTACGACACTGTAGTGTACAATACCTGCACTGGTGCGTGGAAAAAAAGAATGCATTGAAAATGAAATGAAATAATTATGTTCGTTTTTTTATGTCATCCAATAATTGTATTGAAAATGCTATTTTCAGAATGCTTGAGTGTACTAACAAAGGAAGATTTTTATATAGAGTTTATAAGTAAACATAAGAAAACAGTATTGATATTCAAAAATTTAATATTCTTTCTCTCGTTCGAAGAGAGGTCTAAAATAAATCCACATTAAAAAACGCTAGGACAGGATTAACAGAACGAAAGAAAAAAAAGGTTCTTCTTTACTAGTTACTAAGACTAAGAGAAACTGATAGAATAGTTAGTAGTAGTAGAAAGTGTGATAAATCATGAGGTAATCAAATAAGAATGTTGAACTATGAAAGAAGAAAGGGAGTTGCACCATAAAGAATGTAAAAACAGAAGAAAAAAAATCGATATAGAGAGAGTAAGCCGTTTTCAGAGATGAAAGGAGTCTGTTCTGCCCGATAAATTTCCTATTTCCACTTGACAAACAAGTCAGACTTGTCATTAGTGTTTTTGTGACAGAGTTATGTCCCATCTGGTCCTCCGTAGTTACGCCAGTGTCAAAGTTCCGGTATTGTTCACTTCCGCCGTAAGTGGCAGCCGGTCGGTTGGTCGGGCTGTCCTCGCTTTGCTGTTGACTGTTGAGTATTTCTAATCTGATTTTATCAAGCAACGACAAGACGAACAACAATAACAACATATAGACATTTCTTTACTTCATTTTTACACCATGAATACGGATTACATGGCGCAATGGTTTTGGAATGAAAAGTTTTGGTTACCTGTTGGTACTTCATGGGAAGATCTTGAAAGTCAGTCTAAAGATGTCTATTATCCCCGGGCTGTCGACATGTGCTGGTCCCTTCTCACTGGGGTCTTTTTTCTCTGCTTTAGATATTTTTATGAAAGGTAAGACAAAACAAACGTACGCATACAAATAGACACACAATTTTACGCATTTTCAAACAAAGAGGCAACAAATACTTGCCAAATATTTTCTGAATTATGAATTTAACATTTTTAGTAACATATGTTTATTTTTATTTAAATTATTTGAAAATTGAATCCCATTTTTAAACTTAATTACCCTTAGACTTTAGAAGAATTTTAAAAAGGTTGATTTTATTTTATTTTTTTTTTTAATTTCACTAATTTTCTAGGGCTGGGAAAATACAAGACAAGAGAGAGTAAAAAAATAAAATTATTAAAATTTTAATTATTTTACTACACAGGTTTTTATTTGCAATTGTGTTTGTAAAAGAAATTTAATTTTTTTTTATCTTTCTAAAATTTGCTTTTTACTTTTTCTTGAAAAATTTCATATTGTTTTTTATTAACGTTTGTTTTTTTGTTTTATTTTATTCATTTTTTGTTGATAAATCTAAAACTTTAAATGACGATTTAGCGTTTTTTTAACCATAATTCGGCTTGAAATTTTAATTTACATTTTTTTTTGAATTATCTTTTTAACGAAATCCCGGGAAAGGCAATTTCTTTTAAAATTCCTCGATTAAGAAATGCGTAGAGAGTGTGTGGAAAATGTAGATTTTTTTTTTTTTTTTTTTTTTTTTTTTTTTTTTTTTTAGTATTTCATTATCAGTGCCAACCCCCATAAGACTTTTGGGAGAAAAATAAGCAAATAAAAAAAAAAAAAAACTAAAAAAAAAGATTATTTTTACGTGATATTTGTCTGAATATAATCAATTTTATGATTTTTATGGAACTTGTTACATTTATTTTCTAAAATTTATGTCTTATAGTACTAGATAACAATAACATTTTTACAAGTTTTAGAAGTAAAACAAAAAAATTCTGTTAAAAATGGTTTGGGAAGCAATCAACCTTGTCTTTTTCTCTCTTCAAATTCAGCTGAAACGAAAGTTTGTCAAGTTTAAGTTTTTTTTTTCTTCATCAGCGGAAAATGTTTTCAATGTGATAGAAAAAAAAACCCTGTCCAGTGTTCTTTCTCATTATCATTAATTTGCAAGCGTAGTGAGACTTTTTTTTTTTTCAAAAAGTGATTTTTTTTTTTTTTTTTTTTAAACATTTATTTACTCATTGAATTAAAAATTCATTGATTTTAAAAACTAATCGTTTAAACCATTTTTTACTTAAAAATTGGAATTGAATTTAAAAGAATTTTACCAAGTGATTGAATTCGGCACGCTTTTTGTAACTTTTTTTTTCCCTACAAAAACATTGTTGATTTTTAACTTTTTACAATTGTTGATAATCTAAGTTTACTTTTTATTTTATCCTTCAAGATTCCATAACTTGATTTTTGGTGTGTGCTGGGAGAAACTTTTAATTCAAACCTCGAATAAGGGATTTCTTCTTTTTTGTTTTTTTTTAAATTTAACAAAAAATAATGTTAAAAACTACCTCGTTATTTTCCAGTGAACAATAAAACTTTTCAGTTTGCTCAGTCAATGCTTATGTAATTCTGATGGAATTATGACAATATTTATTATTTATATTAGCAGAAAATAGATCATCCAATTGATATTAAAAGGAAAAGTACGTGTTCTTGTATAAAAAGAAAAAGCTTTTTTCTTTTTTTTCCTTCTTGGCCATTTTGGATATACATTTTTTTTTTTTTTTTTTAATTATCTGACTGTCAACTTATTTCCATAAAACTTTTTTTTTCATAGATGTTTTTGTCTCTCGTAACGAACACTTTCAGTTCATGAATGAGGCTTTGAAAAAAAAACCATTTTAAATTTTGTTTCCCCTTCACTCCGCCTCATAATGAGTACACACCCTTAAAAACTTTATATTTCTGAACTCCATCGTTCTTTTTCGGGAAAATATTTTTAAATATCTCTCTTGAATTACTTTTTTTTTCTTTTCTTTTATTAGTATAAGGCTAAGGAGTAACCTATTGTCTCTTTATTGAAGAATTTTTTTTTTAAAAATCATTAGCTGTACGAAAGACAATTATACTCGGACCCATTGTTTTATTTTTGAATTTTGATTTGCCATGACAAAACTTTTTTTTCGTAGCGTGCTTGTTAACAGAACGACTCACGTGGCCTCATTTAAAGTTTTTTCATATTTTTTTTTCTCGATAGTTCTTCGTTCCCATCACTTATAAAAAGACAACTGGATATTTTTCTTAATTTGCCCAAGAAAACTAATGAATGAATGCCCTATGTTGCTATTTACTCCTGATTTTTTTCTTAATTGCTACTGAAACTATAAAGTAGTGTTAATAAAAAAAAAAAATATAATTGTCGTTTTTTTGCCTTTTCGCGTAAACTTTTCGTTTTCACAGCAACAGCGATGTGAAAAACAAACACAGCTGCGCAGCAACAATAATAATAATAAAGAAGAAAACTGTAAAACAATCGATTATTAATGTTTAATTTGACTTTAACTAATAACACAAGAATGATTTAAGTGGCTAAGTCACTTGTTACAACTCAAAAAAAAAAAATTAAGCGATTTCATAAAGATCCTTTTTGTTTGATTCAATCTAGTGGACAATTGACATTTAAACTAAAGTTATCTTAATTGCACTTAATTTGAAACTAAGAGGTATAAAAATTGTTTCTTAAAATACTCGTAATAAAAATATTAAAGCTATTTTCATCTGTGTTCATTGTGAAAATTTAAACCATTTTTTGTTTTAATTTAAAAATTAAAATGTAATGCTAATTGATTTTTTTTTGTTTTGAATTTCCTCTAATGTTCTCTTTTTTATCTGTCATTTTTCTCAATAGAATATTCTTAAATAACTAATTTGACAGCTGAACTTTTTTTTTTTTTTTTTTTTTTTTTTTTTTTTTCGGAAAGTTTAAAGAATAATCAACTTTTCACACCGAGAAAAAATGTTTTAAAATTGACTTAAGTGTCGAACTGATTTTTTTTCAATTATAAAGGTTGTTTATTTTTCTTTCTCTATTCTTTACGAATTTATTTTAGTTTTTCACGTTGGATTTTCGCTTCTATACTTTCCTTTTTTGGCAGAACCTCTGGCATTATGCTTTAAAAAAAAAAAAAGCATAAATGCCAGAGGTTCTCTAGCCAGTCTCTCATTAGTTTCCTTTTCAGATAACTTAAGCATTTGAAATCAAACTACATTTAATTAGTTAACGTGTGTTAAACACACATTAATCAACTTTAGGGATTTTTTAAGGCTTAGTGGCCGTATTATAATTGTATCGTAGAATTTTCAAAATCTTCCCGGTGAAAGGCGCAAAAATTCACAGAAAAACGGTCCAGTTTTGAACATAATCTCACGATGCAACGACGGCCCACCCTAACAGTAACATTTTTTATTTTTCCGGCGATAAATGTTGTTAGAAATCATAAAAAAAATGTCAGATGACAATATATTTTTTAATTTTATGATTTTATAGTTGCAATTTAGGTTTGTCCTACAAACAAAATTGTACGTTTGTGTGTGTGTGTAAACAATGGTGAAAGATAGTCTTGACAACGTGTGAAATAAGTACATAGTTGTGTGCTATAAAAATCCTATTTGTTGTCGACTAAAATCAGTATGTCTATTCAAGAAATGAGTAGGCTAATAATACAGTACTTAATTTACCTGACCCTCAAATGATCAAGTTCTCTGTGATAGCAATTGAGTTGCTGAGATTGTTTACAAAAACAAACAAAAAATCGTTCAGATTTCTGTTGTTGACTGTCAAACTAATATCGTTTCCGTTTCTTTTCTTTTTTTTAACCTCAACTAAATATTTCGCTGTTAAAAACCTTTGATAATGGATTGGAATCTCTTTGTTTTTATTTTAATTTTTTTTTTCAGTCTTAGCGTTGTTTAGAATCGCGGGAGAAAGAAAAAAAAAACGATAATTTAAAAAGTTGCTGTGAATTTATGTTGAATACCAAGCAACAAATCATGCTTCTTAGTTTCTTAAAAATCGTACCTTAAGCTAATTGGGCTAAAGTTGTATGTTTTCACATCAACTTTTATTTTCATATGCCGCGAGGCTGTTACTAATAATAACCATTCTTATTAGTACTTGTTGGATTTTTAGATCTACGAAGGCTTTTTCTCTGTTACTTTTTTTTTTGTGTGTACACAGGAACTCTGGCTGTCATGGTAATTTCACTACTTTATTCGCTCGTTGGATTATGGAGAGAAGAGAAAAATTATATTGATTGTCATCAGCACATGATGCAACTCTACTGAGCATGACACATGCTTTTTTTTTTTTTTTTTTTTTTTTTGTTACACGGCTGGTAAAAACGATTTGAAATTCTGTTCAAAAGATGAAATTTCAAACAAATCCATATATTTTGTTAAACAAAAACAAAAATACATGGTGACCGTACAAATGAAATATCACCGCACATGTTTCTATGTGTTACTGTTTGTCACGTTGTTACTGATAGTGTTCAACCCATGATGTCCATAGTATTTTATGGATTATCAGATGGGCAATAACCAAAAAATGTTTTTGTTTAGTAAAGGAATTGAATATTAATTTCTTCAGACTAATTTTTTCAAAAATTCTCTTTACATATTTATTGCAGTGTTCAACAATTATTTTCTGAATAAAAAAAGAATTTCATTCCTTAAATTTAATTTCAGTTTTTTAAGCATTTGTTTTTACTTCCACTTCTTGTCTTGTTACTTTTTTTTTTTTTTTTTGAGAGAGAGAGAATTCATTCTTTAATTCAATGAAGGCAGAAACAGAACCATCTTTAAATTATTAAAATAAAAATTTCTAATGGTAAACATGATTTGCGAGAAAACCAGCTGATCATTACATTTACAAGTTATAACTTCATAAGCAATTTCAATTGTTTTATTTACTTTTTTACTTCATTAATGGAGGAGTGTCAGTGTTTACCAGATTTAGTAGTAAGTAAGCTGTTAAAAATATTTAGCTGTGTCTTTTTACGGTTGGCTTTGGTTGTTAAACCTTTTTGTTCTCTAGTCCCGACAATGTGTTAACTGATCATTCAGCTTTGTTTCATTACCGAGTTCATGTTTGTATGAATTTGATAGTTAAAAATAGATTTTTTTTTCCACATAAGATGAGACTATTTTCAAAAGAATTTTTTAATCTTAACCCTGATAATGTTCTGAATTTAAGGCCCCCTTATTAATATAGTAAATAATCTTGTTCATGTTATCGCCTGTAGTTGATACATTCAGACCAATGTCTTAATTTTTGTAATTACATTTTGGTCACGATACCCTCTGACCTTTGTTATGCATCTGTTGATCCAGGTAACTTTAGAGAATGTCTAACTGAACTCTTTTTAATCTACAGAGGTTGGGTGTTCTCATTTTGCTGTTTGTGTCTAGAGAAACATGGTGAGCAATACTAAAAGAACAAAACAAGATATGAATAGCAGAATGAGAACAGTTAATTTCTATAAATTAAATAAAGGGCTTGTTTAAATTTTACCTGGGGTTGACAGGCTGAGAAAGGTAGAAAATGGTAGAGAAAGGTAGAAAAAAGGTATTAGTCTGAAATAATATAAATAACTTCACATTCTAGAAATTGAGGTTTAAATTTTTCATTTCATCCAAATATATATATTTGGACATTAATCTTTCATTTAAACATGTTTTATTAATTCTTTATTTAATTTTTTCCAGTATTTTTACGTGTTTGCTTTTTGTTGGAAATAAGGAATGTAAAAATGTTCCATAATTTTTGACTTTCCAAGCGCTTTCAGCCTCTTCACAGGCCATTTTCAGGGATGTTATTTTTCCAGTGTTATGTTCTCATACATGAGAACATGACACCAGAAAAATGGCAACAAAGATGAGGACAATAGCCTGAATAATCTAAGTAGTGTAAGATGCTACCTCATCTCAGAAATATAGACATCCACCATTTAAGCCGAACATAGTGGAGTGGAAGGTTATAACTTAAAATTTGTGGGTGTAGACCAATGACTGAGACATTAAAGTGGCGTAATGTGATTGTATTGACAGTTGGAAAGGAAGTGTTAATTGTGTCAGTTTAGATAAGTATGGAACAAATATGTAGCCAATATATTATCTGAGATGCTATGAGATTGAAATTAAAACAATAAAATATTTGTCTTGAAGGGCATTGTTAATGTAAAAAACACAATTTTAATGTAAGGAAATTGATATAAAGCCATAAAGTTAATTATTAAAGGCTAACTGATGGTGGAAGTAAGCGTAAACAGCAATGTCACAGTTAAGGTTACATTTCAGGTAATATATAATTAAGTAAAACTGGGTAAGATTATAGATTATAGCAGATAGTAAAAGGTTGGAGATAATTTTACATATTTTTAAGATTGTTCATTATGTTGGCTTTATAAGTTTTCGGGAATTATTCGGATTTTTTTCAAAGAAAACATTTTTCAGGTAAAGATATATATTACCAGCCATAGTTATTAGGCAACCCCAGTGTTTAAAAAATAAAAAAATGATGTATTGTTCCTTTGTTAATACTGCACAATAACATGTGCATCAAATGAATTTATTTCTATGCCTTGTAAAATTTTGCAAAGTAATAAGAAAAGAACCGTTCTATTTTCATTTAGAATTATCCACTTAAAAATAGTATGAAATATGTTTCTTTTAAAAAAAAAAAAAAAACTGGGGTGGCCTAATAATTATTGCCGGTAGTGTATATGTAAGTTCTCAGTGTCTACAGGGTGGTTGTCAACACCCTTAAATAAAAATTCATTAAACTCTGTGCTGTGGTGCATGGAACAGGGTCGTTATTGTTGATAAATTCATTGTCAATATTTGCGGACATTCACAATAATCACAATATTAAGTTTGAGTAATTTGGTTGAAAAATCTAGTTTTTTTTTTTTTTTTTTTTTTTTTGTCAACACCAAAATCTTAAAATTAATCAACTATTGATATTACTCCCAAATCCTGTGAATGTTTCAAAAAGATTGTTTTGTAATGTCAGGCGAAAGTAATATTCAATGATACATGACATTTTGATCTCTCTGAAAAAAGTTCTTTAGCAATTATTGCAAATCTTTTCTCTCTTTAAAATGTTTGAGGTTGAAATGTTTTATTAGAATTGGACAATGTTAATGTCAGGCACACATTTATTTTACCACATTTCTCTACTTCGTGCTATTATCAGTAATTTGAAACTGTCTTGCTGCTTACTGTTATATACTATGGAACTCGTACCCCTTGTGATAATGTGGAATTTCCCTGACATCAACATGACCTTTACAATTGTTTTTTTAGTTGTAATATTTTATGTGGGCTTTTGTATAAAAATTTCATTTGTCGTGAGTGAACTATGAATTTGGACCTAGACCTTAGAACTTGTGCTGAGGGTCTTTTAGTAGGTTTTGTTTGAAACTTGAAAGATTTAATTTAATTTGTGGATGTAGTCATGTAACTGTCTCCCACCCCTGGACAATTGTACATAACAGTAAAGGAGTCCTAATAACGCATAAAATTGAATTTGGATTCGAATTCTACAGTTTCTAAATTGAATTTGGATTCGAATTCTACAGTTTTCTAAATTGAATTTGGATTCGAATTCTACAGTTTCTAAATTGAATTTAGTTCGAATTCTACAGTTTCTAAATTGAATTTGGATTCGAATTCTACAGTTTCTAAATTAATTCGGATTCAGATTTTACAGTTTTCTAAATTGAATTTGGATTCGAATTCTACAGTTTCTAAATTGAATTTGGATTCGAATTCTACAATTTCTAAATTGAATTTGGATTCGAATTCTACAGTTTCTAAATTGAATTTGGATTAGAATTCTACAGTTTCTAAATTCGTTTGGATTAGGAATTCTACAGTTCTAAATTGAATTTGGATTGAATTCTACAGTTTCTAAATTGAATTTGGATTCGAATTCTACAGTTTCTAAATTGAATTTGGATGAATTCTACAGTTTATCCTAAATTGAATTTAGTTCGAATTCTACAGTTTCCTAAATTGAATTTGGATTCGAATTCTACAATTCTAAATTGAATTTGGATTAAAATTCTACGGATTTCGATGAATTTGGATTCGAATTCTACAGTTTCTAAATTGAATTTGGATTCGAATTCTACAGTTTCTAAATTGAATTTGGATTCGAATTCTACAGTTTCTAAATTGAATTTGGATTCGAATTCTACAGTTTCACAAGTGAATTTGGATTAGTACAGTTCTAAATTGAATTTGGGTCCAGATACAGTTTCCTAAGTGAATTTGGATTCGAATTCTACAGTTCCTAAATTGAATTTGGATTCGAATTCTACAGTTTCTAAATTGAATTTGGATTAGAATTCTACAGTTTCTAAATTGAATTTGGATTCGAATTCTACAGTTTCTAAATTGAATTTGGATTCGAATTCTACAGTTTCTAAATTGAATTTGGATTGATTTCTACAGTTTCCTAAAATTGAATTTGGATTCGAATCCTACAGTTTCTAAATTGAATTTGGATTCGAATCCTACAGTTCTAAATTGAATTGGATTCGAATCCTACAGTTTCTAAATTGAATTTGGATTCGAATACTACAGTTTCTAAATTGAATTTGGATTCGAATCCTGGATTTCTAAATTGAATTTGGATTCGAATCCTGCAGTTTCTAAATTGAATTTGGATTGAATCCTAAGTTCTAATTGAATTTGGATGAATCCTACAATTTCTAAATTGAATTTGGATTCGAATCCTACAGTTTCTAAATTGAATTTGGATTCGAATCCTACAGTTTCTAGAATTGAATTTGGATTCGAATCCTACAGTTTCTAAATTGAATTTGGATTCGAATCCTACAGTTTCTAAATTGAATTTGGATTGAATCCTACAGTTTCTAAATTGAATTTGGATTTCGAATCCTACAGTTTCTAAATTGAATTTGGATTCGAATCTACAGTTTCTTTTTGGCACGGAACGAGAAACCGGGGAAGCTGAGTTCGAATTCCAGTTGAATCCATTGTATTCACTTACACGCAAATACCCTTGGGAAAGGTATTAATCCGTCTCTTCCTTCCAGTTATGGGTTAAATAGCAGGACAGATTGGGTTCTATAGCCTTGGTCGGCAACCAGTCTACCGCAGAAAGCAATGGCAACCTACTGCGGGATAATCTTCTGACTTCAGGAAAGACATGAATCCATGTCTTTGCACTGCAATTGGCTAAATAGAAGAACTTGTATCTGGAATAATTATTAATCCATTAATCAATGTCTGACAATAAATTTTGTCATAATGGTTTAATTTTGATAAGGGGCAATTCTAAACATCTTCTTTAAGATTTTTTTTCTTTTTTTTCTCTACAACCATTCACCTGTCAGTTAAGTGTCATGCATGATACATGCTTGGGTGATCATGTCTCAAGAGGTGTGATAGGCGAGGCAGACGTTTTTTTCCCCATATTAAGTTGCCATAACTTTCTCCAGTAAACTGGTTGCCAACCAACATTATGGAACCCAGTTTGTCCTGTTATTTAATCCATAGATAATGGAATAAGATGGATTAATAATTTTGTTTCAAGGATATTTGTGTGTAAGTGAATGCAATGAATTCAACTGGAATTTGAATTCGGTTCTCCAATTTCTAGTTCTTAGCTGATATTCACTGCACCACAGAGCACACATTCACCTGTACTGCTAGATATAAAATTTGATTTCAACCTTTGTTTGAACTAATATTGACCATTAAAGACAATTTCAACAGTTTCAGAGTATGGTAGATTTTAAAATGTATTCAAACAATATAAAAGGTTTACAAATTTTTATGAAGGCTATTATGGGTTGGATAGCATTCATTTTTAAGACAATTGTCATTCAATCTCTGAGTAGGGATCTGGCTAAATGCTGGTAGTGTTCAAGTATGATGGTCCATGTTGAAATTTGTGACATTGTAAAAACATGCAAAGAATTCTCAGCTACTTAAAGTAACTTACGAATGAGCAGACAGTGTATTGAAATAACCAATTACTTTATAAAAACAAATGCTTAATTGTAAGTTCTGGAAGTTACGAAGACTGAAACAAGCAATCACTTCATTAAATGGCATTATAATTCAGACAGTTAAATGTGGGGTAGTGAAAGATTTACAAGGGATACTCAATTTTGTCTAGTCTGAAATTCTTTGCTTGTTGTTAGAATAAAACAGGAATGTGTTGTTAGGATAAAGCAGGAATGTGCCAATTTCTTTACTTAATGTGAGATAACTAGAGAGGACCAACTTAATATAGTGATAATTAAGGTCTGTGACTGCATTTTCTCTTCATACCAAAATGTTCAATTTTTTAAACTTGTTATCCTGATGGGCTTTTTTACATGACTAACATAAGAGCAAGATTTAAATTCTTTTATTTTAAGAAATCAAAAACCTTGTCATCATTTGATGAAATGTTAGTTAAAAAAAATGAGAGCTTTTGAATTTAAAATTTCATAGACGCTATCAACTAGTAATTTTTCATAACATTTCAATTTTAAAGCTTCCACAATTTCAAAATTGGTATTAAAAAAAAATAATTCACTTTCCATTTCCATAGTGCGTGTATATAAGGGGGCAAAAAAAAAATTGATTCAAATTTTTTTTTTTTTTGTTGAATTCTACAGAAATTGATTGAATATTTTTGCTTGATTTGCATAACTCTTAAGTAATAACAAATGAAACGGTAGAACAGCTGTTGAATTTCTTCCTATCAGTGTCAGGTTAGGGGTTCTCACTTAATCCATTTTGACTTGGTAATATGAACTACAACTAAAAATTTCAAGTATTTTTCACATCTGATTGTAGTAAAGTGACTTGTGGATTTGGGGCACAGGTAAGAATGTGGTTAAATTAATGATGGCCTTGGTATTAGGGGCAACTTGAACCTGATCTGTTTTGTACTGTTATATTTCTGTATACAATAATCAAAGTTTAACAAATGTGGTTGTTTTTGCATGAGTGTGTCATCTAATTAAATTATTTGTAAAATATTGATGTACATTTGCCAGATTTTATTATACAAATCAATGTTTTTTTTAAAAATAAAGCAGTAGAAATATATCTCATATACGAGAATAAATTGCTTATTTTACATGTCACTATGTGGGCTTTTACATTCTATAATTTTTGTCAGTCTTTCAGCCATTGAGTTTTGTCAATTGTTCTGTTATTTGCATTAATTTCCATTGTTTTATATAAACATGATTTTCATATTTTAGAAAAATATTAAATAACTTTCACTTAGCAAAACAATCTTAGACTTCACTTAGTCATAAAATACCCTGTTAAATGATTATTTGCTTTATCCATTTTGAAAAACTTAGTTGAAAATAATAATTATTCAAGCATAAAGCGAAATAACTAGTCTGACAGGTTTGCCAATTGGTTCACTGTCGTTACCAATGATGGCAAACGCATACACATTCTGCATGGCACCACTACAGCCAACAAACAATTTGGCTGAGATACATAGATGACACTTTCATACTGTGGTCTCTCACCAGGAAGCCATGCAAATACAACTTGAATATGTGGACTCTGTAGGACCTTTGATCAAGTTCACAATGAAAGAAGGGAACAATAGTCAGCTAACCTGCCTGGATGTACAAGGGTTGGCTGAAAAGTTCATAGTCTGACCAAGATACTCTTATGAAATGTAACCAAATGATGTATATTTTTCAATATAGTCCCTCATGTAGTCTATATACTTCTTCCATCAGTGTTGGAATGCTTGGATTCCATTAGCAAAGAAGCTTTCATCCCATTGGTCAAAAGTCGTTGACAGCAGATATGACATCATCACTGTGATGCTATTTGTCAGCTAAGTGTTTTTTTTTTTGTTTTTTTTTCTTTTTTTTCATGTTGGGGGATGGATAAGTCCAGTGGGTCCAAATCAGAATAGGGAGGGTGATCAACCAGTTCAAGGTCACAGTTATGCACAGCAATCATTGAAACCAAGGACTTGTGTGCTGGAGCATTGTCCTGATGAAACCAGACCGCTTTTGTCAGTTTTCCTAGACATTTTGTTTTGATACCCTCTTGTAACTGTCTCATCATGTTGGCATAGTAGTCTCTCTTAATGGTGTGGACCTTTTGAAGTGAATCAAAGAACACAATACCTTTTGCATCTCAAAAAACTTAGTCTATAGCCTTCTTTGAAGCAGGTAAAGAGGGGCAGTTTCCACTCTTTGTCTTGAACTCAAAGTAATGAACCCAACACTCATACTCTGTTAAGAAACATTCAACGAAACCAACTGGATCTGCTTCAAACAATTATCAAATTTTCCTGTAATGTGATCAGCTTATTGCACTTTGGATAAGGTATCAGGAGTGGCACCCACCGAGTAGAAACCTTTCTCATGCCAAGTTCATTGTGTTGAATATTCTCAACTCTCTCACAGGAAATGTTAATGGCATTGGCTATTTTGATTTATCATCAGTTGACTGTCATCCATCACCATGTGGTGGCAGATGTAGGACATTCAAGCCTAGTCTCATGTTCAAAACCTTCTCTTCCACTTCTAAATTCAGCTTCCCACTCTTATATTGTTGATAAAGCTGAGGCATCATCCCTTTCATGTATGTCAGGAAGAATGTCCTTGGGGGCTAAACCCTTTTTCTGTGGTAACTTGATATCACCATGATGCCAAATTTTGTCCATTTTTCAATAGAAGTCACTGCTAGTTACAATTGAAGCTCTCTTTGAATAGTTCGATGTCAGTTTGCCTGTAAATAAGGAGGAGGACCAGAAAACTGCCATGACCTATTACATAAAGAGCTTATTGGAAAAGATTCAGAAGATCTGTGGTTCATATAGCATCAGGACAATATTTATAAGTATCTCCACCCTATAGAAAAAAACTCAGCCTAGTCAAGCTTAACAAAGAAGAACATGACCAAGAACTGCAGCTGTGGCAATGAATAGCGAAACTATCCATTCCTGAAAATAGGGCTGAAGAAACATTGAAAAGTCATAATTAGGGGAGGGTGAATGAAATCATGTCTGAAAGAATCAGAGCATAGGCTAGGCTACATGATCTTCCTCAGTAGGCCTAGCAGAGAAATAAATATAATATGAAAGCCATTAATAAAGAAATAAAAATGACAGCAAAGTTTAAACAATAGTAGTGTTAAAAACAAAACTTAAAAAAATACCTCTTTAGTGAGTGCAATCAAGCACTCATCAGCAGGCAGATTAGGCTTAAGGCCCAAAGTTCTCCATAAAGCATTGGTTCATGAATTTAGTAACATAATTATGAATTCAATCCCTGGGTTAGGCAGTGTTTATTTGGACTCTGTGGAAATAGGGGAAGTAGTAAAAATAAAGGGTTCAGTTCTAAATCACCTAAGATTACCTGAATCAATGAACACCTGATAAAGGCCAAACAGCACAACAACTGAAATGTTGGGGGGGTCATAATAAAGATGGGAATAATAGTCTGCATGTAAATAATAAAGCCAAACAGTTGCCAGTAGAACTTTTTGAAAAGGATACAGAACAATATAAGTGAAAAACATCATTCAGAAATTAACTTGGTCATCTATGTTTGATATTGTACTGTAAATTTTTAACAAGGTTTGGATATAGTTTCATTTCTTATACATTTCTATTAGAAACTAATTCAAGTGGCTCCACAACTATGGCTTGTGTTTTATAAATTCTAAATGATCTTTTAGATGTGAAGGTTGTTAAAGATCTGTACCAACTGCTCAATTTTGGTTTTGATTCTTTTAACTCATTCACTTACTGCTACACTTTCTGTTAGTTGACCATTTTATTTAAAAAATTACTGGAGACTTTTTCCTTACTTTTATGGTAGGGATGGAGACATTCTTAAATGGTGCTGGTGCTCTTAAAAAGTCTGTGACATTTGTGGCATCACACTGGCTTTTGCTTCATCACAAGTGAACAATGGTGCTATCAAATCGTTCTTAATTTTCAGTGATATCCTTGTCAATTGTTGTGCTTTTATATTTGGACAAATAATACCTACATCCTGCTAAAATAATGGTACTTGTTTAGGAATGCCAGGAAAAGCCTTTAAACTCAGTTTTCCTTATTGCAGAAAAGATCTTTTTGTTTATCAGATAATTGTATAGAAAAATACCTTTTTGGAGGAAGAATTGGTTTCTCTTTATTTTTTTACTAGCAGTATAGCCCGGTGTTGCTTGGGTGTAATGAAAGCTTTAAAACTAATCCATGGTTCTAGAGCTCAGACCCTTTGGACATTGGCATGAAAGACTATAAAGCAATAGTTGTTTCCAGTTAAATCAAAACCATAGACTGAAAGAAAAATGAATGGATGTAAGTCAAATTTTGATTTCCTGGTATCAATATCAAATAAGTTTTTTTTTTTTTTTTTTTTTTTTTTTTTTTTTCACCATAAACTGAATTTTGAAGGCTAAATAAGTCTGCTGAGTGAATGGTATCATGGCTGAGACTAAGAACTACAATTGTACCTACTTAGAGCCAAACCCAAAGCAAAAACTAAAATAAAAGGGCTGAAAAACTGATTTTGATCCTACCTGGTAGGATATCATTTCCAATATCAGAGTCAAATAAGTTATCCAAGAATAAACTAACCTAAGTAAGTCCATGAAAACTTATCGTACCCATTGGGAGTAAGATTGGAGAAAATGAGCCATATTGATGGCTGAATATTGGTTTTTGATCAGATTTGATAGAATATTGGGGGTATCGATTTCCGATATCGGGGATATTATCGATTTTCTGCATTATTGTAAGAACTGCAACCTTGAAACTTCTGAATATCATTTCTTATGTCTTTGTCTATGAGTGTATCAAATTTGATTATAATCAGACCACTCCTTCTATAACCCGATTTTTATTATCGATATTTATTGGGAGTACCTCGACACAAAACCTAGCTAAGAACACTTGCAGACACTTATAGTACAACTATGTAAATCTTCAAGAAAATTGGTTCAGCCATTTTGGAGTCTATAGGTAACGGACACACTGACAAAGTTCCATTTATAAATAAGTTTAGATATTTTTATTTATTTATTTTTTTTTCCCTATATTGGTAAGCAGCATCAAGACTTTTTATGGTGGTAATAAAGAAAATTCAAAATGTCAGAAAGATTTAATTTTGCCATTCCTATATTTTGAGCCCATACAGGCAGAGGGTAACATTAATAATATAATCATAACTTGTTTTATCAAACTTATGCTATTTTGAGACCAAAATGTTAAATAGACCCATTTTACTTTGTAGGATTTTATCTCACCTTACCTTTATGATTATTTAATACCTTCAGAAATGTTTTTGTTAATAAATATCAATAATTATGCTCTTATGATGAACAACCTTTAAGCTGCATGAAGTTTGGAGCTACCAAATAATATTTTTAATAAACTGAAATTTGCATGATGTAATTTACTGCAGATAAACAGCAACTGCTGAAACTTTTTAATGCAACTTGAACATTGTTTTTCTTTTATTCATTGTGCACTTTCTTAGCCATCTATCTTCCTGCATGTATCTTTGTTTGTTTGTTTTTTTTTCCTTCAAGATCGGTTACATTATACATCTTTTAATAGAAATTAAAAGGTTAACAGTGAATGGGCTGAAATGAATTTGCTTCTTTGAACACAAGATTGTTGACTATAGACGCTATAATGTTACTTAATATAACACAAGGAACAGATGCAACATGTTGCTGTATGGCTTGCTTTGAAGTATATTAAGCTGAATTACAAGTCTGTAGAAAAAGAAACTTTTGCTGTACTACACTGACATATCAAAGATAAACATGTCTGAAATAAAACAGGTTTCTGGTTCATATTTCAACAAGAATTGTGATTTTATTTAAATAGATGTTGACTACTTTTCTCAGAACATTAATTACAGTTAGTTGATAATTAGGTATATGCAAAATAAATTAAATGGAATGGTGTCAAATTGCTGTTCACCATTTCAGTTGGTAGATGTGTGAATTGGCTTCTTCATTGCACTCTATTTAATCTTTAGCTGTAAAAAGTTTAATCTCTGTATCCTTCATGAGAAACTAATTGACAATCTGTCATTGAACAGATGAGTTTTAGATGATCTTCATGAATGACGGCGATAACGTAACATGGTATTTTGGTTATTGGGACAAAATGTATTTGTCCATTTTGTTTTATTTTAATGGAAATACAGTTTAATTATAAAGTGTATCTTTATACAAGTGGAAGCTTTTATTTATAGCAAATCTATCATCTTCATTTATACTTTTAAGTTACAATTCTGTTTTGTTTGTGTGTGTGTGTCCAATTTAAGAATTATGTACTATTATATTCAAACTGTTATACTCTTGAGCTCTTATCAGGTCATTTCAACCTTTGTGAGTACAACAACCAAGATGAAGATAATCGTCAGACTGTAAAGACATAACAAAATAATTTCTTGGATCAAAATTTTCAACTTGGGTGTGGTGGGTGGAAACATATTCTACAGATGACATTTTCATTTAACTGTATTAAAGCGGTCATGTTGCCATTTCACTCTCCCATTCCCAATTCTTTTTTTGCTCTGGTTGTATATTGGACTACCAAGAAAAGTTTGCTCATTTTGGTAATTATTTTGCTTCATAACTAAGAAACTTTAGTCAACACTGGAGATACACTTGAAGAGTTTCTTTTAAGAGTTGAAGAAGCTGTTTTTGTTAGTTTGTGCCTTCAAATTTAGATGAGTGTACTTATATATATTAATGTTTCACTCATTGTACTATCTGCCTTCTTCAGGTCCCTCTTGTAATACTTAGTAACCTTGGAATTTTGAACTAAACGCTTTATTCAATCCAAAGGTATAAACAGTTCTCCTGCTTTCCACGCTTAAGGGAGATAACTCATATCAACTAATACTCCCTTTCTTTGGAGACCAGAACCTGTTAATGCTATCAGTATTGAATTTTTTTTTTTCCTATTGCTTTGTTGACTGATCCCTTCTATTATATGGAAATGTTGGCCATTGGGAAAATATGTTGGTCACATGATAAATATAATGAATGTTTGTCATGTGATCTTCTGTTATAGAATTTTAACATTAGTATTTGCCACCCCAACTTGATTTTTTTTTTACTCACTGCTCGCCTCATAGAATTTATTTAAATTCCAATTTACAACACTATAACATGTACTCTTGCCTTGAGGAATTCAGCTCTAAAAGAAAAACTTTTTTTTCTTTTTTTTTTCTTTTAACACAAATACTTAGAAACTTTCTTTCACCAACCAAACAAGTACACAATTTTGAGTGATCCATTTTAAACTTGGTCATCTTAAAGTACATTTGACTGATTAATAATTCAGGCATATGTGATTTTATGATATCATTGCAAAATTTAATTTTTTGATAGAGAAATATTGACAAATAAATGTAACTTTCTTAGAAAAGCACAGGTTATCGTGTATTTCTGTCTTTAATTACTACACATGTAAAATGTTATGTCATAATAACCCTTGGTTTACACCACCTGAATCTGAAAGAAAATCTTTGATGATTGTCATGTTCTTGAAAGTTAAAGTATTTATACTGGAGACATGTTTGATTTGTTATGCAGGATTTGGTTTTATACAAATGTTATCAGCCTGGCATATTTTTTAACAATAAGTCCTTTGACTAAACCTTGAACAAATAACTTAGAACGAGAAATGAAAACAATTTAGTATGTTGGGGCATACATTTAACTGCGAATATTTGGTAAACATTTTAGTTTGTAATATTAATTTTATAATTTTGCAACAATTAAAAATATATTCCTTTAAGTTTGTATTTGAATCTAACAAGGATAGGGCTTGGATCTTAAATTTATATTTAAAAAAAAATGCAACTGTACTGTTTGGTGTTGATAACATTTTACTCTCAAGGGATTTCCTAAAGTATGAAGATAATTTCTTGTAAACATTTGGGTGTGGAAGGTCAGATAAGTAAACATTAACTTGAATATAAACTAGATGTTAATGAAATCCCTCAAAATGAATGAATGACAGCATCTCAGTTATGACTTTTTCATTTTCCCAGGATCAGGTTTTAAGACTGAACTTAATGTTTTTATTTATTAATTAGGATCAGAGTTATTTAAACACTATTTGGGTTCTTTTTATGACCTAACCAAAATTTTACTGTTTTTATACAGTTGCACAATAGACTGAGTTGTCTGGAACAGACATTTTGTAACCATCACACTGTTATAGTAAAATAAGTTTGCATAGGTAGAAAAAACATTTGACAAATATTTTTTCTCTTCATTTACAAAACATTACCTTCTTTTAATGGTTAGTTTTTTGGGTTTTTTGTTTTTTTTTGCATAAACAACCAAATATTCAAGATTTTCATTCTGTCTAACTTGATTTCTTGTGAAGGAAGTTATGAAAATGTTTGTCTATCACAAAAAACAAGTTTTTTTTTTTTTTTTTTTTTTTTTTATCAGTCATCAGTCTGTTTAACTCAAACAGCTTCTTCCTGCAAACCACTGCTCTGTAAAACTCAAGAGGTCTCTTAGATCACTACAATCTCAACCTGTTCAAATCTAAAGCTGTTATCTCCCCTTCTATCCATTATAAACTGCCTATTAACATAATCCTCTTCCCCTGAACCGAATAATGTCAATTTTGTTTCACAAATTTATTGGTATCACGTGACTTTATAACCCCCCCCCCCTTTTTCTCTCTCGCAACTTTGCATGGCTATAGATTAGCTTTTATGTTTAATATCATTACGTTGCTTATTCTTGAACTGATTGATTTGTTTTACAATTTATCAAACCTTTTGCAGATTATTCAAAGCCTCAAAATATTTCTATATCCTAAGTATTTTTTGGAGATAATGATTTACTGATACAAGTCATACTAATTAACCTATAAGTGCGGGGAAAGAAGAGGTAGATTCATACCTTTTACAAGGGTATTTGTGCATAAGTAAATATGAGTCCATCTGAAATTTGAACTTGGTTCTCTGATTTCTAATTATGAGCTGTTACCCATTACATCATCTGCATATGGGCTTGGTGTATATGTCAGCAAACACCTCCCCTCTAGCTAGAGTAACATCTCTTGAATCCCTGGACCAGTCTTTCATGTGCTTTCGTCTCTCACTTCTAAGCTCCGTTGGCTATCTCTTCTTCTTCTACCGCTCCCCCTCCTCCTCTGACTGTTCAGTACTTGACAGCATCTCTGACACTATCGACAAGGCCATTTCTTCTCACCCATCTGCCCGTATTTTCGTGTTTGGTGACTTTAACGCCCACTACACTAAGTGGCTCGAAAACTCTGTAACTAACACTGCTGGTAATTTTTCAATCTCCTAATCCCTTACGCAAGTGGTGGACTTCCCCACGCGTTTCTCCAATAGCCCTAACGGAAGGGACTCGCTACTAGAACTCTGCTTCACTTCCACCCCAAATTCTTGCACCACCAGACAGCTCTGCCCTCTTGGAAATTCTGACCATGCCATAGTTTCTGTCAACATCTCATTCCACTTCGCCCCTACCCAAGAAACCCAGACCAGCAGAATATCCTGCTATCAAAGAGCAGATTGAGATTCGTTCCATGACTTCCTCTGCGACGTCCCTTGGAACAATGTTTTTAGTCTCCCCATTGAAGACTGTACATCAGAGGTCTTCTCCTGGGTTAAGGCTGGCATTGATGCTTTCATTCCTGCCAGGAAATTTCATCTTAAATCCCATTCGTCTCCCTGGTTCTCGCCCGCTTGCTCGGCCGCCATTGCCCACCGGAATCACTTCTTCCGGCTTTATCGTAGCCACGCGTCGGACCAAAACAGGCGCCTTTTCGCCTCAGCTCGTAATAAGTGTAAGAAGATTCTTAACGAAGCTAAGGTACTGTTTGCTGCCAGAATGAAGCAGCGCATAGCATCCTCTAAGTTCAGAGCCAAAGACTACTGGCGCCTCTGTAAAAGCGTGCTCAACAAGAGTAAGTCCTCAATACCCCCACTAATCAATGAGTTTGAGGTCCTCACCTCCTCAGCGGACAAGGCTGAATGCTTTGCTTGTAGATTCTTGACCAATTCGTGTCTGGATTTGTCTGGAGTCCAGACACCAGATTTCCCATCTAGAACTGAGGCCCAATTGAATGACGTCCACATCACGTCCTCGCTGATTTCTAGCATAATCTCAAAACTTGACCCTCACAAAGCGAGTAGTGGGGACGGAATCCCAATCATAGTCTTGAAGAAATGTGCCCCTGAACTCTCCTGTCCTATCTTCCTCCTGCTTTCCTGCCTCTTGGAAGTCTTCTACTGTGGTTCCAATATTCAAGAACACTGGTGAACCCTTGGACCCCGCAAATTACCGTCCTATCAGCCTTCTTCCGATCTTCGGCAAAGTGTTCGAAGCCATTATCAGTGCCGAGATCGTTCAACATCTCACGGCCCACGGGCTCCTCTCGGACAAACAGTATGGCTTCCGCTTCACCAGGTCTACTGTTGATATGCTCACGACCATCACCGAGTATATATACCGGGCTCTCGACAAGAATGGTTGAAGCCCAAACTGTCGCCCTGGATATCTCTAAAGCATTCGACAGAGTATGGCATGCCGGCCTTCTACGGAAACTGCGAAGCTACGGCATTACTGGACTTTTGTTGGACTTAATCCAGTCATTCCTCTCTAACCGCACATAGAAGGTGGTTTTAAACAGACATGCCTCCCAGAACTACCCTACAAACGCGTGTGTCCCCAAGGCTCTATCCTAGGTCCTACGCTCTTTCTAATCTGCATCAATGATCTCCCCGAGATGACAATAAGATCACAAGTAGGCATGTACGCCGATGATACCACAGTTTACACTCACCTCGATCAAAAATCTGGTGTTGATGATAAGGCGAACCTCGCGGCTGAGCTTGAAAAGGACCTCCAATCCATGGTGGATTGGGGTAGGAAATGGCTTGTAAAATTCAATTCTTCCAAAACGAAGCTGCTGTCAATTAACCACCACAGACAACCGCACCTCTCTCCCATTAGCATGGAAGAGGCTTGCCTCCCAGAGAGTAAAACACTGCGCCTGCTTGGCCTGACACTCTCAGCGGACCTAAAGTAGAATGACTACGTCGAATCCATTGCTAAATCCGCTGCTATGAAAGTCGGCTCTCTGTGCAGGGCCCGGAAATTCTTTCCATCTGAATCTATCCTGCACTTATACAAATTTACTATCCGCCCATGTTTTGAATACTGTTGCCACATCTGGTCGGGTGCCCCTGCTATTCTCCTCGGGCTTCTTGACAAAATACAGCGAAGAATCTGTAACGTGATTGATACCGACTTAGCTGACTGCCTACAGTCACTCTCTCACCGGCATGACGTGGCTTCCCTGTGCCTCTTCTATAAGTACTTTCATGGCTTCTGCTCTGATGAATTTCAGTCACTGGTGCCCCCTAGGTGTGAGTTTGCACGAGATACTAGATTGGCAACTAGGTCCCACCCTTTAACAGTGAAATCGATGAAATGTAACTGCAATTTCTACTCCAACAGCTTTTCTTGCACTTCCCGCCTGTGGAATTCCCTTCCGCATGCTTGCTTCCCCGACAGCTATAACCTCCAGGAGTTTAAATGTAAGGTCAATAGACACCTCCTGACACTAACTCACACCCATTCTCTCCAACTCTTCCCCTATGTACATCCTATCTCCTCTATCGCCCTATGTAACCCCCTGCGCTATAGTGGCAGTGGAATGCCTTGCTTGGGGTGACATGATTTAAAAAAAAAATAAAAACATACAACACCTGATATTCCTGAAGAGTTGTCCATCCAGTTACTGACCAGGCTTGATGTTGCTTAACCTTGGTGATTGTACAAGAATCTGTTTCAGCATGATATGGCTGTGAGTCACTTATTCCTAAAAGCCATAACTTAAGTCTACTAAACACTGTACAGGATTTGAAAGATCAGTTGTTAAATACAGGCCACTTGACAAAAATGAATATTACTAGTAAATCTTGATAAACTGAATTTTTTGCTTTTGAATAAAAATGTTCAATACATCAAACAAGCATCAGGCAGCAAGAATCTAGAAATTGGTTTTAGCATAAAAACTTAATGAATTTGTAATGATTAAATATTTGACTGATTTGTTTCTTGCATCATTTATTTGAAAATAACACATTTTTCTAATCTTAGTTTTAACTGTTATGAAGTTAAATGGATTAAGATGAGGATCCCAATTTTGCATGGTGTTAAGAAAGCCTAGGTGCTTTTGCATTGATAAATTGCTTACAATTGTCTGTTTAGCTGATGATTTGTGGGTTAAAAGCTAATTAATATTTCGTCTTCTGTTATTGGTTAGGCTTTTTTCAAAACATGTTGCATCTTGTTGACGTATTAAGCTTTTATTGCAAACTTTTCTCTTATTTCCGTATGTGAGCCTTGTAATATTATAGAAATAATATATCCTTTACCCTGTACATAGGTGTATGAGTTTACATAATTTATATGACTGGAAATGGTCATGTTATCAAAGGCTACGATGTGCTACGTCTCAGGAAGTCAACCATAAAGCATGACAGTTTTGTTTTTCATTACAAGCTTATGCATTTTTAAATAAGATTTACTGTGGTATTTTTATGATCTTAATCTAAAACTTGCAGTTGTAAAATTGGTATTGTCTCTTCTAGACTTTCTTCGGTACAATATAGGAGTTTACAATTTTCAGTTTGGCTTCTTATACTTGGCATTTTAGACATTTTCTTTCGATGGTCACCTAAACGTGAATTAAAATCTTGATTGTACTCTAGTCTCAAAAGTACAGCAAAAATTTGGGCGGACCTGAAGGAGACTCCCACCACCTTTTAAATTTGTTTTTTAATTTTTTTACTTTTTTCAGTGCAGTTTTATCAATTACACCCTAAACTTTCCAATTGACAAAAAAAAAAAATTGGGGAAAATTTCAATATTTAAACAATTGGGAGGGGGCTCAGTTTTTCATACAACCTTATAGTAAATCTATCCTCCATTTTGGAACCACTTGCTGGTACGACGTAACGACCACCTGCAAATTGGTTGATTATCAATTTTTTTTTATTTTACTTTTTTCAGTGCAGTCTTATCAATTAAACTCTAAACATTCTGATTGACAAAGAACATTTGGAAAAATCTCAATTTAAACATTTTTTGGTGGTTGGGGGCTCAGTTTTTCAAATAACCTTATAGTAAATTGATCCTGTGCAATTAACTTTTTTGCTTGTGAATATTCAACTACTGAATCCTTTGCGAAATATTTTAATAAAACCATTCCTGGAGTTTCCGAGGAAGATATCATAAGAACTAAAGAAAACTTGAAAAATACAAAAACAAGAGCAACAACTCGCCCCCTCCCCCCAAAAAGCGACCCCCCCCCACCACCACCAACACGTGGTTCCAAAATGGAGGATCGATTTACTATAACTTTGTATGAGAAAGTGAGCCCCCCCCCCATTGTTTAAATATTGAAATTTTTCAAATTTTTTTTATAATCGGAAACTTTATGTAATAACTGATAAGACTGCGCTAAAAAAAAAGCAAAAAAGAAAGATGAAAAACAAATTTAAAGGTGGTGGTAGTCTGCTTCAGGTCTGCCAAAATTTGGTATTTACAAATGATATGGTTGCTTGGATGAATACAAAAGAAAATTTAAAAAAAAAAAAAAAATCAATCCATTGTGAAAAGAGTATCTATTTGATGAGTTTAGGTCATGAATTTCAAAAGCTCTAAATGTATAGCCACAAGATTTTTAAATACTGTATGTAATTGCTGAAATTATGAAAGTATAAACTTCCTTCCTTCAAAGAAACAAGACATAATCCCACAGGTTTTAAGGTATTGGTCTTAAATAATACCACAGGGGTTGGTATGCTTGCAATTTTAACAATATGGGAGGAGGGAGGTGTTTTAAGTAGGAGTTTGACAGATCAATATTTTTAGTCTCAACTTTTGTTCAGAAAGTTAAATCCAGATGTTTCATTATAGGAAAATCTCTAAATTGCATGGTTGAGTTTTTTTTGTTTTTTTTTTTCTCCATTCTCCTCAGGTTAATGATTAATTTCTCTGAAGATTTATCCTTCTCATTATTTACATTTACAGTGATGTATTTTCTATCACAGTGTTCTGACTGTTGTGCCCTTTGGCCTTTTTCACATCTGTCAATTTGTGCAACCTTCAGGGAATTTTAAATTGAATTCTTTATTTAATCTACAGTCCACATCTAAGGATACAGTGATACTGTTCCTCAAACCATTTGCTTAAAGTATTCCATGTATATGTTTACCAAAACTAATGATGTTGGCAAACCCAAAGAAAAACTTTCTTCTGATATATATCAGACCCTAATTGGAAGAATGTTGTTTGTACTCAGGATGTCATTTCCATCAGGTTATCTCTTTGGATTCTGTGGAATAAATTGATTTAAAAAAAAAATCAAGAAAACACTGGAGTGAAATGTATCAAAGCATCTATTTGGTTAGGAAGGACTACACATAGATCTAGTGTAGAAATAAATACTGCATGAAAATTACTAATAAAGAAAGAAAAAATAGAGAAATGACAGCAAGGCATTAGTAGTAGTAGTAAGAAAAGAAGTGGCAGGCAGGCAGGCAAGAAAGAACCTTATGTTCAAGGCTCAAAGTTTTAGGTTCAGGATTGAAAATTGTTTGGTAGATTAAAGTGTTCGTTTGGGAATGTGGTGAAATAGTTATTGGGAGTTCTATTTCTGGTACAGGTAGTACAAACTTTGACTTAGTGGAAACAAGTTGAGCAGTAACTGAGCAGTATTAGATAAGAACAAAACAATATCTGTACGCACGGACAGCTTAATGAAAACAATCTATCCCAATAAACTAATCAAGATTTAGATGAAAATTCCTTGAAATTTACCGTAATCAATAAACACCTAAATGTATAGCAACGGCTGAAAATGTGATGACAGCAACAAAGGTGGACATTTGTCTGAACGTAAATTAATGTTAATATTATTACTGTTTTAATTTCTAAAAAGGCAAGTTAAATATTTGAAATTTGAATTCTTTAAAGATTAATCTTGTATTCTTTTGATGTACGTATTTAAAAAATAAAATTTCATATTCTGAAATAAATTTATTTCCGTGAAACATTCATTCCAGATAATTTAGCAGTGTAATCAGAATCCAGCAAAGACTCGTGTAAGGTGCTTGTTAAATAAACTTCGGTAACAAATGTGATTCTACAGAAAATCCATGAACTGAACACGTAGACATTTACAAAGTTTTATATAAAATGGAATCAAAAAGGACACTTAGACTTAACATCAGGAAGAGAGAGTTGGAATTTCTAGGGCACATAATGAGGAAAGTGTGCTTAGCAAATTTGATACTGATATGACATACAAGTGACTTGTTTCTTTCTGATATCATCTTTTCTTTCTTTGGTTGTTTTTATAATCCAGCTCTAGAGATGACATTGTGGGTCAAGCCAACTGTTGTCTTCATTGTATTGAATGAAGATAACCAAATCAAAAAATATAATGTTGCTTGGAGCTGATATCGTTTCAATTTTCTTTATATTTTCAGAAAGTAATTTATCAAAAACGGTCACACTTTTCTAGCAAACATATGCTCTTCAAGTGACATTTTTGCAGTCATGTTTGCATTTGATCTTATTCGATATACACTCAAAAATTCTTGTAGTGCTGTTTCTATAGTTTTCGTAATGCTCTTTTGAATGTGTCAACAAACTGCTTAGCTTGATCATTCTCAGATGATAAATCGGTGTTGTCAAGTGTTTAACCATGTAGATTTTTCAGAAATTTATAAGCTCACTAAATTAAGTTCTATTATCAGACGTCACATTGTTAGATACTCCATACCTTGTAAAAAGTTTGTAAGAAATTAATCATAATTGTGATAATAGGTTGTTTACATTGAATATCTACAGCTGTTTTGTGAAACTATCGGCCACAATTAAATAGTATTAACCATTTAGTGGCCCAGTAAAATCTGCACGTAGTCTTGCCCATAGTTTATCGGTGCTCTGCCATGCCTGATGATTTAGAAGTAGGGATTTTGCTGCTGGATTACACTCATCAGTCTCTCTAATTGTATTTTTAATATCTTTGATCAGTCAATGCAGTTCATCTGGTATTTCATTCTTACTATTCTCAGATGTGCTACATAGAATTTTTTCAAAATCCTTTTTTGTCATGATAATGAAATTATATGAAAATAATTAATTCCGCATACAGAAGTACATCATCATAAATGTGAAATGCTGCGCTATTGTTACCACAGTTAATTTTAGTTTTGTTTCAATATCACAGTTTTTTAAATAATGTCCTTTTTAGAATTAATTTTGATATCATCCATCATGATCTGCAATTCTTTAATAGTGTTACACACAAGACTTAATTTTGCTTTCAGATGACAGCATCTTCAAAATCTTATTTACATTTTAATATCAATCTAGACAAGCCGTGTGTCCCAATTTTTTGATGATGGAAATTCCATCTTGAAATCATAGTTCAATAAAACTGTAACCCAATGCTGTAGTCTATTTGCAATATAATTGGGAATCCCTTCCTTCGAACAGAATATACTTAATAATAGACGATAATCCGTTTACAATATGAATTTTCTTCCTATATCATCCTATAAAATCTCTTTATAGCAAAAACTATAGGGGAGCACTTCCTTTTCAATTTATCCGTAGCATTTTTCCATATTTGTAAAACTTCTTGAAGTGTGGGCAACTGCTTTTACTGTACTATCTTTGAATTTATGGCCTATTACTGCTTATATGCTGTATTCACTCACATCTAGCACTACTATTACTTGTCGCTGCAAGTTGTAATGTGTTATTACTAACTCTGAATTTAGTAGTTTTCAATTTCTTCAAAAGCTTCTTGGCATTCTGCTGGCCAATTCAATTTTTTACCTTTGAATAAATTATTTAGAGATGTTTATGATTTGTATATATCTGGCACATAAATATATGAGAAGCCAAGAAATGATTGTAGCGTCCCCAAATTCGTCAGAAGTTATCTTTAATGGCGTTTTCTCTAGCAGGATCTGGTCTTCCTTTTTCATTAATTCAGTCAGTTAAGTGCCGTATATGATACAAACTTGCGCAATCGTGTCTTGCAAGAGACATGACTGACTGGGCAGAAGATTTTTCTCCAGTAGGTTGCCATTACTTCCTGTGGTAAACTGGTTGCCAACCAAGGCTATAGAATCCAATTTGTCCTGATATTTAACCCATAGCTGGAGGGAGAAGCAATGGATTAATACTTTTCCAATTGTATTTTCATGTAAGTGAATACAACAAATTCAACTGATATTCGAACTCGTCTAACCAATTTTTGTTTATTATCTGACATAAATATTTAATCTTATCCATAAAGAATTGACAGTTCTGTTCATTGATTTTTAACTCGTAATCACATAGTCTCTGAAATACTTGCTGAATCAGTTTTACATGCTGTATTTTCATAGCACTCTTAATAAGTATGTAATCTATGTAAGCAATAGTACGTTCTAGTCCAGCCAACATTGTATCCATCATTTGCTGGAAAATATCTGGGGCCACTTTAACACCAAACCTAAATCTGTAGAGTCCTTTATGCATTAACTAGCAGTATAGCCCGGCGTTACTTGGGTGTAATGAAAGCTTTAAAACTAATCCATGGTTCTGGAGCTCAAATTCTTTGGATGTTGGCACAAAAGACTAAAAGTTTCCAGTTAAAGCGAAACCGTAGACTGAAAGAAAAATGAATGGAATGTAAGTCAAATTTTGATTTCCTGGTATCGATTTTTATATATATATATAAAAAAAAAACAATTAAATTTAAAACAATTGACCTCATAGTCTATAATAACCCAACAAGCACTAAACTAAATTCTCTACAAAAAACCAATGTAGTGTACCAATTTACATGCCCATTCAGAGATTGCATCTCTGATACTAATCAAAAACCTAGTACATATATTGGTTTTACTACAACCGCGCTCTCCTGTAGACTTGCATGTCATCTTTCTGATCAGAGTACTATTAAACAACATTTCTCTGAAAAACATAAACATGTAGGTAATATCAGACAGATTTTGGTCAACAATACAGTGATCCTTACTCATACACACAGTAAGATGAACCTGCAGATATTGGAGGCCATGTACATCAAATTGAAACAACCAACACTCACTAAAATCAACTTTAAAACAGGAAATAACATATTACCTTGCATTTGACTACATGGTTTTGTTGTCATTTCACGCTATCCCGCGGTGTGACGTCATAAAACCGCATCGCAAACTTAAGAACTGCGTTTATTATTTTTGGTAACTATTGCCATTGCCAAGCGGAGTTTTATGTCAACACAAAATAAAATCGTCGGTGATGGTGGATTTTATAATATTTCAGTTGAAACAACCTCTCTGAAGATCGCTCATGTGAGCTGAAACCTTAGAAGAAAACCAATAAATAATTATCCAAATGTTGGAGAATTTTTGTCTTTATTTTCAACTGAAATTAAAGCAAAAATATGACGTTTAGAACGGCTCATGATTAATCATAATAGACATTCATTCTCTTATATTTAACAGCATATATATATATATATATTATATATATATATATATATATATATTTTAACGATTTTCTGCACTATTGCAAGAACTGCAACCTTGAAATTTCTGAATATCGTTTCTTATGTCTTTGAGTGTATCAAATTTGATTAAAATTGGACCACTCCTTCTATAACCCGATTTTTTTTGATAATCGATTTTCAACGTTTATCAGGGGTACCTCGACAAACTTTAGCTAAGAACACTCGCAGACACTTATAGTACAACCGTGTAAATTTTCAAGAAAATCGGTTCAGCCGTTTCGGAGTCTACAGGTAACGGACACACACAGAGACAAAGTTCCATTTATAAATAAGTTTAGATAGTCAAATATGTCTGACATACTTGGATGAGTTCAAGTCATGTTTTTAGGAAGGTTTTCATCAAGCCATTGATGAACTTTGTGGTTTTGTTTTTCATTTTAATGATAAAACAATTGATTTAAAATATATCCAGTTAGTTCAAATCTATTGAATTCATCATTTCAGTCAAGGTTTCTGTTTTGCCTTTTAGCATCATTATTGCTTGTTAAAAGCAACTTTCTTTGCATTTACTTTCAAAATTTTATTGGCTGAAAGCTTAGTTTCAGTTGAAAGGTCATATGTGACCTCCGGCTTTACCTTGGACATAATTTTCTTTTACTTGGTATAAATATTGTGGATCTTTCTGTTAAAAAGAGACCCAGTCAGTGAATATCCTGAAAATCTTTCAATAACAAGGATTCTTGGTATAAAAGCAGCTATCATTTGCTTAAACAAAACACTTTGGTTAGCTTGTTTGATAATCTTGCACATAAGTAAAAAATGTGTTAAGTTTGAAAATTTTCTTGTTTCGGAAGCTGATATTTATAACTGGCTTAATTTGAGGTGGCTACTAATGGCATTTTTTTTTGGGGGGGGGGGGAATAAATTGTTAATGTACTCCATATCAGCACTTGATTAAATTTGAATTGAGCATGATTCACACATTAAATATTCTTGGCCATATGTAGGTAATTTTTGGAAGCTTGAGGCATCAAGAAATTCTGCATATTTCATGTCGCCACTTGTGCAGGAAATCTATGTCAGCACCAGATTCATTACTGTGTCATATAGCATTTATATGGAAATAGTTAAGTTTGACTTATCCATACAAACTGTTATTTTAATGAAGCTAATTGGAAAAAACTTGTCTTATTATTTGGGATCAGCATAAATAGCTTAGAGATTTATTTGGTTTTAAATTATTTAAAAAGAACAATTCCAGGGTGTAGAAATAAAATAAATTTGAGAAAGGCAAAAATAACTGTGGCTAACAGTCATTGTTTAATACTACTTAGGGATATTTATGAAATTTGTTAAATGAGATGAAAGTCCTCCTTGTCAAAGTGTCTAAAATTTTTCATTATTTTTTATACTGTTAAAGCTATTTTTTTTTTTTTTTTGTCATGCTTTTATGAAAAGAAAACTAAAAAATCTTAAATTACTTCTATATTTACACGATTTGTCTGACAAAAAGTTGTATGAAGTTGATAGGAGTGGGTATTTACCAATAACCTCCCCACTGAGTCCAGTGTTAATTTTGCACAGCCTTGTCTTAGTCTTTTTTTTTTTTTTTCACTTGAAGGCAGTCCAATGAGGATGTGTTCCATGTGGAACCCTGGAAGTTGATGAAAGTGATGTAAAAATAAATACCATATTGGCCACCAGCAGCCACAATATTACAGGCATTTCTACATTATATAGCAAGTTCTTAATTATATGGGATTTCTAATCTAACATGTTATAAATTAATTTAATTTATAAAATCTCGGAAAATTTGCAGCAATAGAAAGTCTTATCTTGAAGAAACAAGAATTTAAGGGAATGGGATTTGTCATGTTTTGATCTTCAAGAATTTCACTAATTTATATGTACATAAGCATTACCTGTGTATTTAGCAAAAAACCATTTTTATGTCTGCTGTTTAAATTCTTTTTGTTCAAGATTTTCTTGATATATTGGCCAGAATACATGTTTATAATGAGCTCTACAAACCAGAGAGAAGGTATTTGCTTATCCTACTTCACTCTTATTCAAAAGAAAAAAAAAATGGAATTCATTTTGTGAAAATGCTTTTAATGTTTATTTTCTAGAAATTGAAATCATTGCCAAAAAATAAATGTTGAATAATTGATTCCAGGATTTGATTAGAAATATTACATTTGACATTATCAAATCAAAATGATCTGACATTCGTTCATTAAATAGTTTACAAAACTTTATTTTATCATTTTCTAACAATAAAGTGTCAAGAATAGATGAAAAACCAAGGAAAATCTAGCATGTTTGCAGACAAGGTGAAAAATATTATTACTGTAAATGTTACTTTGTTTATTTGGCTCAGTTTGGCCATGGAAACCATCCTGACAAAGCATGGTTTGAATTACCTATTTAACAAAAAGCAGGTAGTGGCATACTTTGGCTAAAAGAAAATTTTCCTGATTGAAAACAGATATAGGTTTAATTCCAGTTAAAGACACAATTTTTTTATTTTTTATTTTTTTTTATTTTTTTTTATTTAATATGACTTCCTAATTTAGGTTGCTTTTGATTTCACTCAATAAGAAAAAAAAAACTGATCATGACTCAGACATATACAGACTAAAAATAATATTTACAGTTAGTAAGAAATGCCTGATAAATCTTTGTGTGTGTGTGTGTGTATATATATATATATATATATATAAACAAATTTCAAATCACCTCAGTGATTGAGATGATTCGAAATTTATTTTTTAATATTTGCTCTGTGATTAAATATATTAAGCTTTTTTTGTGGATCATTTTTAATGATTTTTAATCTTACTAGTATCTACTTGGAATATTTACCAAGGAATTACTTAGTAAATATTACTTACCATCACTAATATATATATATATATATATATATATAATAATAAGACCGACTCTGTAAGTATCTAAATCCTAAAACTATACGAAAATAAACTTTAAGGACAACAAATAACAGACAGAATCTAATTCCGTTACTATCCGTCGCTGTAAGGCGTTGGACAAGAGGGGAGAAAAAAAGAAAACTGCGGAATACAGACAATACATACAATACCCCGCAGTAAAGAAAAAAACCCCAAACGGAACCAACCACAAAGAAAGAAAAAGTCCTCGATACAGAACCAACCAAAGCGAAATAACAAATCGGAAGCAATGTAGAGCAAAGACACGTAAAAAAATCACAAGATCGCCAAAACCTACCACGTTTTAACACAACGGCTCGTCAGGCTGACGAGCCGTTGTGTGAAACCGCGGTAGGTTTTGGCGATCTTGTGATTTTTTTACGTATATATATATATATATATATATATATATCACCCCCGAGCAAGGCGGCAATGCCACTGATGTGCAGGGGGCTACGTAATAGTGTAAAGATTGGAAAAGAGAAAACCAGAAACCACGTCCTAAACAGGGAACAAGAGATGAGCCTCTTAACCTGTTCAATAGACGTGGGTGGAGTGTGAACCGGGCGATACTTTCGTCTATCTACTCCAAATGAAAAAAAAACAAAAAAAACATAACATGGTAGTAAAAGTCTAGTCAAGAGATTTCTGCTAAAATCAAAAAAAAGAATTAAAGAAAGCCAATTAAACATGAAAGGCTTAAAATTTAAAATTAGGCAGAAAAAAATAATTTCAAATAAAAGATTCAACTCGACATGATGGTCTTGTGTTTCGACATTGAAGGAACAATGTTTCATCAGGTAGTTAATGCTATTTTAAAAATAGTATTTGCTAACTGATTTCTCATAAATACCCAGATCCACTTCTATAAACTTCCACTGTTTTAAATCAATGCTTCCATTGCAGTTAATACTTCGTTCCTTATACATTTGGATAAAATATAAAATTACTAAGTTTTAACTTAGTATAAGTTGAAAATGGCAGAATTCAAAGATTAACGGTCTTCGAAATTCTTTCCTTGTTATTCCTAGCAGAATAACAAAAATTTCAAACTATCTGTATCGAACGACCATTAAACAACCGAGTAATTTAGTAACAAAGAAATGGATAACAATTATAAGTGAATGAGATACAAATTCAGTACAATATACTCGCAGTATAGCCCGGCGTTGCTCGGGTGTAATGAAAGCTTTAAAACTAATCCATGGTCCTAGAACTCAGACTCTTTGGACGTTGGCACAAAAGACTAAAAGGCAAAAGCGAAACCGTAGACTGAAAGAAAAATTTTGGTTTCCTGGTATCGATATCAAATTTTCTGCACTAAGAACTGCAACCTTGAAACTTCATTGTCTCTTATATTTAATAGTATATGTATAGAAAATTATTTGCAGCCTCTCTCTCTCTCTCTCTATATATATATATATATATATATATATATATAAAGTATGACCTGAAGATTGCATTAAAGCATGTAACAGTTTTCACTACTTGTTGACCTTGATGTCCCATTTTACATTTACACATACTGTAAACTTGATATTAAACACTTTCACAGACATTAAAGCTATAAACTCCAAATAGAAATGTCTCCTTCACTTAATAGCTATAAGTTAAATTTATAAATATTTATTTTTATCTTTTTTTTTTTTTTTTTGCAAATAATTCTGCAGTGGATTGTTTTTTACAACAAAAAATTGCTCCTGTAATTCTCCTTTTTTAACTTGTAATAAACTGGATATGAGAATTTTATTTTATTATTTCAAAGTTTAGTGAGGGTAAAAATTAAGATGGAAATTATTTTTTTTTTTTATATATAGTAGTTATGGCTTGGTGATATGGGGTGGGGAATAGAAATTTATTTGTTTTTGTGGACTTTGATTTCTACAAACTTATTTGTATTTGCAAGTAATACACTTTTTTGGTTTTGTTTTTCATATATTTGAAAATCTTTTGCTTATCTGGTGGATAGAAATTGTATATTTCTAAATCTGATGTAAGTATTTCAAGTTCAGCTATTAAGAAATAAAACATTTAGTATTGAAATTTTTTTTCCTGCTTTCAGTCATACTAGGAAGATTGTGGGCAACATTGTTTTTATGCCCTTACATTCTTTGCAATATCGGTCTATGTGTGAGATTAAGCTATATTTATTTCTGTCTAAATTTCAGTGATTAATAATTATAATTATGCACTGATTAATTCAAACTGTTCTTATTATATGAGCAGGTGGCTATGAATACTGGAAGTGTTAAAATTGTCACATTCTTCTTCCTACTGCCTATTTTGAGGAGAGTGGCTAAAAGGCATTCATCTCTTTATGTAATTTTCAGTACAGTGCCTGACTATATGATGGCCACTGGTTAGTCAATAACCCCTTCCTTGCTAATTATTTTTGGAAAAATGTTTCATATACAAATATTTATTTTTTAATCTAAACTTATTTATAAATGGAACTTTGTCTGTGTGTGTCCGTTACCTATAGACTCCAAAACGGCTGAACCGATTTTCTTGAAAATTTACACAGCTGTACTATAAGTGCCTGCGAGTGTTCTTAGCTAGGTTTTGTGTCGAGGTACCCCCGATAAATATTGATAATCGAAAAAATTGGGTTATAGAAGGAGTGATCTGATTTTAATCAAATTTGATACACTCATAGACAAAGACATAAGAAACAATATTCAGAAGTTTCAAGGTTGCAGTTCTTACAATAGTGCAGAAAATCGATTTTATATATATTTATAAAGCTTTCATTACACCCCAGCAATGCCAGGCTATGCTGCTAGTATAGTAAAAATACTTCAAGTACCTGAGCAGTGGTTAATACTTCTACCAGACATATTAGGTAACAATTAGACTTGTTTCAAGCTCAAAAACATACAAAAAGAATCAAGATAAACATATCTGTAGCTAGTTTTTAAATGTTATGTTTTGTATGTGTTCATTAATCCGTATCTGGAAAAGACACTTTCAATAAAACATATACAGGGTGCAATGGTTGAATTGTTACCTAAATTACACAAAAATGAAAATAATGATATCTCATTTTAACAGATACATTTTTCAGAATTGCACAAAAATATCTTGATTTATCAAAGTAAATTTATTCAATAAAATCACCATTGGCTTCAACCATGGCCTTCAGGTGACTTCAGAACTCTTCTGGACAGCCACCTTGGTGAATGCTGCCATAATCCTTGCCTTCAGTTCATCTTTGGTATTACAAAAAGTTTTGTTAGTCTCACTCAACTATGACCTATGACCAATGATCCAAGGAGGTTGCAGTTTGGGGAGTTAGGTGGCCAGATGTATATGTTGATGTGTGGCAACCATGACTAACTTATCTTGCTTGTGTAGTATGGTGTAGTCCTGTTGCCAGACATAGGTTCTTCCAGCAGCCACCCTCTTGACACAAGGCATCACTACCTTCTCAAGACACTTGATGTTGGCCTCTGTTGTGTTTAAGACTCTGTGAGAAGATAAATAGCCTTAACATGGCATCATTACTGATTACTCAAGACATCTCCGTAATCACCATTAGACTCCTCCAACTCTTTCTGAATCCTCTGCACTGTCCTCAGATTGACACCAAAAACTCTGAAATGTTTGTATTGAATTATGATACTTTTTCTCACAGACTGTGCCCAACTGACCCTACTATACTGTGCAGTCAATAAGATCAAAAACAGAACGCATGCACAGTTTAGAAATATAAATTGGCTATTATTTACCATGACACCCTGTACATGTCTATGCTGTGGAAGGGGTTAAGTATGTAAAATGACAAAATATTTATAAATTGTAAAATTGCCACAATTCAAATTAACTTTAACTGAATTTTTTTTTTTTTTTTTATATAGATATTTGACATGCTTTGCATGGGTGGACTATGAACAATTTGAGTTATATATCTACCATTTCCAAGAGATTGTTGGAAAGTTCTAAGCCCTAACCAAGAAAAGGATTCCGAAATAAGGGATGTTTGGTCATATTTTAAGTGTCTGATTAAACTTCAGCTCCCTCTTTTAAAAATGAAAAAGATTTAATATAACAATAACCAGATAAGCATATAAAAAATAAATGTCATTTAAAAATTACCATGAAACAAAGTATTTTATCAATACAATTTGTTCAAATTTGGAGATTTGTATTCACAAACAGTACAATAGTACCAATATTATACACCTGTCAGTGGGATATTCCCCACAGGAGCTAATCTCTTGTTTGGATCAATTATTTGTCTCTTCATTAAGGATCTTCTAGCACTCTTGATGAAAGGTGGGGGGGGGGTGCAAATAGTCCAGGAAAGAAGAAAAATCCAGGCATAATACTCTGTTGAGTGCACATGTCCTAAACCCTATAATCAAGGCAATAGAACTTCTTGAGTCAGAATCATTGTGACTAAGGTTGGAGCCCAGGCTCCAAGACAAGCTTGCATGCATGTGAGCACTAAAAGACCCACTGTCAGAGGGAGGGGGGCTATAGAGGTTGGTAAAGGATATGAGTGCATCCCCTACCCAAATAAAATTATCATTGATCAGCTAGAGTTTAAGGAAGTGTTCTTGTCTTGTGCTACATTCTTGTTTTGTGCTCTTAAATTAAGATTGAGGTCAATTTTCCAAAATTTTTTGAGGAGAGTAACAAAAAAAAATGCTTGATGTGTCATTAAAGTAAGCTCTGTTAGTTTCAGGTCCTTCCCCCCCCCCCCAATACTAGATCACTTATACCCAAGAGAACTAACTTAACATTAACACACTGTCCCAATGATTTGTCATCTGCTGCCACAGGGCAAACTTGCTAATCTCCTGCTCTCTCTCTGTATGTATGTATGCATGCATGCATGCGTGTGTGTGTGTGTGTGTGTGTATATATATATATATATATATATATATATGTGTGTGTGTGTATGTTTAATTAATTCCAGTTGGGCAGGTTGTACTATTGTTTCAACAATTTTTAATGTAAGTTTCTATTTTCTCTTAAAGAAGAAAACATCTGATTGCAAAAAAAAAAAAAAATTAGTCTGTCAGAATAAAAAACATGACATCAATTATAAAAAAAACAAAATTCAGATTATCTAGACTCTTTTCTTTTTATCTTAATAATCCCATTGATGTTTCAGCAGATGGGTTAAATGACAAGGTTTGTATTATAAGATATCTGTTGATGTATTTTCTATGGTTCTTAAGAAATGACAACTGTTTTCCCCAAGTTTGTAGACATGTGACAGATTGAGAGAAACCTCTCCATGGTCTAGGCATTGACATTACCCTGGCCAGATATGATCATAAGGTTGCTGTGCAGCTGGATACCTGACCAGCTTCCTTCATGTATCTCTGTTGCATACCAGTGTCTGATTTTCTGAATGGTCTGCCAGTCCCACTCATTGACTTTGTCACATTAGTTTTTTTTCTCTGTCTTTATCATTTAATAGCTTCGTTTAGTCTGCCCACACGACATGACAAAAAAAAGTCCTTATTTGTTAAATTGCTTGTGTGTGTCTCTTTCTTCTTCAGCACAAACATTGACTTTCTGAAAGATTCATAGAAATATTGTGTACCTTTTGATGATTTAAAAGTAGTTTAAATTTGTATATTAATAAAATTTAGTGATATATTTTTCTTAAATGATGGATTTTAAGCTGGAGGCAAATGAGAAAACTGATAACTTAAAAATAAACTAAAAAAAAAATTGCAAATTCTTTAAATAAAAACAAAAATTGTTTACTTTTTAACAATTTTTATTTTTTAAAGTGCTTCTATTACTCATTGTAGCTCCCCCCCACTGCAAAAAAAAAAAAAAGCATAGAATTGCTATTTTGATAATAGAAAGAGGTTTAGATTTCTTTGTTAATTGTATGTGTAAAGGATTAAGACTTAAGACGTTCTTAAGAGGAAAATGCTTTCATTTTAATGAATTCAAATTTGACTGGTTTAGTGAGAACCGGTTTCCATATCTCAAAATATATATTAGTGCCAAATCTTCCAGCAATGTAGAAAGTTTTAGTCATGTAACACTTTGTTAACAATATAAAAAAATCGGAAAGAAGAATATAAGAATTGCTAGATGGTCTGTTGAGTTTTTTGTTTTATTGGCATTGCATCTTTAATCTATTTAGGATTTTTATTTGTTGACTTAGCTTGAGTACGTTTCATTAAAATGTTTGTTAGGGAATTATTCTACCCTTATATCTAAACAAATTCAAGTTATTTGAATTAACTTACTGTGTAAATAAAGTGTTTTCCTATGCTGTTGATATAAATGAAAACTTTAGTTTTGGTAGGGTATTTCCCACAGGTTTTTTTTCAAACTGATCATTTGTAGTGTGTCAAAGAATAACGATTACAAAGGATTTGACATACTAGGTCACTGTGTCAGATGTCTATTACAACAAATAGTAATTCTGAGTACACATTTCAATATGTATTAAGTTAATTCTTAATCGTTTTCTGAACTCTCATTCCTTCCCACATGGCAAGCAAATCATGACTTTATTTGAATAGCTTCAATTAAGATGTAAAGATTTTAGTCACTTCTATAACACAAGTCATTCTCATAAATGACTTACTTTATAGCAAATGCTTTAATTTATATTGGCACAATTAAACTTTTGCTTTGATTCTGTCAGTAAATTTATAATTTTGAGTGTTGGAAAATGAACTGGAACAAACAAAACTAATATCAAATAAAATACATGCTGATGTGTAACTTTACAATGTGATTTTTTTAAGTCATACATAAAGCATAAAGATGTCAATAAGTTGATCCCATAATATCTTTACTTATTTTTATGACTAATTTTGTTTTCTGTATGTTGAATAGGTTATTGTCAACTTTTTTAACCAACTTTATATCTTTGTACTTGATGTAGGAAATGTTTTTTGATCAGGTTATGTGAAGAAAATGAGATAGTCTTTGCAAATAGTAACTTGCAGTTATGTGTCTTATTTTTCTTTGTCATTTTCTGTTTAAAAAGTAAGCGATTTGAATTCTTGAAGCTGATAGGTGAAGTAATTGTTAGAACAGTGTTGAAAACCTGAATATGCTATTCTGTAAATAACATAGCATAAATTATTCGTTCAAGTTAGAATGTGCTTCTGGTCAGGAATTGAGAGCGACTAAACTTTGTGCCTTGAGATGAAATCAAGAACAGGTATATAAAATGTATAAAAATTTGATAATTTTGTTTTTTATCTTATCTGAATTCTCCATTTGAACTTATTTATTCAACTTATTTTCTTGTTTGGTCAACTTGAGTTTCAGTTCAAAGGCAAATGTCAAGTTCCAAATGAATTGGTAAAGATAATTCTATAAATAGAAAATGGTTCAAATAATTTGTAGCCAGAATATAGAAAATAAAAAAGCATTTGTAGGTTTTTAAAGAGGCAGGAGAGCAGTGGCTGAATTTCACGTCTGTTGAAGATGACTAATCAAAAATTAAGAAAATTTTCACAACATGGTTTAATTTATTAATATGCATGACTAAAATAGGTTAGTCATTTTCAAGTAAGCAGTTTGGGAGGGGTCTCGTCTCTTAACAAGAGGGATATAGGTGTTCATTTTTTTTTTTTTTTTAATCAACATCTACAAAAAAACTGTCATTCTAAAAAAATTCTTATGGCTGGGCCAAAAACGTTTTGGTATCGTCTAACACGCATCAAATGAAGATTAAATTGAGTTGATTTATTTGTAATAACTATTTTTATATTTAGTTTAGTCTGTAAATATTACCAAATGCTGTAAGGGTTTATGTAAACCTGTTAATCATTGTTTATACAAAAATCTGTTTTACTCTCTTGAGTATTCCTTTTGTGTTTCCATATCATGGGAGCCTCATTGATTTCTAATGTGTAACAAAAAAAAAAATATCAATCATCTTAGGTTGAGAATTACTAGTTTTGATTGTTTGAGTTGACAAATGAGCAAGTTTATTAAAATTAGTGTTTAACTATTACGAGGATGCATTTATACATAATAATGTCTAAAAAGTTGTAAGGGATTCTATTGAGTCGTACTTGTTATTACAAGAAAGTTTTAATTCATGAAGTAGTTGTAAAAATAAGGAAATTAGAAATAGAATGTTTGGAAGATGCCAGAATGTTCCAGTAAAAATTCTAAATGTTCTAGAAATATGCAAATTAGGTCTTAGCCCCTATAAAAATAGGTTTTAGGAAGAGAGTATTCAGTTGTTAACAGGATGGGCTGACCTTATCAACTCTAGTTTTGATTCAAGGATTTATATCCAGCCAAAAGAATCTCTAAGAAGTTGCTAACCAACTAAAACCTGAAAGAGAACCTCATGGAACTTTATGGGTAAAAACACATTTTTGACAAAGCTAATAATTATTCCTTATGTACTCATTTAAGGATTTCCAAAAAAATATAGCACTTAACTTCTTCGCCAACTTAACTGGGTAAAGATACTTGACACCTTACCATACCTTTCTCTCCTCGTAACACTCGCCAGTAGTAAACTCTGTTTCTTGTTTTGAAGGCAACAAAAATTGTATCTTTGTAAATATTTTATTTGTCTGTAATTTCTCAGTTTTGGTCAATCATTTTCTTTTTTCACACTTAATACGTAACACAACATTTTAAATTATTTATTTGATGCAGATTTTCTCTCATCAAAGAAAGTAATTTTTGCTACTTAACAAGTTCCTTCCCTTATATCAGTCTGTAAGTATGAACTTTAAAATTTTGAAATTGTTTCAATTTATGTGAAGATGTTTGCAGTATTTCTGTAATGAAATCTTTTTTTAAGTTGCCATATCAATTGTTAAATTAGAATTTAAAGTCCCTCCATATTTATTCAAAGAGTATTGATTTTAGTTTTAAATAGATGCACATTTTATTTGGCTTTTTCAAAATCAATGCAGAAATCTCTTTTCAACAATTTTTTTGTATTCATCTTGTTTTCTTTCATCTTTAGACTAAGCCAACACTATTTCCTAGTGGTCTTGGCCAAAATTGAGCTGTTTGTAGATAAATTATTTTCCAATATTTGGAGTTTTAACTTAAGCTTACAGATGTGTATCATCTGTCAAATAAAGGTAGTATATAACCCATCCATAATTCTGTTGCTTTGTATGTTCCTTGTTAAATGTCTTTATCAAAGTATCATGCCAATGATGTGAATGACATTATGAAGAATGGCATTGCAGATGTTGTTCTAAGATGTCGATGTGGTTTATAAAAGAAAAACAAGAAAAAATTTAAACTAATTGTGATAATCAGTTTTCTTTGATAGATTGTGCCAGCTGAACAAATCCTACCTTAAGATTTTTTTTTTTTTTATTCAAACAAAATAAAATTTACATTTAAATGTCTTATGTTTGAAAATAAGACATTAATTTGAATGATTTGCCAAATGAGTTTATACTCAAGGTGTTTGTTTTGAAACAATTTCTTGCTTGTTAAGTCCTATTAACAAACAGTAGGATGTATATTGTGGTCTAGTAGATATCAGCTTGGAACAAGAAATTGGATAGCCAAGTTCAAATCCCAGTTGAATTCATTGCATTCACTTATGTGCAAGTATCCCCAGGAAAGGTATTAATCCATCACTTCCCTCCAGCTATGGGTTAAATAACAGGACAGACTGGGTTCTATAGCCAGTTGGCAACCAGTCTACGATCATGTCTCTTTCAAGACATGATCACCCAAGCATTTATCATGTGTGGCACTTAACTGATTAAGGTTACAATTATTCAGAGCAATTTTTACTGGAATGTGATTCTATGTCCCTTGTCCAATTCCTTCTTCACATGATAGGAAAAACAGAATAACTCAGTAATCAGAATCGAGATGTTATTTAAGCTTAGCAAAGTTTTTGAATTAGGTTACAAGTATTGTGTACTTAGTGGGTATTATACTTGACAATAGTGATCAACCAGGTTAGACAGCTGGCTGTTTCTGTGTTTAGGAATCCTCATTAGAAAATTATTGTAAAACTAAACGGAAATATTTTCTCTTCTTTCTGACTGTAATATAGCTATTCTAATTTGTTTTCCTATATTTCAGAAATTAGTATTTCTTTTCGGACATTCAGTGTCAGGTCAATCAGCAATTTTTTAAAGTGACACCACACCCACATAAAAAAAATATCTTCATATTTTACGGGAGTCAAATTCAAATTGTTTTCAAATGGACTGAAACAATTTTTAATGTGATTCAAAATCAGACCAGTTTAGGCAAAATTATATACAGAGAGATCAATGTCTCTTGAAGGGTTTTTAAAATCAAAATCATTTAACTTCAGAACTAAGCTTCCAAATTGTCTTAAAACTCTGATCTCAAAACTTTTAGAACTTGAGAAATCCAAAAATGAGTTAAAAACCCAAGAGCTAGGAAACTTTTCTGTCTTTTACAAAGCATGAAGGCCTTTCCCCACTAATTATTCAGGACAGAAAAAAAATCTAACTGGATCAAAGCAGTAAAAACTAAAATGGTTTTCTTAACAACAGGTAGAATTTTGAAAAAAATTACGTATGATATAATCTATTGACTTTTATGATGGCATGGATGTGTATGTAGTTGAATGGATAGCATCTCAGTGAGAAATCTAAGAACCAAGTTTGAATTCATGTAGAGTTCATTTCATTCACTTGTGTATAAATGAATACCCTTGGGAATATTTGGTGCTCAACTGTTCTGCCAATTCCATTACAGAAAGACTTTCTATGACTGGTAACAAAATAAAATTTTAAATGACCAAACAGTATCAAAGTCCAAATCGGTCTTATAGTGACACAAGTTAATGGAATTTTTATAGTTTTTGCATTGTTTAGAGGAAATACTCTAACGATGGGAAGAACATATAAAAGATCTTTTCCACGACAAGAGAGAGCAACCAATAATACGCAAAGTTGAGGACGGACTGGAAATATTAAAGTCTGAAGTGGAATCTGCAGTAGCCAAACCGAATAGAAACAAAGCAGCAGGACCAGACGACATAGTCATAGAGCTGCAACAAAACTGATCGTCCGAATCCTGATGAATAGAGCAAGAAGCAGAATCAGGCCAGAGATAGGACAAGAACAGTGGTTTTGTTAAAGACACGGAAACAAGGAATGCCATAATTATGATTAGGATGCTCTCCAAAAAGGCAATACAAATAAAGACTTATGCCTGTGCTTTATTGATTATGCGAAGGTGTTTGACAAAATACGCCACAAAGAATTGGAGATGCTCGGCAGCCTGGACATATTTGGGAAAGACTTGAGAGTAATCAAGAATCTTTACTGGCAGCAAACAGCTTGCATATGGACAGATAATGAATTGAGTAGATATACAAAGATAGAAAGGGGCGTAAGACAAGGATGACTTTTCTCACTGGATCTGTTCAACTTGTACAGTGAGAATATTTTGAGGACCCTAGAAGTTACGCCTGGATTCGTAATCAGAGGCCACAATTTAAACAACCTAAGGTGTGCTGATAGCAGACACAGAAAGGAAACTGCAAGACCTCCTACAGAAGGTAGCTGAAGAAAGTAACAAAGGACTAGAAATAAACTGCAAGAAAACCGAATACATGGTCATCAGTAAAAAGGGCAGCCCATTATGCCAAATAAAGGTCGGGGATACTAGAATCAAGCAGGTACAAAAATTTAAATACCTGGGAAGTGTTATAACAGAAGATGGAAAGTGGGACACAGATCTGAAAGCAAATTGGCATGGTGAAGGAAGCATTCCAGAAGTTGAGTAAGGTATTAAGAAACAGGACAATTTCGCTAGAAACAAGGAAGAGAGTACTGGATTGCTTCGTGCTGTCTGTCCTTCAATATGGCAGTTAATTCTGGAAAATATCAAAGATGAAGGAAAAACTTGAAGCAACTAAAATGTGGTTCTACAGAAGGATGCTGCGAATATCATGGATCGCTCATGTCAGCAATGATGAGGTCTTGGAAATGATGGAAACAAAAAGGAAATTAACACTGAGCATCAGGAAGAGACAGCTGAAGTTCCTGGGACATGCAATGCGGAAGGAGGGCTTGGAGAATCTGATACTAACAGGCCAGATAGAGGGAAAAAGATACAGGGGAAAGCAACGGATAACATATTTGAAGGACCTAATCAGGTGGATGACAGAGCGAGGATTGCATAGTTTAACAGCAGGTGTGCTCACAGCTACCAGGGATAGGGAAACGTGGAAAGCCATGATCGCCTACGTCCTAAAGAGACTGGGCACATAGAAGTGTATCTATCACTAAAATATTCTATTAATCTTATTTTAGAGAACTGCCTTTTAATGGAGCCTGAAATGATTCCCTGTGACTCATGAACAAAGCATATATTGTGATCCGGATTATCAAAGGTGTAACGTGATAATCAGTACTATAGTTTTTTTTTTCTTTCTTTTTTTTTTATCCTTTAAATACAGTACATGATGTACTGTACACTAATCCCTTGTCCAATAAATAGCTTTGTATTCCATTTTGAAGCATATAATGGTAATTCTCAACAAAATTTAAGAATTACACAGTATATCATCCAGTTCTTTTTTCTGCAAATACTTCTAAAACTTCTAGTAATTAAGGCATGAGAAGTTTGTGTCGATTTTCTTCAGGGGTATTAATAAATTCCTATGTAATTGCAAAATGTGTTTTCAATGTTGTGTAGCAACTACTCCATTAATTGTACACAATTTAATCTTCAAATTTTTCTCTCCAGATAGTACTATATGGGCATTGCTTGCATCTGTATGCCATGCACTACATGTTTTCCACACACACACACACACACAGTTTTCATTAAATCTTTAAAGTCCATGGGGAACCATCCATTTTCTTCATCTCCATCTTCCTGTTAATTCAAAATCTTGTATTACCATAAGTTACGGATCAGAATTTAAAATTTGGCATTGAATTTAGAACAGGAAGGAATTACAAAAGTAAATTTTTTTTCATGACCATTGACTCAAATATTTCCTTACTTTGCATGAAAACTGTCCTGACTCTTCAGAAACTTGTGAAAAGATTTTCTGAACCTCTGACATTTCTGGTTCAGTGGGAGACATACTTTTGTTACTGCTCGCTTAAAAAAAAAAAAGATAGCCCTCTGTGCTTCATTATCAAAATAAGGTACACAAACCGAAGCATTAGTACAAATCACAAGATAATGAATTTATTAACAAGATCATTTGCATAATCCAATTCCATTCAATATTTACATAATCGTAATTCTTTTGATGGTCTGACAGCACATAATTAGCATCCTAGTGAAGTCAGTTAAGTGCCATATGTGATATACGCTTGGGTGATCATGTCTCAAAAGAGACATGACTGACTGGGCAGAAGATTATCCTGCAGTGGTTTGCCATTGCTTTCGGTGGTAGATTAGTTGCCAGCCAATGCTATAGAAGCCAATCTGTTCTGTTATTTAACCCGTAACTGGAGGGAAGAGATGGATTAATACCTTTCCCAAGGGTATTTGTGCATAAGTGAATGCAAGGAATAGCAACTGGAATTTGAGCTTGACCCCACCACCTTAATGCACATCCTAGTGAAAACAATAGCAAAATCTTCCAATGTGTGAAAATTGGTGTTTCCATGGCTCTCTCTCTCTCTCTCTTATATATATATATATATATATATATATATATAAATTCTTAGTTTTGGTAAGTAACTTAACATGGTTAGAAAATGGGGCTAATCTGAGAGGGGTGGTGTTCAGGCCTGAGTTAAGATGATACTGAATGTTCTAATTGCTATGATGATTTTTTTCTCTCTGCTTTTATATACAAGCTATTTCATGATAAACCAATTTAAATGAGCCGTCATTCCACTTAGGTAAGGAAAGAACATGTATTATCAGTATTAGAGATCTCATAGATTAAATTATATTTTCAATATTCTAAAATCTTAACTATATGTGAATAAATGTTTGTAGAGTTTTGTGCAAATATGCAACTGCTACTTCAAATGCACTCACTTGACCCTGTGTGCACAATATGTAATGTTTTAAGTTTGGAAAATGGAAAAAATAATGATGCAGAAGTAACCCCAAGTATTCAGTATTTATCGGATGTTTTCTTTAAATGAGGAGATACCGAAAATGGTTTCAAAGGCTTAGAAAAAATGACTTCAGTCTAAGAAATATCACGAATAAGTTGACCTAATTTTGTCTGAAGTTGATACAAGTGGTGCTGTTGTGATTGGAGAATGAACTCAGAAACTGAACAGAACACTTTCAATGGTTCACTGTCATTTTGAGCTTGAAAAATTGATTCACCATAATTAGAAGTTAATCATGAAGCAAGAACAGACATCTATACTATCTTGAATACATCTCTGCTCTTTGAGGATGAAATTATGATATAAAATGTAAAGAGATGCAGACAGGTAAAATTAAAATCTAAAAAAGGATTTCTATCCTGGTCTAGTTCACTTTAAGTTGCTACCTGTCTGTGTTACAGTTTCAACAGATATCTATTGTGAACAATTAAAGCATTAAGATACTACTTTGAGGAGACCCAATTTGATCAACCACACAAGATGCTCTATGATGATGCATGGCTGCATATGACAAAGATCATTTCTGAAGGATTGAAGTCCTCAACTTGGAGAATATTCTATGCTTTTTTTTTCTCCACACTTTGTTCATTTGATGGCCATGTATTCCTGACTTTACAGAAACATCTCTTTCACTAACATACGTGGTATCTGCACTAACTTCCTCAGTGTAGATTCATTCACTAGCTCACCTGATATCTTAGCCCTATGTGAAATTAACCTTAACCCTTCCACCCCCTCCTCTGAGTTTTACGTTTCTGGATACCTTCCCCTCTTCAGGAAGGACTCCAATGTTCATATGCATGGGCTTGGTGTGTATGTCAGCGAACACCTTCCCCTAGCTAGGGTGACATCTCTTGAATCCCTGGATCATTCTTTCATGTGCTTCCGTCTTTCACTACTAAGCTTGATTAGCTATCTCTTCTTTCTCTACTGCTCCCCTGATTGTTCGTTACTTGACAGCATCTCTGACAATATCGACAAAGCCATTTCTTCCCATCCCTCTGCCCACATATTCGTGTTTGGTGACTTTAACACCCACCACACCAAGTGGCTGGAGAACTGTTACTGACCCTGCTGGTGTCTATACCATGAATTTTTCAATCACCTGATCCCTTATGCAAGTGGTGGACTTCTCCACATGTTTCTCTGACAACCCTAACGGAAGGGACTCACTACTAGACCTCTGCTTCACTTCCATCCCAGACTCTTGCACTACCAGACAACTCTGCCCACCCGGAAACTCTGACCACACCATAGTTTCCGTCAACATTTCATTCCACTCCCACCTGACCCAAGAAACCCAGACCAGTAGAATATCCTACTGCTACCAAAGAGCAGTCTGGGATTCGTTCCGAGACTTCCTCTGTGACGTCTCATGGAACAACGTTTTTAGTCTTCCCATGGAAAAATGTGCATCCAAGGTCTCCTCCTGGGTTAAGGCTGGCATCGATGCCTTCATCCCTGCCAGGAAATTTCAGCTTAAATCTCATTCATCTCCATGGTTGTCACCAGCTTACTCAGCCGCCATTGCCCACTGGAATCATTTCTTCCGACTCTATCGTAGCTACGTGTCGGACCAAAACAGGTGCCTTTTCGCTTCAGCTCGTAATGTGTAAAAAGATACTTAACGAAGCTAAGATGTTGTTTGCTGCCAGAATGAAGTTCGGTGCCAAAGACTACTGGTGACTCTGTAAAAGAGTACTTAACAAGAGCAAGTCCACAATACCCCCTCTAATCAACAAATTTGAGGTCCTCACCTCCTCGGCGGACAAGGCTGAATGCTTTGCCTGCAGATTCTCGAACAATTCGAGCCTGGACTCGTCTGGAGTTTTTACATTCGACTTCTCACCTAGAACTGAGGCTCAACTGAATGACGTCCACATTACACCCTTGCTTGATAATCTCAAAACTTAACCCTCGCAAAGCGAGCGGAGGGGACGGAATCCCAATCATAGTCTTAAAGAAATGTGGCCCTGAACTCTCCTCTGTCCTTTCTAAGCTCTACACCTACTGCCTATCTGCTTCCTGCTTTCCTGCCTGTTAGAAATCTTCCTCTGTGGTTCCTATATTTAAAAACACTGGAGAACCCTCAGACCCCGCAAATTACTGCCTTATCAGCCTTCTTCCGATCTTTGGCAAAGTGTTCGAAGCCATTATCAACGCCGAGGTGGTTCAGCATCTCACAGCACACAGGCTTCTCTCGGACAAGCAGTATGGTTTCCGCTACACCAGGTCTGCTGCTGATATGCTAACGACCATCACCGAGTATATATACCAGGCACTCGAAAGGAATGGCGAAGCCCGAACCGTTGTGTTGGATATCTCTAAAGCGTTCAACAGTTTGGCATGCTGGCCTTCTATGCAAACTGTGGAGCTATGGTATAACTGGACATTTGTTTGAACTAATCCAGTTATTCCTCTCTAATCGCACATTGAAGGTGGTACTAAATGGATATGCCTCCCAGAACTACCATACGAATGCGGGTGTCCCCCAAGGTTCTATCTTAGGTCCTATGCTCTTTTTGATCTACATTAATGATCTCCCTGATACCATAAGATCCCAAGTAGGTATGTATGCCGATGACAACACAGTTTACTCTCACTTCGACCAAAAATCTGGTGTGGGCGACAAAGCTAACCTTCCAGCTGAGCTTGAAAAAGGACCTCCAATCCATAGTGGACTGGGGTAAGAAATGGTTCGTAAATTTTAATGCTTCTAAAACGAAGCTACTATCAATTGACCATCATAGACAATCGCACCTACCTCCCTTAGCATGGACCAGGCTTGCCTCCCAGAGAGTAAAACATTATACTTCCTTGGTCTCACACTTTCAGTGGACCTCAAGTGGAATGACTATATCGAATCCATTGCTAAATCCACTGCTATGAAAGTCGGTTCTCTGTGCAGGGCCCGGAAGTTTTTTCCGTCTGAATCTATCCTGCACATATATAAATCTACCATCCGCCAGTGCATCGAATACTGCTGCCATATCTAGTCGGGTGCCCCTGCTATTCTCCTTGGGCTTCTCGACAAGGTACAGCGGAGGGTCTGTAATGTGATCGCTACCGACTTGGCAGACCGCCTGCAGTCTCTCTCCCACCTGCGCGACATGGCTTCCCTGTGTCTCTTCTATAAATACTTACACAGTTTCTGCTCCGATGAACTTAGATCACTGGTGCCTCCTAGGTATGAATTTGCACGAGATACTAGATTAGCAACTAGATCCCACCCTTTTACAGTGAAACTGATAAAATGCAACCGCAACTTCTACTCCAACAGTTTCTTCTCTCAAACCCTTCCACATGATTGCTTCCTGACACAATCTCCAGGAGTTTAAATGTAAGGTCAATAGACACCTCCTAACACACTAACTGGCTCCCATTCTTTCAAACACTCTTCCCATCTACCCTAACCACATCCTCTGTATCCTTACCCATCTATCACCTTCCTTCTGACATTCCCTATGTCTAACCACTCCTCTTTACATTCCCCTATGTAGCCCCATGGGCAATAGTGGCAGTGGAATGCCTTGCTTGGGGTGAAATGATTAAAAAAAAAAAAAAAATGTTTGGAAAACAAATGAAAAGCTAAAAATTACACCCCCCCCCCCCGACCTTGTTTTCCTCAGAACCAAGAGACTTTCCCAAAAACATGAAGTTTGTGAAGCCTCAGTAGGAGATCATTGTTAATGTGAGAAAGTCGATGTTAATGAATAAATCATAATTAAACATGTACAAAAACATAAATATTAAAATACAAAAGTCTTTTTTTTTTTTTTTTTTTAATAGTTCATAATTCTACTGAAGATTTGATCATTTTCCATCCACACTTGCAACAAGAGGACTACTAATTAGTTATATTGCCCAGGAGTGATTTTTGTTATCTTCCTACTGCAGCTTCTGCCACAACAAATTTATTTTATTTCTCTAAAATTTAATGAAGTAAAGATTTTCATGTGAATTGAGATCTAGACTTTATGCATGCTATATTATAACCAAAATATTTTCATCTTAAAATAATTGATACTTTTCTTGTATTTTTTCATGAAAATACATTTAACATAGGAAATGCACTCAAAAGAATAACATTCTGTTTAGTGATTTTCTTACATGCTGCATCATTTACTTTGCCATACAATTGAATTAATGGGCCAAATCCAGTGCTAGAGAACATCTTCCCCAAGAGTAATGAGTCAACTCTGATTTTAACAGCTCTCTCTCCCAGTAATGAACTGCTTCTGATTTTAATTGCTCTCCACCTCCCCAATTCTGTGCACATACAAAAAGCAATTTCTCGTCTTCATGTCGCCTGAAATATTACTGTCACAGGCAAGCAAATTGTTTTCATTATTAAAGAATATTCTGGCCCATTACTAATCGATCAATGTACTTGTTAACAAAGGTTAATCTCTGGTGATTGACAGTACAGGATGTGTGTACTGTTCTTCTTCGCATAAATGGGATATTTCATGGAGACATTTTCAATAAGCCAAATTCTTTGCTTACCTGAAGCCTAGTGCCTGCTGCTGTGTCAAATTTGTCCATCATGGAGAGTTTTAGAATGACATAACAATTCTAATGAGTTATATATATATATATATATATATATATATATATATATATATATATATATGTCTCCCTGTAAAAGAACAAGTATCATGATTTTTCATATTCTGAAAATGAGATTTATTACCTTATAGTGGAAATTAATGCTTGTCCAGTTAAGTGATTCCACTTTGCAATGTCTTGACGTTAATAACTTTGGAAGCAAATTTACAAAGAATATTTTTTTATATTTTGATATTGCCCTACTTTGTTGAGACAGAACTGCTAAGCTTCTTTTACTTTTTTATTTTTTTATAACTGAAAATATTTCTCTAATTTTAATTCTACACATATTTTGTAAAAAAATAACAATAAAGATATTGTATAACTTGTTTGAACTTGTTCCTCTTTTTTTTTTCTTTTTTTTTTCTGCAAAATTTACCAATTCTAATTTACTGCAATTTTCCTCCTTAGAAATGGATTTTAGTGTGTATATGTGTATTTATTTAATCTTCAGAATATATTACCATATATACTTTAGTGCAAATTTTTGAGTTTTTTTTTTTTTTTTTTTTTTTTACACCAAATAATGTTTGCACTAGGTCAATTTTTTTTTTTTAATAGTATACTTTTTTTAATAGTATAAGTGCTTCCAGTCACCAATGTGCGTGAACTTTAGTTCACGCACATTGGTGACTGGAAGCACACTAAATTGTTGTTTTGAGGGGTTAAAATTCATGCAAAAAATTCAGATGTACTATACATTAAGTTGGCTTATAATATATATGGTAATTATTGAATTTAAAAAGAAAATTGTACATCATAAAAGAATTTCAAATTTGTCAATTGAAAACTTAGATTAAATATGAAGTCAAGACCCAAATGAAACTAAAGAAATTTCTCTTCCAATTAAAAATTTTTTGATAAATTTTGGATTTGTACATAACTGAACAAAAATGTGAACTTCAAGGCTACAAAAATAAGTGCTGTTTGTGGGGTGGATTTCTCACATATATTCTGAGGCAGACTCACAGTACTATGGGTAGAGTTGTGGTGGATAGGAAATTAAGAATTAAAAACAACCTTCACTTTTACAAAAAATCATGACGTGTGAAATCCTGGTTTTGCCAAATAGAAAAAGGATTGACCAGGTGCTTAAAGAAAGTCAAAACTGGATTTCGCAAGTAGATGTTAAATTGATTTTCTGACCAATGGAAGCGATTTGCAAGACTAAAACACTTAGCAATCCAGTGCAGTGGAAAAATCTAAATGACTATAAAAGGCTCGGTCAGTGTCAGCCGGACAGTCAGATGGGAGCAGATGACACACTAAAATATAACTGGAGAAATTTCAAGCATATTCTTTCTCGTGTGCTGATTCCTTTTACTTCTTCATTCAAAGATCTTCCTACCAAACAAACGCTCATACATACATACATACATACATACATACATACATACATACCTATGTATAAACACTTTCCAATAAGTTACTACTATGAACATTTCTACAACTCTTGATACCCTTAACTTTCTCATTGAACATTAACTTCTACAATTTTTGTTATTTTTTTTCTCTCAATAAATTTCTATTTTAACATGCAAAATGTATACGTTTTTCTTCCACTCTTACACAAATATACACATTCCAACCTGTTAACAACCTTCTGATAAAAATGAATAAATCCATAAGCTGTAAGGAGTTCAGTTATGGCCAAATTAAGACATTAACTGTCTCCCTATAGCTTCAGAGTTAGTGATTTTAAACTTTCTTGTTTTATATGTATAGATATCCTCATTTGTTGCTCATGTGTACAATCATAGAATTTTTTAATGCATTTTTCTCATTTATGTTGGCTCCTCAGTGTTTAATCTTGAAATCTTGGCTACAATTTTAATTATTTTTCTTATAAATTTTAATTTTCTGAAATTAGAATTTGAAGTATTTTACTCATAGGGAATTTTGAACTGAACCCTTTATTAAATTCACAGGAGTAAATTGTTCTCGTTCCAGATAGAATTTACTTTATAAATAGTTGATATATTTTCTAAATACTAAGATCTCTGTGAAGGTTAATTTTGTAATTCTAGGAATACACATGTATGCTGCAACTTTTTAAGTTGTATCTTCTATACAATTTTCTTGTTTTATTTCCTTTATACTTTTTTGGTTGGTAAGTACAAATCTTTTTATAACAGTGAAAATGGAAAATAGTTTTAACCAGTCAGCCAACAATGAAAAAATCATTGTGTATTCATAACTTTACTTTGCCCTCAAAATACTATGTCAATACTGTTATGAGTTGTCTCTACAAGTTTCAATCTTGACTCATAAATATGAATAATTATCTTAAGAAAATATTAAAATTATTCACAATTCAAAAAAATGAAAATACAAGTGATTTGGTCTTTAGTTTCACATTTGGCCTTTTAATAGTGAAAGTGGTTTAAATATTTGTAAATAACTCTATCAAATTCTATTAACCTCTGTTATTCTCCACCAGCAAGGGGAGCCACCTTTTTAATCTAAAATGCCAAGACTTAACCTGACATTATTTATATTTCAAATTTACAGTATACAGTTCAAAATAAAAGAAATGTTGTCATTGATTGTTAAAAGGTACAATTTTGATGGGTAACTTGTAAGTTAAGACATGATAGATTTGCATGCATAAAAAAAACCCCTTCGATTTAACCTTTTTATACATAAACGTCAACTTGCTACTGCTGCTCAGTAAATGAAGCAAAAATGGGTGGACATGAATGTTCGATTTGTAACAGTCATGAACTTGGAATAATGTTTTAAGAAAGGTTTGATTTATTTGGCATTGGGAACCATGAATAAATGTTGCTTATATTTAAGAATAATGTATCATGAATATTTGTCTATATTTCTGAGATGAGGTGTTGTAATTATTTACACTATTTACATTGTTCAAACTGTTGTCCTCATCTTTGTTGCTATATTCATGATGTTTTGAATTTTTCTTCTTTTTCAAAAGGAAACATTTTTCTAATTTTTCTACTGCGTAATTTTTTTCCCACAAGAAAAAAAAAAAACAGCTTGGACTGATTTGGCCACTTGAGCAATTTAAAAAGAAAAAAATGCCTCGCTCCACTTGCCCACCAGTATTGAGTTTGTCATAAGCATATCAGATTAAATTGTTGGAAGTGGTGTTCATGGAGACCAGTTTCTCAGCTTTCTGCCTTTTTGTTTTGTTGTATTTGTCTTAATATACTTAAATGCAACATTTGAATATGCTTTTATTGAAAGTATCATTAAAGCAAGAGAAAATTGTTGTTGAATTAACTTAATTGCTTTTTAGAAAGAAAAACATAATGGAATTTTTATTATCTTTGTATATGTACTTCCTTTGATACCCCCCCCCCCAAATACTTGATCTAGGATTGAACCTCAGAATAATCTTTTTTTTTTAACCACTACCAGGATTCCTTAATGGTGGCTACAATTTTAAGTCATAGATCCGAAGATGACACAAACTTAGAAAAGAAACTCCTACAGAAGTTAGTAAAAGAAAGCAAGAAGAAAGGACTAAACATCAACTTCAAGAAAACAGTATGGTTGTTCACAAACCTCCCAACCTGCAAATTACAAATTGGAAATGCCAAAACCAAAGAAGTACAACAATTTAAATATCTAGAAAGTGTTTTAACAGAGGACTGAAAATATGACACCGAAATCCATAGTGAAAAATGTCTTCCAAAATCTAAGCTAAGTATTAAGACAAAGGAAAGGTGAAGGCTGCACAATCTACTTACAGATGAAGACTTAAAACAGAAGGATGCTGAACATGTGAACAGTTTTAGAGAAACTTGAAACAAAAAGAACGCTTATACTTGACATTAGAAAGAGAAAGGTAAAATTTCTAGGGCATATAATGAGGAAAAGGGCCTAGAAAATTTGACACTCATAAGGTATAGCAAGATGGATAGATTATATGCTGCAGTATTCCACTATCAAACAAGCTTGTGTAAATGGTTTGCGGAACAGAAATTGAGAGATAGCAAAAGGACAAACTTTATCGAGTACTACAAAGAATGAGAAATTGTGGAGAGCCATAACCCCCCCCCCCCCCATGTTCTGAAGAGATATGGCACATAGAAGAAAAGTTTTCAAACAGTACCTGCTTTAATCGCCTTTACTGTGTTCAGGTGATTTTGCTTACATTGTAATTACATCCATTTACTTGTTATATCGATTCATATTTAGACATTTTCTAAGCGGAAACTACCTTTCATCTTATGCAGTTGAGAAAAGAAATAAATCCATTGATTATCATCTTGGCAAAACAAATGGCCACTTAATGTTTTTATTTAGCTGTTCAGTTTAGTGCTATAAGACTGGAAAATAAATTCTGCTTCTCATGAATATTCATTTAAAAATAAATGTTCTCTATGTATATGAAAACACACACACACAATACTAAAAAAAAAAATAGTTCTTTCACTATTGGTAAAACATTCAGATGGTTATGACAATCATATAGTAAATAATAATCACTTGAAGAAACAGTTCCTGTTCATGGATATTTTTCAAAGGAATTAACAATTTTGTGACATTCAAACAGTATTTGAAGTAGTTGAGCAACTTTTTTAATTGCTAGATGTAGATGTATGTTGTATATTTTATTTCCTAATTGTAATCTGGCTTTCTTATTTATTTCAATTTAGATAAATGAGAAAATAATTAGAACAAAAATTAGAAACAAACAAAACAAGCAATAGTTATTTTCCTGGAGCCAATTGATGAATTTACTGTCTGAAGTTTTTGCTACCTTGCTCTTTTCCAGTTTCAAAAGAAGTTTTATTTACAAATTTTATTCACTGGAGTAAGAGGAGTTTATTTTGTCTGTAGTATATGTTGTAATAAGTATGAGGCATTCTTATGAGATTTTATGCAATGGGCTAGATTTTTTTTTTTTGTGGGGGTGGGAAGGTTGTAGTTACATAAAGTTTCATACATTGTTAATGAAGTTCCTTATCACAAAACTGTTGAATGCATATTGCCTGCTTTACAAGTTTTCTCTCCCACTCCAGCCCCCTTTTTTGTAGAGATATGATGTGCATTGTGACTCGGAACAAGTTCAAATTCCAGTTGAATTTCTTGCACTCACTTGCACACAAATACCCTTGGAAAAGGTAATCTCTTCCCTCCAGTTATGGGTTAAATAACAGAACAGATTGGGTTCTAGGTCAGCAACCAGTCTACCGCAGAAAGTAATGGCAACCTACTGCTGGGTAATCATCTGCCTGGTCAGTCATGTCTTTTTTGAGACATGATCACCCAAAGTATATATATCATGTATGCCACTTGACTGACTGACTGACTTTGTTGTTTAACAACAAAGACTATAACCAAAATTTCATTTAGCAGTGGAATCTCTTAATTCAGAAAAAAAAAAAAATGCATTTTCATTTAATTCAGAAAATCCTCAATTATCAGAGATTGTCCCCCACCCCAAAAAATCTCGTGTTTATGACCTGTTTTAAGGATTGAGAATATTTTGAAAATTGGTATTAATGTATCTGTAACATTGCTAACTCTTTAAAAACAGTATTTACATACCAGTTTTAAAACCCTAATATCCCTTATATCAACTTCTTGAACAGCCTACTAAAATTATAAATACTAAGTATGGCAGAGCGACTGAGTGAAATTCTACTAAATCTCATGCCATGAAGGCATTGAGCTAACTGGAGATGCCTTGTCCCTTCAGATCACACAGTTTTGACACATCAGAACCTCTCCTTCAGTTCCGAGATCAACTTCAGGGTTATGAAGGAAGGAAATTGAAAGTACTTGGGAACATCAAGAAATGAATAATAAAATCATCTGTCAAAGTTACAGCTCATTTCTTACTTCTTCAATTATAATACGAGAGAGACTATGAAATAGTATGAACAGATTTTATTAAAAATAAGCAGATACAATCTTTGCAATTTATTTAATCTGACATGTCTAAAAGAAAATTTGTTGCCTAAATAGACAAATTTTAAAATGTTATATGTATGTATGTGTTGTGATAGTTTGGGGCACAAAGATTGTTGCTTTTTTAGTAATTTTACTTATAAAAGGCATTTGTCAAGCATTTTTTTTTTTTTTTTTTTTTTTAATTGTAAATTGGTTAATATCGGTGTGAAGATAGAGCATTGATGGTTTTAGCGCAAAGAATTTGTCATACATTATGTCACACATCAAGGCTGCTTTTTTTTCTTTTTCTGTTGAAAAAAAAATAACACCTCCGATGAGTGATGACATAATTATATCCTCATGAAACTTCAAAATTAGCATGAACCTGCTCAGTTGAAGTGACAAGTTCTTTGCACTAAAACACACACTATATATATATATGAGAGAGGATTCATTAAAAATGACAGACAAGGTATTATCATAATTTTTTTTTTTTTATATATAATTTTTCATGTGTTCATATAATTTTTTCTTTTTTGGAACTCAAATTATATAAGAATTGTCTAATACATGGCAGCTGTTAACAAAGACATTTGACAACACTTTCTTATAAGTTGTTTTTTGCAATAGACTGCAGAATCTGTAACAAAGGCAATAATATCCTCAAATGCAATATCCATATGAGTTGCAGTTTCGATGCATGCTTGACTTCCAGTTTGGCAATTGCATTCTCCCAAGGTTACAACATCAATGAGAAAACACAATTGACACTTGGAATAGCACCACCTTCTTTGCAATGTTTTATTATGAATGGCCTCATTTTGTCAATTTTGTATAGATGAATGTCAGTATACATTTCCTCTCATTTCAATATGAAATCTGCCAAGATTGACAAAGTAAACCTGGCTGCTGCACTTCAAAAAAGACCTCCAATCTGTGATTGAATGAGGTAAGAAATGGCTAGTAAATTTTAATGCTTCCAAAACTTTCTTGCCTATCATCAGAACAGATGATACTAGTCTCTGAGAGAGAGAGTAACACATTGTGCCTCTTTGGTTTCACTCTCTCAAATGGAATGACTACATCGAACCCATAGCTGCATCTATTGCTAGAAAGCTCCTGTGTCAGGCCAGGAAGTTTTTTGTGATCAGAATCCATTTTCCATATTTATAAATCTACTATTTTCCGTGTATTGAATACTGTTGGCATATCTGGTCAGGTGCTCCTGAAATTCATCTTGAGATTTCTCAACAAAATCTAAAGCCGGATCTGCAATATAATCAATCCTGACTTAGCAGTTTGCCTTCAGTGACTTTCTCACTGACATCATGTGGCTTCCTTTTTGTCTTTTCTACAAGTATTTTCATGGCATCTTCTGTGACAAGCCTTTTCCCCCCCTGGGTCCCCAACCACATGTATATACTGCTAGATTCACATCAAGATCCCACTTTTCGTTGTCAAAATAATTAAATGTAACCACCTCTTCTACTCTAACAGTTTTTCTCAGATTTTTCATTTGTGGAAATCCCTACCATTTGCTTGCTTCCCTCATAGCTACAATCTCCAAAAGTTTAAATGCAACATCAATTGCCATCTTCTATCTACTTGATTACCATCCTACTCTTATCCTTTCTTCAACATCCCCTTTATTTATTTTTTTTTTTTTTCGCTGCAACACCCTGCACACCAGTGACAGGCTTGCCTTGATTGAAGTGAAATGGTTATAAAAAAAAAATATTTAAATCATCTTGTACCGCTTTAGTCTTCAACTAAGTTTTGATTTCTTCTGTTTTAATTGAGCCGACTTTTTTGTAGATACCTTGACGAAATTACTGAAAAAACAGCATGGTATTAAGCAAAAAGGCCCCAAATTTAATAAAAACAAACTTTTCCATTAAAATGTTGAAGCGGAAAGATCAAAGTATTTTTAATTTCTTAATCCTTTCTAATGTGTTTGAGATTTTCGTTAAAAATCTTATTTTGATTTTCATTTGTGTGTAACCAAATCATGATGAGTTTACAATGGAAAATGTAATAATACATAACTCAGTTTTTTTCCGGTGACACACGCATTAATTTGGAAATTCTTATAAAAATCAAATAATTCTCAGATTTTAATGCAACTTTCAGGACTTAATTAGAAATGAATGAAATTATTTTTAAATTATTATTTTTAAAAAAATCTTTTTTTTCTTTTTTTTCTTTTTTTTTCTTTTTTTTTTTTTTTTTAACACATCCATGTAAATTCATATAATTTTAAAAAATTAAATTTTGTTGGGAAAATTGGTTTTATTAAACTCCACTCATTTGCTGAAAAACAGAATAGTACATGATGATAAAAAAAACCTGACTTCAATAAAAACAATATTGTAAAAATGTTTTGTTTTTTTTCTTGCCTGCAATTAACCAGATATTTTACAAGTTTACTACAGCAAACATAATTTACAGAACTCACTTGTTTGACGATGAAAAACATTAATTTGGAAATTATTGCAAAAATCAAATAATGGTTGGATTTTGATGAAATGTTCAGGACTTGGTCACAAATGACTGAAATGATTTTTTTTTAAAATCACAAAACCTTGGTAAAAAAAACTTTTTTTAAACACAAGTTAGACCCCCCCCCCCCCCCCCCGGATTTCTACTTCCAGTTAATTTTCTGAAATTCATAGAAGTTGGCTGTGATAGATCTTTGTTTTATTAATTAAATGCAGGACTCCTTGGGGAATGTAAACCACCTCTTTTTTTTTTTTTTTTTTTTTTTTTCTGACAGTTGCATCTTTTCAAAAAATCTGCTTTTAATAGTGAAAACAAAAATGCAACAAAACTATGCCATTTTATATTTTAGGTACCTACACTTGATACCTAACTTTTAAATTGAGTTTTAAAAAATAGTTTACTTGAAATTTTTATTTTAGTTTTAATTGAAAGTTAAATGATTAAATTTACTATTTCCAGTAGCCAAATTACTGTAGTACCTTTCAAACAGAAATTATATTGATTGGAATCTAAAACTTTGAGATTTTTTTTTTTTCTCAGCCATTTTTTAACATTTTTAAAAAAATTTAATCTTTTCTAATATGTTCAAAATTTTGGTAAAAGAAAATATCATTTTGATTTTCATTGGCAGATAACCAAATTGTTACCAGTGTTTACAATGGATAATGTAATATTATGAAACTTTTTTTTTTTTTTTTTTTTTTTTTTTGTGGTGGAAAAACACAGTTTGGAAATTCTTGAAAAAAATCAAATACATATCAGATTTTAATGGAAACTTCAGGACTTATTCACAAATGAATGAAAAAATTTTTTTTGAAATTACATTTAGAAAACCATGGTAAAAATATTTTTCTTTTTACATCTGTTACTAGGTACACATAAATTCATGAAATTTCAAAAATAAAATTTTGATGTGTGTGTGTATATATACACATCTCTCCAGCCATGTTCAGGGGGTTTGGAGTTTCTTAAATTTTTTTTTCTTATGTTTTAATGCCAGATACTCAATATATTGCCATCATTTTAGATGATATATAAATATTTTACTGTCGTTTTTGACAGCACAGGCCCACTCATTATCATAATAATGATAATTTTAGTATGAAACTGAAATTTGTGGTTCTCTACATTTTTTTCTAGGTACAGCAGCTATTTAATTTATAAACAAATCATAGCATAGCTCTTGATTTTATTTGAAACTGTTCTGGAGAAATTGGTTTTCTCATAAAAACTCTTTTGTAATGGTTATTATTGAGCCTATCCCAATTTTCAAAAGATGAGTTTTCATTTATATACGTTACATACTTTATGAAACACTGTTTTGTTGTACCTAATGTTTTATATGCACTCCTGGTCAAAATCTTAAAACCAGATACAAAAGTGTTAAACAAATAAAAATTGCTGTTGCTTCAATCAAAATATAGCAAAATATTTACGTTTAATTACAAAATGTAGTTCATCAACAAACAAGTGAAAATTTTAAGCTTTTAATTAATTTAAACATTGAAAAGGTATTTTTTGTTGGACATAAAGATATGACCATGTAAATAAAAACAGAAAATAAAGAAATAACAAAAACATTTTAATATTCAGTATATCCTTCATTTTCACAAATTATTTCAAAAATTCACTTTGGCATACGTGATATCGATTTCTGCTTGTGGGTGCTTGGGATGCTCACCAAGGAATCATAAGAGCATCTACATTTTCAAATTGCTATCCATATTTATGAACATCCTTTGCCGTCCTCCCCAAATATTCTCGATTGGGTTTAGATCTGGAGAATACAATGGATGGCTCAAAAGCTGAATGTCGTTTTCTATAAAAAAAAACAAACTTCTGTCCTGCTGGAAAATCCAGTTTCTCCACATAGATAAGGGCCTTCAGTAATTAGCGATAATTTTTCTTAACATGTCAACGTAACTAGCAGCTGTCTGACCTTTTACCTCATGTAACTTCAGAGTTCCACTGTACAAAAATGAACCCCCAGACCATAATTGATCCACCTCCACTGTATCATGTTGAGAAAATTTCTTTTGGGAAATCTTTTGCATGCCAGTTACACTGAAAACTGGGCCATCAAGGTTTAATTTTTTTTTTTTCTTGTCTGAAAACAATAATCAGAAGCAAATTGTAAACAGGAGATTTTACAGCAAGGAAGGCAAGACCTCTGCAGCCGTTTTATATTCTTAAATCCTTTCTTATTTAAATGCTGTTGAATTGTTTCAGAGCTGCATTCAGCATCTTTATTAGCTTTTATCTGATTTGATGCTAGCCTTTCTCAGCAGTGCCTGACGTATTATATAAGGATTGGGACATACCCATTACTGTCCATAGGTATATACATAGCACCCTCTCCTTTTAGCTTTACTCTGCACAGTCAATTCTTTTTTTTTTTCTTGTCCATCCTTTTTATAAGCTTTTCTTT